>JAPFTC010000163.1:0-397451 GCA_030779165.1 Fusarium sp. MBC 441
GATTATCTAGCTTTATATACTATCTTATTCCTTTTATTTATTTTAGCCCCTTGACATCGGGTGCTTTAGCGTGCTAAAGTAAGCTTATAGTCAAGAAATAGAGCGATTAATTAGATACTCTATAACCCACGTTTCAAAGACTAAGTTCTTTCTAGCCTTCTATGCCGCATATAAGGCCACTATGATAGAAAGAAATATTAGGGGGGCTTTTAAAGGAGCTAATCTTTTTCCTCTTAACCTAGAGACTATGGTCTCGAAGCTTAATATATAGCTATAGACTCTAATACCTACCGAGGAGGGGGCTAAATTATTAACCCCTTAGGCCTTAAGGACCCTAAAGATAGTACTTAAGGCTAGATCTTAGTCTAAATATATCGAAAGATAAATCAGAAGGCATCATAGTAGCTCCCTAGAGTTAATCCTTAAAGCTCTATAGTCTCTTATAAAAGGAATAAAGGTAGTTATGCATAAGGTTGCTTTATTAACAGCTAAGGTAAAAGATCTTTGAGAGGCGAATGAGATACTAAGCCGGCGCCGGAGGGCAAAAAGGACTAGACTATAGCGAAGAGGGGTAATAATAGTAGAGGAGGGAAGGTAAGTAATTAATTAGATGGATATTAATGCGTAGGTAGTTGCGGATTCGTCGAGACGTGGTGGTCGAGGAAGGTTAGTCGGGCCGGGTATTTGGCGATGCGGTGTCTGCGGTAAGCCTGGGCATAATGCAAGGACTTATCAGGTAGTGATTAAGATATCTGGGGAAGAGTATAGTGAGTAGTTTTAATTAATTAAATGGTTTATAGTGTTTTTAATGTGATCTCTAATAAGAAGGTTAGGATTTTTATCACGCATGCTTGTCTGTCATGCAAGCTATACATATACGTTATAGATATATACGCTTTCTTCTATATAAGAATACTGAAAGAATGCTGAAAGTATGGATCCCATGTTATGGCCTTAACCATAAGTGCGGGGAAGGTACAAGAGCAAAGCCACTCGCCATATCTCACCAATTTCAACTCAAGTTCAGGCAAAATGACCACTGAAGACAACCATACACAGACAATCGTGGACAAGCTTTCACAGTACCGACCTCTACGGACGCAACGCTACGCCGCCGTAAATGTACTCCTCATCACATGGATGCACCACGACTTCGGTGCTGGTTTCGACCAAGAAACAGCCGAGCTTCAGGGCATGTTCCGTGACACTTTCAACTACCACGTCTGGCCATACAAAATCCCATCACAGGACCCCGGAAGGTCACTAAACGCCTGTGTTGCCCAGTTCGTCAAGAGCTTTGGGGGCGAGAACAATCTCATGATTGTCTTCTATAGCGGGCATGGCGGGCCAGAGTCTGAAACCGGGGTAGAGAGATCTTGCATCTGGGCAGCGTATGTATTCCTTTCTGTACTTGACTGGGCTTGATAACTCATCATGCTCGCCCAATTTCTTAGGAAAATATGTGGAGAGCCTACTCTAGATTGGTCTGAAATACAGCCACAGCTATTCCTCGCCTCGTGCGACGTCGCCATCATCCTCGACTCTTGCTACGCGGGACAAGCTGCGCGGTCTCGCACATCCCGCAGGGTCGAGTTCCTCGCTGCTACTGATAAGGACAATTATACACCGACCGGGATGGGAAAGTGGCCGTCGTTCACCAAAGTCCTCACCCGGGAGATGAAGCAAGCAGTGTTGACTGAAGGACTCGTAACGCTCTCCACTCTTCAAAGCCGAATGGTCGTAGCTGAAGCAGGCCTAAAAAGACAGCCTTTCTTGGTCTCTCTCGCTGGCGGTGCCTCAGACGGCCCGATCAAGCTATCCAGATTGCTGGAGGATCCTGGGCGTGTGGAATCCGCTTTGACGCCAGTTTCAGCCTCCATCAACTCTATATATCTTCGACTCTGCCTGTTCCAGCCGCTCGATGGAACAACATCACCTAGCCTGCTTCGTTGGTTAACTCGAGACTCGCCAGCCTCTGTTGAGGATATCCAACTCATCGACCAAACATTGGCCGAAGCACAGGAGATTAACGACTTGGGCATGGATTGTTTCGGATCTAGAGATGTGAGAGAGGGCGAACGCATGCTATCATTGCTTTCAAACGAGGGGCAAGCCGAAGCCCAGAGGTTACTTCAAGACCTGAGGGCAACGTTGTGCGACTCCGGACTGACTCTCCCGGCAACACGTACGGTGACAAGAACTATTCTCGACAATGTCAAGGAGGCCTCATCTCGACTGGTGGATTTTGTAGCTGATTCATTTGCATCAATGGGTGAAGAGGCTCTCTCCGACTTTCGTTCTTGCGATTCTACTAATGTTGAAGACATCAAGGAGAGAATCGCCATGCGTCTGACCCTGTTGAGTGACAACGCCCTGCCAGACAATCCGATTCGAGTTAACTTTCGTGGCAATGCTGCCCCGGGCCAGCGTCTCCGATTTGGGAAGCAGGGAAATGACGACGTACTGGTAGAGTACATCTACTACGACAGCGAAGACCCCCTTGCCTTTGATCGAATATCTTATCAAGTCAAGAGGATCAACGCTCTACTCTCCGAGCCCAAACACTCAGCATTTCGGTGCCTCGAGACCTCAGGTTTCACACACGAGACTCTCTGCGGCCCCCGTTTTGGCCTTGTGCATCCTGTCCCGAAAGCCTTGGTCAACCGGAAGCATGTTTTTCTTGCTGATCTTATGAATGAAGTCAAGAATGTGTCTCTTGACCGCCGCGTGCGCCTCGCGGGAATCATATGTGACGCAGTTCTACATTTGCACTCTGTTGGTTGGTTCCACAAGAACATCAAGAGCGAGAATGTTGTCATATTCTCTCTCGCCAGCAGCGGCGATGGCAGTGCTTTAACGGAGGAATGGGACTTTGAAAATCCATTTCTCGTTGGATTTGACTGCTCGCGGCCGGCAGACGCTGAGACCAGAGACACAGTGGACTTTACTACGAAGAACAATATTTACCGACATCCGGATAGATGGGGTCGATCAATTCGATTTGAAAAGCACCACGATCTCTACTCTCTAGTAAGCCCCTTTATCTTCCTCGTTCCTTGGACCTTTGCTCCTGTTTCACACTGGTTTGAGTCTTGGACTGACTCTCAGAAAAGGGCATCCTTTTGATGGAGATTGGCTGTTGGAGATCGCTCCCCAGCATGGACAGCAAGCGCAGCAGTTTTGACTATATCCATGACCCGGAAACACTACGCAGTTTGCTTCTGAAGGCTGTGCGGACAAAGTTGGCTCACGCAGCTGGGACGCGGTACGCTGAGGAGAGAATGGAAAGCCTTTGAGGAGTGGAAGTCACAGAAATTGGTTCGAGAAAAGGTTTTGGGGCCGTTGGTTAAGTGTGCTGAGATGATAAGGTAATAGAAGAAAGAGTTTCACCGTCCCTTTTACATATTTTCCCTATTTTGAATCTCCTTCAAATGTGAAACGTCTGGTGTAATCATCTAGGAACTCGGAGAAGATTCGGCGAGAAAGGCCCCGAGCAGTGCAGCATAGCTACCAGAGAGATAGTCAGAAACTCTTGCTTTACCCTTGATGATCTGAGATGATGGAGATAAAAAAGACATACGTGATAAGCGCTAGCAAGAAGTTGTACTTGGTTGTGTTGACGGCTGCCAATAACAGGATCGACGTCCAAAAGGTGAATATGACATAGACGATGGTTCTTGGCACGACACTGGCCGAAATCTGAAGTAGGATTATCGGAAAGACGAGCCAAAGAGGAACAAATACAGCCACGAGCACCTTGAAGGCGCGATCAAGGAAGTGCGGCGAGAAAATGACAATGTTGGGATCAAGAGTTTTGGACTGTTATTCGTTGTTTGAGCACACTTCGACACATGGGTAGCTTTCCTCGGGAAGGAGAAAGGGTGCGCACCTGACTAGTACAAAACTGAATTTCGTCACCGTCAGTACTGTTTCTTACATTGAGTGAATTTGGTGTAGGGCATACGAACTGGTTTTGCAAGTCTGGGGAAAGCTTTGAGCAGAAGCTCCACCATGTACTCTAGACCAGATCTTTCACTCTTCTCGGCATCTCCCAATGCCAAATAATCTGTATCGGTCGATAGATTCAGAAAGCAGGCGCTTTCGGACCGGACTAATGGTTTGTTTCCCAGAACCCAGTTCTCCACACTCTGTCGCTGCGTCGGCTGGGCGTCAGGAAGGCGTAGCATATTGTTGTAATCTTGAACAGCTTTGTCTGGTGACTGGTTAACTATTGGAGGAGAAGAAGTCCCCAAGGCTACCATTTATCTTATAATTATACAAAGACAGCCTGTTCACGTACCGTAGACGTCAAGTGTGGATCGGATGCGTTGCAGCAGGCCTCGACGCTGAGTATTTTGGTCCTGTCGGCGACTGCTGAACCCAAGCTGTACCCTATCGGAATCTTCGCAGATCCTTAGTTGGTCTTGCAGGTCGGATAGTTGGTCTTGAAGGTCGAGAAGGCTCCTCATGTGAAGATAGTCGTACCTCTTCAAGATGGTAAAGTTCTTATCGATTGAGAGGAAGGCTGCTAGTCGGGGGTAGCCTTGGCGGTAGTCCTCCACTAACAGCATGCACACTTCCTATCAGCAACTTGGGGGGTAAGAGAGACATTGGCAGCGTACGCTTCATCATGGTCAATGTCCTAACATGGAATGTTGCAGGATTGCGGTGTGCTGAGCCGATTTAGTTCTGGTAGCGATTTTACAACACGTCTGGCGTGGGTAGGAAGCCTCCCAGAGAGTTATTCTGATGCCAAATTTTCATTTAGGCTGGCTGGAACGGGTGGTTATGCGACTATCGAGGTCGGCACCGCTCGAAAGCCGCACAAGTGCCTCGTCGCCGTGAAGCGAAGCCGGATTCCGTCGACGCCATTTCCTGAGCCGCAGGGAGGTGCTGACAATGACAGAAATGCTAGGAATGGTGGCCTAGGCAGAGTGTTCGAACAGCTTGTCCGGGAGTTGCGCATTCTTGCCCATGAGCAACTGAGAACGCATGCCAACATTGTAGACGTCCTAGGTATCTGTGCGGACGATATCAATGGCTCACCCGTCCTAGCTCTAGTGCTAGAATATTCATCGCTCGGATCTCTAGCCTCTTTCCTGACTAAGAATGGAGACTCTCTATCCACAGATCAGCGCATCGACTTCATCCTGCAGGCTTGCCAAGGCCTTGCCGCTCTTCACCAGCTCAAAGTTTGTCACGCTGATGTCAAGGTAGAGAACGCACTCGTGTTCCCCCTTGACTCAGAGGAAGACGGAAACAAGTGGACAATCAAGATATCGGATTTTGGGCAATCCATAATCGCAAGTCGTGATGATCCCTTGGGAAGAGTGTCATGTCGAGCTGGAACGCGCCTCCTGGATGCTCCTGAAATCAGACGAGGACAAGCGCTCCATGATCCTTCTTATGACATTGAGGCAGCGTTGCGGACTGATGTCTTCTCTTTCGGTCTATTTGCATGGGAAGTTTTAAAGAACGGCCAGCGTTTCTTTAATCCAACATGGATCGGACCAGGTTCTGAACGTTTCGACGTTGACGCGGCGGAAGAGTGCTTGAACGTTATGCCCGAGGATAAGCTTCTCTCTTATGCTTTGGAAATTGTGAAAGAGCTCAAATGTGAGAGTGCAGTACTATCACTATCATTGATGTTTGAGGGTTCTCTGAGGGACCACCCTCTCAAAAGGAAGTCGATGAGTGAACTGGCTAGTTTGTTTGAGCCAGACATGCCCCTGACCATGGCCGTGTAAGTACAATTATACTCTGCACATACGAATCCCCGCTAATGATTTTTTTTGCGAGTTGTTATAGGCAAGATGACGATGAAGATACAATCCCGCAAAGTATTGCGGAACTACTCAAGTTCTTGAGGGATGACGATCAAGATTCTGGCATTGCAGCATGGAGCAGTCGCAATTCCCTGTACGAGGTAAGTAATGACGTACATTTCACCCTCTCACTTGAGATTCAAGCCAACATGGCCTTTGTGCAGGTGATGGAAAACGCTGTGCTATTCGGCAGCCACGACATCATAGCTCGCCTTCCCATGGCTTTCCAGCAGCGGATCCTCTCTGAACTAAAAGGTCTCGCCTTTATGAACGATACCGAAACTAGTTCTTCTGGTTACTCCGCCTTGACGGTGTCGGAATGCTACACGCTTGGAATTGGTGACTCGCCTGACACGGTTGAGGTTGTCCGGTGGTTAGCAACCGCGGCCTCCAGGGGATGTGAAAAGGCAGGTCTTTGGTATCACCGCGTCTGTATCGCTACTGGCACCACGCCACAACCGATTTCCAATACAGACGAGGGTGAGAGAATTGAAAGAAGCCTTGCCGACACCTCGACAGAAAAGTATCTGATGGAAAGAATTCACCATCACAATGATGGTGTGATAAGGGCTGCTCGACAAAGCATACAGGACGGCTTGTCCTCGTCTACAGGGCCAATCTCGGAAGGCATAACACTGTCTGTCTTCAATGCTGCCACGGTTGATAAGCTACTTCCGCTTCATGTCGCATGTTGGCTCGGAGAGGAAGCCCTAGTGATGCGGCTTCTGGAAAGTACATCCCCAGATGTCACATCGACCCTCGGTTTCAACGCCGCTCACTTTGCCTGCCTGGGAGGTCACCTGTCAGTTCTGAAGATCTTACTGGAACGCAAAGTCTCACTTCTGGAGCCCGGGTTTCGTTCTATAACTGCCCTACATCTCGCCATATTCTTCCATCCCGATGACCTCCCTGCTGCCGTGGATCTAATGCTTGAGCATGGATGCTCGCTGGAAGCCAAAAGCTGGGGTGAGATCAAGTGGGATGCTCATGACCTGCTGCTTAGCGGCACGCCGCTCGAATGGGCGATTGCAGTGCGCTACAGTACTCTTACTAGGCTGTTTCTCAAACATCAAGCCGACTCTCCGCAATTCGAGTGGATGTTTGAGGCGATCGGGCATTTCTACTGGGATATTCTGGAAGACCTTCTTCCTTACTTCAAGGACGTGCCTGGTATTTCCAATAGATTAACCAGGCTGCAGACGATCACCAGACCGTTTCGGCATTGGATAGCACATGGCGCGGATCATATACGGGCTATTCAGGAGACTGTCCGGATATGCAATGAAAACGGGCTGTTGGGCTTCGAGGAAGATGGTTCATCTCATCTTGAAACGATTCTCTCCGACGCCAAGACAACAGATGACCTTTATCTGATTGATTCCATTCTTTCTGTCTCTTCGGCATCCTATGTTAGGCATAAGGTCGCTGGCCCTTTGGGGTACCCTGCCATTGCCCTTGCATTCAGCCAGGCGGGCCGTAGAGAAGCCTGGTACAAGCCTATCTCCAAGATGGCCGACTTTTATAGCCTCGAAGAACTTGAAGATGGTCAAATAGGACCTTTTGGGAGCCTTCTAGGAGAGGCGGCCACCTATGATTGTGTGGCAGGGGTTCGTGTCCTGCTAGAGAGAGGTGTAGACGTCAACAAACCGTTTTATATAATGGGAAGGGTCATGGCGACAGTGATCCATCAATGCATCGGGCTGCAGTCTTCGCCAGAGATGCTCTCGCTCTTGATCGAGTATGGAGCCGATCTATTGGCCAAAGACCCTGTTGCGCGCCTAACACCATTGCACTGGCTCCTCCAAGGCCGTATCCAGACGGATGACGTTCTTAGAATTCTCTTGCAGCGAGATCAACCTGAGCAAGTATATATTGAGGCCTTGCACACAACGTTTTGTTCCCAATTCATTGAGCTCATAGATGCTCACATTGATCTCGACGAGCTGCCCAATGCCCAGGCAGCCAAAGGATCTCAGTTCCGAGTTGACCGCCACGAACAATTCCCGGCGCCTCCTCACCCACCCACGATTTGCCCGCTACATCGACAGCACCAAGGACGAGCAACGTACAACAATGATTCAACAGGCAGCGTATGTCCTTCATGCCCCTAGCATTCGCCTATTGCTGGATGCAGGCGCCGATGCAGGCGCCGATGCAGGGCGGCCGTTTCATCATGGAGACCACTCGGCTCTTCCGCTACAACTCGCTTGCGCGCAGGCTAGAGGTCTCTTCGACATCAAGCGAGACGGGCTGAAAGACATTGAGTATGACCCTGCTTTCTATGGGGAGGCTGGCCGTGACCCGAAATTGGTAGAAGAAGGAATCCAGATGGTTTATGGTGGCCGCATGGGGCAGGCGATGGAAGTAGCAACAGAGCTGCTTAGGTGGCACGCCGCACGTGGTGATGGCCTTTTTGAAGGCATCACGGAGCTTCATCTTGCATGTAGTATGGGTGACCGTCAGAGTATGAGCAGGTTGCTTCAACAAGGGATGAACCCGAACGCCAAGGGCTGTTGGCCCGGGATAGAGGAAAGGGTAACCCCTACGGAGCTCATCAGTCTTGTGTTAGGGGCAGACACTAAGGCAGCTTTAGGGTTCCCAGTCCCGGAAGCAGGGAGTGAGTTGCCTATCCCTGAGGCTGCAGAACTACTGGAGGCAGCTTTGATTGGTGATTAGGTTGGACTTAATCTTTTATAGTGGATATATAGGGCGAGTGTAGAACATGGGCCAGTCCCGCAAGCAGCCCAAGGATTTCTTACTCTTGGGCTCATGTCGAGTCAATGTACACCCCCTCCCCGAATCCCACTGCAAACCAAATCCCCATCAGGTGGCTCGTTAATATCACAATATTGAACAACATGTCGATGAGAGGTTGGTCGAAGAGTTGCGTGACCACAGGTGCGTAATAATCAACCACTATCCTCTGTACACATGTATGACCACAGGCTGACAAACTGCCTGCCAGTGATTAGTCTCAGTCAGTTGCCTGAATACAAAGTGAAAACACCGAGCCTGATTTTCAGCTACGGAGTATACAAAAGCGGAAATTATAACTACCATCATGTGAGGTGTTTGCCTTATGTCTCAGGGGTAATTGGGGGTGGCGTTCAGCCAGCTCCAACCGATTATCACCCCCTCGGATACGGCTACCGCTCACACGACTGTGGCTTGCTTACGCGTCACGAATACGGCGCTTAGGATATGCAGGCTCGTCTATATATATTGGTCGAGACTCCGCTACGCCTTGCTTTGTGTAACCCTCTTATCAGTCGCGGTGGCACAACGGTGAGCCCTCATGTGCCTGTTCCTTGATTCAAGGACACAAAAAGGCGCATTCACCGCTCCAACTGAAACATGATGGCCAGGCTTTGCATTTCTGCCTTGGTGCCGCCTCTTGTCTCGGATCATTTCACCCCAGTATTTGGAAAACAACCTTCTGGTATTTGTTGTCCTCTGTCCACCGGCTCCTTCACAGGTGTGGGTGCGTGAAGTGCAATGAATGAAGGCTAGGATCAGCCATCAGGGGAAATTTGATCTTGAGGCTGAGTAGTGGGTGTGATGTGCTGCCTCCCATATGCGCAGGTATTTAAATGCCCTGCAAGCCTGTAGTTTGACTGTGGTACCATCAGACACATCAACAGCATCAACCATGTTTCTTCCACTTTGGCTAGTCTACCTCTTTATCGTTCTTGCCTGCGTTGTTGCGGTTAGTGCTCAAGACTACGGATATGCAACATGCTGGAACCAGCTGGATGCCATCATGGTCGGAAATACGACCAAGGGTGGAATCGACAACGAGACTGTTCTAGATTATCTCTGGAACGGGGCTATTGCGGGTTTTAGGGGTGAAGACCGCCCCATTGCCCTTGGGTATGAGGGTAAGTAGTGATGCAATACCACATATCCCTTTCCTCCACACATTGCCTGCGCGTAATGCTGACTTTAGAAGGATGCCTCAAGATCTGTGAAGGGCGCACCGATCGAGTGACCACCAGGTCGACCCTTGAGATGGTAACAACCTGGATCTTCCCCCTCGCCATCGTTTTCAACCTCCCCTACGACTCGCTCCACCACCAAAAGATCCGCAGGACAGCCCAAGCAGTGCTCAACTGGGCAGGTTCTCCACAGACGGCCCTGACACACACCATCTGGAACGTGCGACAGATTAGACATTGCCATCGCACGGCAAAGTCGAAGAATACCTTGACCAATGACGCCTATTACGTCTTGAGTTGTCTTGGCCAGTTTGAACTCCCCGACAGCGAGAGGTTCTACACAGCCCTCGTCTATGGCCTCTTCCGACCTCTTCCCCAGCCTGATGACCCAGATCAGCGCTACACTGCGCAGCTGCTCTCAGATGTGGCATTTCAACTGCGTATGCTGAGACGTCGTGGCGTCATTCCGACTCTTGCTAGTCTTGGGACTTTCATCACTGCCTTCATCTTCTCTATCGTTCTGGCATTTGATGAAGAGGCGGGCAACCGAACAGGTTCACCTCTTACCCTAGGCCTTCTCTACTGTTGGCTTCCTCTTCTGGTCATCTTTACTATCATTGACCGTAACCCCGTGTCGGCGGATCGTTCAGCGTAAGTGTTGACCAACTCAACAACATTATCAAATGCTAAGATGTAGGTAGTGCTCTGATGTCGCGCTGGCTCTTCAATGTCGACGCTGTTCTTGCTTCTGCGCAAGCTGCTGGAGCCAACTTGAATAACATGTCAGCGCCCGTGTGGTGGTCACGCAGTGTGGACCAGGACGATGATCTGGGAGAATTCAGAATTCAAGAGTTTATCGGACAAGGACGCAAGATCAAGTATTGCGGCCTCGCTGACGCAGTGATCCGGGCCCAGAACGCCCACACTTTGCGTAGAGATCTTGACCAGTACAGGCTTTGCGCGCAGACGGTCCTGACGCACCTCGATAGTAGACCAATTCAGTGGTGGCTCACGGCCTTGGCATCGCTCTTCTTGGTTGTGTTTGAGATCATGATGGCGTTCTTGATCGCTTACTGTACGCCTACCTTTGGCCTGGGCTGTTGGTCAGGTGGTCTGCTGCTGTATGGCGCCTTGAGCACTGTGACTTGGGGGATACACCTCATTTTCAAGGCCCCGGGAAAATGGGTTCAGATCGTTTGCAACTGTTTCAACTTCCTCGCTCTTGGGTGGATTGTAACTCTGACAGGCTTTGTGGTAAGTATCCCCTCCCAGTACTCAAGACAGAGAGGCTGACCATTCCAGTTGGCGGGTGGGTTCAGAACCTGTTGGTGCAGTACCGTTAAGCTATCTTCGGGGGGCTACATGATGTTTGAAAGTTTTGACTACTACGTCGAGAACTTTGCAATGTCCGGCCCTTGGATCAGCGCCTCGGTTCTCGGAGGATTGGTTCCTGGTGCGGTGTTGGTGACGGCAACTGCATGGTGGATGAAGTGCCAGCATTTGTGGTCGACGGAAGAGAATAAGCCGGTTCAGGACGTTGCACTTGGTAATGGTAAATTCAGGGCTGACACGTCATGGTTGAGGGCTTAGGGCTTGGGAGTTTGAGTGCTAGAGTGGCTCGGGCTATACATTTTGGAGCATGGCTTTGGGTTGAATCAGTTGACTGGGGACATGAATTTGTGTTTGATGAGTTGGAGTAATGGAGCTCAAGTGTACAATAGGTAATTCGGGCATATAGTGAGGCTGAGAGTTTGTCATTTAGTCTATTATCTAGTAATCAAGAAATTGGAGGCAACTTTTCCTCGAAAGGTAATCATGCAAAGAACTTTTCAACAGCCTTGGTAAACTGATCAGGATCCTGGAGCGGCGCAAAGTGACTGACACCAGGTAGGATCTCCAGTTGGCTACCCTTGATCGCCTTGTGCAGCTTCTCCGGGACATCCAGGTTGATGGCCTCCTCATGCTCAGCACCCACAATGATGACTCTGCTGCCGTCAATAGTACCGAGCTGAGCATCGGTGATTTGTGGCAGAGTGGCCTCCATGGTGCCGACCTTGTTGGCAAACACACTGAAGTTCGCATTAGGCTGAAGCTCAGCGTACTCGACACCGCAGCGAGAGACAAACTCGCTAAAGATGGCAGTGTCGGAGAAGGTGGCGTTTGTCTGCTCTGGGTTGGCAGCTCCTCCGAAGATAAAGGCCTTGTGGATGGGCGCGGCCAAGGTCGGGTTGATGAGGGCAGCAAGAGTCGTCATGGCGCCGTCTGACCAGCCGACGACGTTGTACTTGGACACGCCGGCGGCAGCTAGTTGGTCATGGATGTCGTCGGCCATCTGGTCGTAGGTGAAGACGTCGTCGGCGTTGAAAGTAGAACGGCCATGGCCTCGACGGTCAACAGCAATGACATAGTGACCATTGGCAACGAGACGAGAGATGACGGATCCAAAGTAGGCGGAGTAGCCTAGGCCGCCGTGGTCCATGACAATGGGGATTCCCCCCACTTTTTCGTTGTACTTTTGCATCCAGAGTTGAACTCCATTGATCAGAGTGGTCTTGGTGCTGATGGGAGATGGCAGGTCGGGCGTTGGTGGGAGAGTCTGCCAGATGGGAGTATCCTGGCGGATGGCCAAGCCATTGGCAACGGCGGCGAAGGTAACAAGCTGCTTGAACAACATTGTGATGATGAGTAGAGGTTGTAGATAATAATCTGAGAACGGGCAATGCTATACCTATATATACTTGGCAATATATGTAATCCGAAGCTGCCGGAATACGAGAACCACGACCAGGATGTCGGTAGATTCGAAACTACCGACAAACCTTCAATGCCGCGACGGCCAAGTTTAGAAGGTTTATGCCTCTGTAATTAAAGGACACCGAGCATTGCTTGCGTTGACGACCAGGGGCACCCTGGGTAGTTGCAAACCTTAATCCTCACACGTGGAGTTGGCACCGCCTTGGGAGAAATTGCTGGATTTATAAGCCCTGTTATAGAAGCCTGGAGATGGCCATGGCCAAAGTTTAAACTTGATGAGATTCGTATGCTCCTTTGTTATGCTTTGTGGTGGGGTCTTGAGCGACCTTGAGTGCAGAGGAACTGGCGCAAGGACAGAGATGCAAAGCTACCTACGGAGTGTATAGGGTCGCATCTACTTCAAGAGATGGTCTTGACCAATTGGTCGAATATTGACAGCTTCGAGGTTGCATAGTCTCAATCCATCTTGACAACCAGCAAACTAGTCCCTCCTTGTCTGCCAAGTCATTCTATCCGGGCTTCTATTCCTCAAAGAGACCCTCTTCCCGAGGAGGCGCTTTTCTTCCAACATCACTGGAGGAGGGCCACAAAATGACCAGGGTCGTCTCGTCGGACACTCAAAGGACCCCGATTCCTCCGGACGAGTCTCCGCTCTCGTTCCGCTCTCCCCAAGATGGTAACAGTGAGCTGATTGAATTCCAGCCCTTTCTTTTTTTCCCGCTCACCACCAACGAGAGGAGTCGCATACCTACAACGTCTGCCACTGTGTCACTGCTCACCGGGGATTCACCGAGGAGCAATCGCTGATCTATTAGCATACCCTCTGAACGAGATACAGGCCCCTAGCCTGTTAATTCCCTCCCGACACGCCGGATTGACCCACTGAGGCCATCCATTTCCAGGCAGGATCGGCTGTCCCCACGAGCTTCAAAGAAACCCCAGCCAACATGTGCCAAGACGAAGAGGCACCCCGTGCCCCAGAGGCAGAGGTGAATTTACCATGCCAGTGGAACTCTTATTAAAGTTTAACCGTTCAACAGACCGATGGAGAGAGTGTCTACTCCGAGTACGCGAGTGATGTGTCCGAGACGACCAGTGCAACATCGTCCATCTTTGACTACCAGTATGAAAATGGCCGTCGCTATCATGCGTATCGTGCTGGCCAGTACCTGCTGCCTAATGATGAGACTGAACAGGAACGTCTTGACATTATTCACCACGTCTTTACTCTCGCTTTGAAGGGTGATATTTGCAAGACGAAGCTTGAGAATCCTCAAAACATCTTGGATGTTGGTACGGGAACTGGACTATGGGTGAGCACGCACTATCGAATCCATGAAGTGTGAGATTCACTGACATGTTCATAGGCCATGGAGATTGGCGACCAGTTCCCCTCTGCAGAGGTCATTGGAACCGACCTGAGCCCTATCCAACCCCAATGGTACTCCCACGCATTCTCACCTTCCAACTACATCCTAACCAGATCCCAGGGTTCCCCCCAACGTCAAATTCGAGGTTGATGATGCAACCCAAGAATGGACATATCCCAGAGACAAGTTTGACTTTATCCACGCCCGCACCCTCGCTGGTGCAATCCAAGACTGGCCCTCATTCCTCACCCAAGCGTACGACCGCTGCAAGCCCGGCGGCAACATCGAAATCAGCGAGGGCAGGGCCAATTTCTTCTGCGATGACGATTCACTCAAGGAGGACATGGCAACGCACAAGTGGCTCACCGAGTTCCGCCGTCTCAGTGCCCCCCTCAAGTTTGACATTGCTCCCGAGATACCTGGTATGCTCAAGGAGGCTGGGTTTGAAGATGTCGAGTTTACGCAAAAGATTGTGCCCATGGGGACGTGGACAAAGGACCCTAAGCTCAAGGAGATTGGGCGATGGTTTCGTGTGCAGTTTATCGAGATGGCGCTTGAGGCGTATTCGCTTGCTCTGTTTACGAGAGCTGGTGGATGGTCGAATGAAGAGGCGCAGGTTCTTTTCGCCAAGGTTCGGGAAGAGCTCAAGTCTAACAAGATTCATCTATACACTTATTGGTAAGTACAACACGCCGAGGAGTTGGTTGAGTCTGATGCTGATCTTTTCTAGTTCTTTTGCTACTGGAAAAAAGCCCAAGGAATGAAGAGGGCAGCTCTCAATAGCGCAAGAATTCTTTGATTTCTGTAGCGTTTGAAAGCTGCCTGGGTTAAAATCCTTACGAAGATCTATGACTAGCAATAAGCAATACGTTCGCATCAAGGTATCAGCATTAACTCTTAAGAAACTATATAAGACATCCAATCCTGAAATAAATTTGAAGTTATCGTGGTACTGTGATTTTGCTGACAAGAGACGATATCACGACAACGTTCAACGCAAGGTCCTCGTTGACACGTGTGCACAGGGATATCACGTTGCTTGAAACCGAGGCTTCCATACTTTGCATGCTATGCAGGGATTCGATAGGACTGACAAAGTTCAACGTCCCATCCTGCTACTTTGGGGCATCAACCCCGAAGCTATCGGGACCCTGACAAGAAGCCGGCCCCGCTGGATAACCCGGTCAAAAGACGATACATGGAATAGATCCCGCGGAATATCGACCCCTCAACGTCCACCGCCCCATTTACGCCCAGAAGTTAAATACGTCGTGGATATGTCTGATACCAAGGCCACCGACAACGCGGTGCCGGCTACTGACGCGTCTACCCTCCTGCCTCCTGAGCATTGGGCGCAAGTAGCCGAGGTAGGTTGTTCTAGGACGATTGTCCCTGTAAAACCGCGCGGTTTACTAACATATATGTTAGGAGCTAGGCGCTGATAACGATGCCGATTCTGCTCTTGGGGAGGACGCTGTCGAGTCCACAGCCTCTATCACATCGAGCATTCTCCAGTATAGAAATATTAGTGGTCGCACCTATCACAAGGACATAGGCAATGCCCAGTACTGGTTGGTGAGAAGTTATCTCTATCTTGAGGTGGCGACTGACACAAAAAAGGGGTACAAATGATGAGCAACAGAATGAGTCTATGGATATCAAGTAAGAGCTTTGGAAAAGTGCTACGAGTAGCCGCTGACCTGATGTAGCCATCATGTCCTGACACTTGTTCTTGATGGTGCTCTCTACCTTGCACCTATCTCCAAGGATATCAAGGTTAGTTGACGAGGGGGTAGACATTAATCATCACTAATGTTACCATAGAAAGCAATCGATGTCGGAACAGGCACGGGAATTTGGGCAATGTACGAAAGCAGCTGAGGCACGTACCGATTCAAGGCTGATCATAACAGTGACTTTGCGGAAGCTTTCCCCAAGACCGAAGTTATTGGCACAGATGTCTCACCCATCCAACTCAGCTGGGTCCCGCCAAACCTGAGATTGTAGGTCTTTCACAATATCTTGCTAATGCGAAGCTTACATGACGTAGCGAGATTGATGACTGCACCCAAGAGTGGACCTTTGCTCCCAACTCTCTAGATTACATCCACATGCGTTGGCTTGTCGGCAGCATCGTTGACTGGCCGCAGTTGTTCAAGGAAGCTTACAAGTGTCTTCAGCCAGGTGGGTATATCGAAAGCCACGAGGCTCTTTCAAGGATGGACTGTGATGATGGGAGCATTCATGAAAAGAGTGCCATGCACCAGTGGGGAAAGTTCTTTGTCGAGGGTGGTAAGAAGATAGGTCGGTCCTTCACAGTTGTCGAGGATGAAGGTCAGAGGAAGGGAATGGAAGAGGCAGGATTTGTCAATATTGAGGAGCGTAACTTCAAGGCACGTCTCCCTATCCAACGAGGAGCCTAACTATAGCTAACGAAACAGGTCCCTATCGGAGGATGGCCTCACGACCCCAAGCAAAAGGAGATTGGAAGATACGCCCAAGCTACTCTCGAGCAGGACATTGAGGGCTACGTGCTATTCATGGCCAACACGGTTGAGGGATGGTCCAAGGAGGAGATCGAGATTTACATCAGGTTGCTCCGCCGGGAGCTTCATTCTGGCAAGATGCATCCTTATTACCTTCAAAAGGTTGTCTGGGCCCAGAAGCCGGAAGAGTAGGATCCGAACGTTGATGCATGTGAGAAAGGCAGTTGAGCGTATCAGAGGGTGAGACGGGCGAGAAGAATAAGCATAGATGTTAACCCTTCTGTGTTGTAAATATGAATCTGCCAATTTTAAACCGGAATGATAAAGTTTGGCCCAATTTTGGCCCTCTTGTTATACACAAGTTGCCCACAAGATCACTGTCCGATAGTTTCAACGGATACTGAGGATCCGAAGGGAGGAATGCCGTCATACATTTCGATGGGATACTTTTGTGTCGTACAGAGACTCTGGACCTCCGTCTCCGTCGGAAGGGCTAGCATTGGCCACGTTGATCATAAAGCCCACGGTGGGATGTCATGCAAGGTCAGCTGTGCATAAGGATCTCATCCACACACATGCCTTCACGGGCCGTGTTAAGCGCATCTCGTGGGCTGACGGGATTGGGGCCGAGTTCCGAGGCTTGTTTCATGCTTGTAGGGCTATGATTATCTTGTCGATCGATGGAAAGTGTGACGGAATTCTCCACTGAAGTTGACCAGGGCATCTCACTCAATGAGGAGCGGGCACCTAACTCAATGAGTAGCGAGTCTTTTCAGCTCAGTATCTCCTACCATTGAAGAGTTTAGTTTCGACTATTACAAATGATAATAATAGCCTACATTCAAGCTTTTCTCCATCTTATTGCTTCACTAGAGACATACTTTGGGCGGTGCACATCCTGCCCGTGAATCCATGTGGCTTTGACCACTCGACTGCGCCTCACTCGGACAATCCTCCTCGGACTCTTACATTTGAACTCCACTCCTCCTCGGACTCTATGCTTTAATTATAGAATCAGGATAGGACTGGCTTGGCTTCGCCTGATACGTTGCACCTGGAATTGGGGTCCGAAAACTGTTTGTAATTGATTGGATATCGCCAGTTTTTCGCATAGTGCTGATCTTGAGGAACGTCATTTTTCGGGCATTGCCTTGGAAATTCCCCTGGCGGTTTATCCACCATGGGGCTGAATTGATGGACCTTGGAGATCATCATGACGCTTGGAGTTTGAAGAAGGCATTGCTACCTTGTGATACCTTTGAATCAGCTATATAAGTCTCACGACCTGCTCATGAATTCGAATCCTCATCAAACACAGCAACTTCGACACTCATCAACCTCGCTTTCAGACAATTTCTCTACCGTAAAATACTCGGGGAATTCTATCCATCATGCATTTCACCAACAGCTTTGTTCTCGCCCTCGCTACTAGCGTCGGCTTGGTTTCAGCTGCTCTCCCCAAGGCTAACGAGTACAAGTCCAACGACTGGTAAGATAAATACCAAACACTGCTGAATTGAAAAACCTGACTTATTGGATAGCTCTGGTGATCTCAACTACGGACACCACGCCTTTGACCTGCACATGGTCACCATGGACGACACCACCCACTCTGTCTACCAGGCTGGCACCTCGTGGTATCTCTTCGACGGCAAGACGGGAAATGGAGGACGTTGCGAGGGAGAGTTCCTAGGTCAGGTTTCGGGAGACACTTCTCCTTGCTTGGACCTCGACAACACGGTGGCTGGCAAGCGCATCAGGTGTTTGTGCAACCCTCTCATTGGAGCCAACACAAATGGCATCAACTCTTGCCAATACGTGTAGAGGCTTTGATATAAATGATGTCAAACTGGATAGGCATGGGATAGAACAGGTTGAGACTTGGGAAAAAACTCATTTCTTTTGGGTCAAGGAACTGGAGGCACTACATGCATTGGATATATAGAAGAAGCCTTACACACTACTGAGCGGTAACTGATAAATACCACAAAAAGAATTCTATCGGCGTTGGCAGTATCTTACGCGTCAGGGTAGCATTAATTACCTAACCATTCCAATGAGTCTAGGCTGTACACGTTCCCTTGGTAGTTTATGGGTGCGCATGTCGGCGTGTCGGGGACTTTATATCCGCCGAGGCCAACCGTGCACTAAGCTCATCACCCACCAGGAGGGAGACCATGGTGATATTGGACTTTATTCTTTTCTTTCTTTTGGATGCCCTTTTTCTTTTCTTTTTTCTTCGTTCTCTTTTTTTTCCCCATAGTGTTGTCTCGAATAGCGCTCTCTGTTACCGGTTTCTTTTTTTTCTCTTCTGGTCCTCTGCTAATTAGGGCGGACTGGCTACGATCTCTTGGCCGTTAAATACTTGGCAAGATGAACAGCGAGAAGGCTCAGCCGTCAGGCCCTCCAGATGATCCTACTCCCAGCCCGGAGAATTCAAAAGAGGACAAGACGATAGACGTCAAAACACAGCCGGGGCGGGAGCCCAGCATCAAAGATTATATCCGTGTTTTTACATACGCGACAAAATGGGATCTAGTCGTCTACGTCCTAGCCTCGTTGGCCTCCATCGGCGCCGGTACTGCCTTACCTCTGATGAACATCATCTTTGGCCAGCTCGTGGGCCAGTTCACCGACTACTTTAAGGAACCTCCAACCATCACCAGACACGAGTTTGAAAAGCTCCTCGACAAGCAGGCTTTGTATATCATGGCTCTATTCCTTGGACGTTTTGGACTCAATTACATCAACAAGTTTTGCTTCCGCATGATAGGCATTCGCCTCTCGTCTGCCGTTCGTCTACACTATCTCGAGTGTTTACTGGGCCAACCTATTCAAGTTCTTGACTCGATGCCTTCTGGTGCCGCAGCTAGCACAATCACGGGCACCGCCAACGTCTTGCAAATTGGTATCTCGGAGAAGCTAGGCACCTTTATGGAGTTCAACGGCACTATCTGGACCGCTGTGATTGTCGCCTTCACCTGGAGCTGGAATTTGACCCTCGTCACCGCATCTGTCATTATCTTCCTCTTGCTGGTTCTTGGAACCCTCATGCCCTTTATCATTCGAGGGCACACTAGGACTACCCGCTCTGAGGCTCAGGCCACTGCAGTGGCTAGTGAGGCCTTGGGCGGCATTAGGATGGTCGCTGCCTGTGGCGTCGAGGACAGAATCGCATCCCGCTTCGCTCGATGGGTTGAAGACGCAAGAGTCAAAGCCCAAACCACTTCGCCTCTCATGGGTCTGCAGTTTGGCCTTGTTGTATGAATTATCCTTGCGTACCATCCTATGATCATTATGGCTGACTATATCGTAGTTCTTTGGACTCTTTTCATCCTTTGGACTCGCGTTTTGGTACGGAACGAAGCGTTTCATCGCCGGCGACTTTACCAACTCAGGCACCATCATCGTGGTTCTCATGTCTGTTATGATGGTTGTCATATCGCTTGAACGCATCGCCACGCCCCTCATTGCCGTGAGCAAGGCTATGGTTGCAGCTTGCGAATTCTTCACCGTCATTGATGCCCCCAAACCTGAACTGGGAGGTGTCAAGGAGCCCGAAATCTCTGCCACCAACGATATCATTTTCAAGGGTGTCACATTTGCCTACCCAAGTAGGCCGCATGTCAAGGTGTTGGATAATCTCGACCTCACTATCCAGGCTGGCAAGAACACAGCCATTGTCGGCCCCTCGGGTTCAGGTAAGAGCACCATTGTTGGCTTGATTGAGAGATGGTATGCCCTCCAAAGCCATCAAACTATCGCAAAAACCGTGGAAAAAGACAAGAAAAAGAAATCGAAGCAAGAAGGCGTTTAGGAACCGAAGTCGGATGACCAAGAGACTGGCCCCGCCGTCGAGCTATCTGGCTCCATCACCACATCCGGTATTGGCTTAGAGAAGATTGACCTGAAGTGGTGGCGCTCACAGATCGGTCTTGTGCAGCAAGAGCCATTCTTATTCAACGAATCAATCTTTAACAACGTGGCTCACGGGTTGGTCGGCTCTCCGTGGGAGAATGAACCAGAACAGAAAAAGAGGGAACTGGTCAAGAGTGCCTGCCAGGAGGCCTTTGCCGACGAATTTATTGACCGTCTTCCTGATGTAAGTTGCTCATAAGATCGCTCCTGGGAAGGCTTACTTACCATCTACCTAGGGATATAATACGCAGGTCGGCGATAGCGGAGTCAAGCTTTCTGGCGGTCAGCGGCAGCGCATCGCCATTGCTCGTAGCATTGTGAGAAAGCCCAAGATTCTCATCTTGGATGAAGCTACGAGCGCCATCGATGTTCATGCAGAGAAGATTGTGCAAGCTGCTCTCGACCGAGTTGCCAAGGACCGCACTACTATCACTATCGCCCATCGTCTCTCGACCATAAAGAAGGCTGATCGAATCATTGTTCTCAGAAAGGGGAAGGTCCTGGAGTCTGGAACTCACGAGGATTTACTCAAAGATGCAAATGGCCTGTATCATGGCCTTGTGTATGCCCAGAAGCTCTCTCTCGGCGAGTCAACTGATGTCGATATTTCTGACGACAAGGACGAAGACCTCGAGACTGAGCAGCACAGCGATGGTACCGTTTCACAAACTGAGGAAGATCAAGTCTTCCAAGAAGCCGAGAAGGCCAACTTGAACATCCTCAACAGTTTCGGAAGACTCCTGAAAGAGCAACGCAACAGCTGGCCCTTCTACATCGGCATGATCCTTGCTTCTGCATGCGCTGCCGCTGGCACTCCATTACAAGCCTGGCTATTTGCCAAGATCATTACGGTGTTCCTTGCAAAGACTGAAGAGGACATGTTGAGCGAGGCCGAATTCTGGTCACTCATGTTTGTTGTGTTGGCCATTGGCGTGGGGACAAGCTTCTTTACCAAGTGCTATGTTTCTACATATCTTCAGCACCGCATCAGCTCGGTGTACAAACGACAGTACTTTCAGGCCATGCTATACCAAAAGATTGGCTTTTTTGATGACGAGGCCAACTCGCAAGGCAGCCTCGTGTCGCGTCTCTCTGGCGACCCCAAGCAACTAGAGGAGCTCCTAGGTCTCAACATGGCATTCCTCTTGACGGCCATCTTCCAACTCGCCGGCTCCCTCGCTGTAGCCTTCTCATTCGGATGGAAGCTCGCTCTCATTGGCATGTGTGTTACGATGCCTTTGGGCCTTTTCTCCGGCTATTGGAGATTCAAGTACGAGCTCGAGTTTGAAAAGATGAATGCCGCCGTCTTTGCCGAAAGCTCTCGATTTGCCGCTGAAGCTATCAGTGGCTTTCGGACTGTATCGTCGCTGATATTGGAAGACGCTATTTGCGGCCGATATAGCAAACTCTTGGCAAACCATGTTAGCCAGGCCTTTAAAAAGGCTCGCTGGACTAGCTTGATCTTTGGTTTCGCGGATAGCGTCAACATTGGGTGCCAGGGCTTGATCTTCTGGTACGGCGGCCGTCTCCTCGCTAGCAGGGAGTACACCATGGAGGCTTTCTTCATCTGCTTCATGGCTGTGACTCAAGGCGCTGAAGCCGCGGGTCAGGGGTTGAGCTTCGGCCCCAATGCTGCTCAGGCTACAGCTGCTTCGAACCGCATCATTAGCATGCGTGATTCAAGGAACACCGATAGCCACAGCGAGTCAGAAGATATCTCAGACGCAGAAGACGGGGTCAAGATTGAGTTGAGGGACGCGCACTTCAGATACCCGACCCGCAGCGTCTCCGTATTCCAGGGTATAGACATTACCATTGAGAAGGGCCAGTTTGCGGCTCTTGTTGGCCCTTCCGGTTGTGGCAAGACGTCAATAATCTCCTTGCTAGAGCGTTTCTACGATCTTCAAAAGGGAGACATCCTGTGCAACGGCAAGAGTATTTACGACCTCAACGCTTACAAGTACCGCCAGAATTTGTCTCTAGTCGCACAGGAGCCCAACCTGTTCCAGGGCTCCATTCGAGAAAACATTCTCCTGGGCGTGGACCCCGACTCGGTGACTGAAGAGCGCCTGCATCAAGTATGCCGGGACGCATCCATTCACGACTTCATCATCTCTCTTCCGGATGGTTACAATACAGACATCGGCCCGATGGGCGTGTCCCTCTCTGGCGGCCAGAAACAACGTGTTTCCATCGCACGTGCATTAATCCGCAACCCTAGGATTCTACTCCTCGACGAGGCCACGTCGTCGCTCGACTCCGAGTCAGAGAAACTAGTCCAAGAGGCCTTTGAGCGCGCCTCCAAGGGCCGTACTATGGTAGTAGTCGCCCACCGCCTGGCCACTGTACAAAATGCCGATGTCATTTTTGTCTTGGGGCAGGGTGTAGTCTTGGAAAAGGGGACGCACCGTCAGTTATTGGAGAAAAAGGGCGTTTACTGGCAGATGGTAGGCTTGTCTCTTGTTCTATCATGGACTTTGCTAACGAGTGATTTTCTTTGCAGTGTCAGAGTCAAGCCCTTGACAGGTGAATCTGTCGACACTACTGCAGCCCCTTTTCAGCTGAGTTTGGTGCGCTGGATACTTCTTGTCTGTTCTCACCACTATATAAAATGTTTCCTTCCAACACGACCTTGGGTCTCGTCTCTATTGGGATGTTGTTTTTAGATATATACTTAATCAGTCGACATGGGCTCAATCATGTGCTTTCTAATTTGTTATGATCGTCTTGGACTGTTCAAAACGGGTTTGTGGATCCGATATAGAAGGTAAACCAAGCTCTAGATTCTCTCCTTAGTAGTTTGCCGTATGTAGAGATTAGTAGAAGATACTTAGTTTGATGAGATGATGCAATAATTGGGCCAAATTAGCCCAGTTCGAGAAACTGGTGCCTATGAGCACCCCTGTCAACAGGATCCAAACCAGATCATTTCGGGTTGCATTCTGCGCTGCACCTGCAGGCTACAATATTCGTGTCAAGTTCCATGACGCACTCTAGAGGTGGGGTAGATACGCGTTCTGTGCGGTAGTAGAACATTCGCGTGGGATCTAAAAGTGGCACAAGAGAGAGAAACTTGGACAATAAGTCAAGCTGTTAGGCAAGGATCTAACCATCGGGTCAGCACTGCATGCAATATCTGCAAGTAAGACGCGTCACATCATAAACTCATAATGACTCATGGCTGTTGTACAGCAGTAAACTCGGCTTATTTAGTTCAGAAGAGTCCCCTACAACAACCATTCCTCACACAACTATACCCACCCGCTAACAATGACACCATCCAGAGACGCCTCGGTATTTGACAAAGAACTGGCCGAGGCCATCTGCGATCTCGAGATCCCCTTTTACATCAAATTCTCTCCTGATGGCCAAAAGGTCCTTTACAAAACAGGAACCAATCCCCGCAAAGGCAAGAATAGTGTGTCAACGCTATGGCTGGTTTCAACCACAGAGCCAGGCTCTTCGCGCCAACTGACCTCGGGCAAGTTCCAAGAAGGCGACCCAGAATGGCATCCCAGTGGAAATCAGATAGCATTCGTTTCCGACCGCGCGAAACCGGGCGAGAGCTCGGCCATCTATATGCTTCGTTTGGACGGTGGTGACGCTCTCGCCATCACGTCGGCCGACAACGCTCAGGATATTGACTCGCTTGCCTTTTCTCCAAATGGGGAGACCATCGCCTATCTATCTGCTGATGAAAAGACCGAAGAGCTCAAGGAGAAAGAGGAGAAAGAGGAGTCTGGCCCAGATGTCTGGGGGGAAAAGTGGGAGCATGCCCGCCTGCGCCTTGTCAATGTGGCTTCCAAAGAGACCAAGACTCTTGTAGGAGGTGACCGGCATATCTCTGACCTTGCCTGGAGTCCTGACGGGAAGAGTGTGGCATTTTTCAGCATCGCGAACCCCAACATCGAGGAGGCCATGTTGACGGGCACAACCATCTCCACCGTCAACGTGGAAACTGGCGAAGTTCGGGATCTGTGCAAGGTGCCCAATGAGCTGAACTACCTAACCTGGGCGCCCGATGGCTCCATCTACTTCACTACCGGAACACCTGACAACAGGGACACTGGAGGGCCAGCTGTTTACGCTGTTGATCCTGCAGCAGCTGAGCCCAAGCACGCTAAGGTCGCGTGTGGCCAACATGACCATGCGGCAGGGCTTGCTGTGGCTGGCGGAAAGCTCTTGGTGAATCGCGCCGTCAGGTTCAGCAATGTCATCACCGAACTGGGTGGGAAGGACCTCTTCCAAAGGGACACGGAGATTTGGGCATGGGATGTATTTGTCAATCCGGATTCTGGCATTCCGATCCTCGCTGCCGGCTTGTCCGACGTCGATACGCCTTATGAAGTCTTCATCGTTGAGGAGGGTAAGGAGGACATCAAGCTGTCCCATCATGGCAAGCCTCTCGTGGGTCGGTCATTTGGCTCTTGTAGCGAACTCACCTGTCAATCCGCAGACGGAGAGGTAGAACTGGACGCCCTATACTTCACGCCAAGCTCCAAAGCGACGGAGAATGGCAGGCCCGTGGAGCCGTTGCCGACGTTTGTCATAATCCACGGAGGCCCAACATCTCGCGACTGCAAGGTATTCGACGGGGCCTGCTACGAATGGGCTCCATACGTTCTCTCCAAGGGTTACGGTGTTCTACTTCCGCAGTACCGCGGCTCCACTGGCCGTGGCGAGAGGTTCGCCTCGTACAGCATGGGTGGCCAGGGGAAATACGACTACGCCGACGTCATATCCATCACGGACAACTCCATCAAGAAGGGCTTCGCGGACCCCAAGAAGCTCATAGTAGGCGGATGGAGCCAGGGCGGCTTGATTACATACCTGTGCAGCGTGCGAAATGGCCTGCACGGCCTCGGTTGGCGCTTCAATGCCACCATCGCGGGAGCAGGTGTTTGCGATATCGAGAGTCTTGCCATAACGTCGGATCTTGGTTCAACCTTTGAGAGGGAACTAGCTGGAGGAGACGCCATTTGGACGCTCGACCGTCATGACACGAGGAACCGCCAGGGTAGCGCGCTGTGGGAGGTGGCCGGCGCGGTGAAGCAGTCTCGCGAGAGTGGAGAGCCCGTGATCCCGCCCATGCTGATCTTGCATGGAGACAAGGACGTCCGCTGTCCGTTCTCACAGGCTGAGGGGTTCCGTCGAGCCTTGAGGACTCACGGGTTGCCCTGCGAGTTTGTGGCGTACCCTGGCGAGGGGCATGGTATTCAGGCACGGAGATTTTGGCTGGATATGTTTGAAAGGGTAGGGAGGTGGTGTGATCTGTACATTGGACTAGGAGAGGAGGATAAGTTGGCGACAGCGGTTGATGAGAAGCTTAAAGTCTAGATGGTATGGCATCGTGAAGTATTAGAAGCCCACGCTGCGTTGGGAACTTGTCTCATCCAGCCCCAATACAACATGCCTGAGAAGTCTTCTAGGAAGGCCTTCATATTAAAGCTGTTAAGCTTGAGAAAATCCGAAGAAATTGAACATTATGCACCTGCAATGTCGTTTTGGACCACCGGGCTATTTCCTTGTGTCTAGAAAAGGGTCAGTTGTCGAGGAGAGTGTCACCCTCATCATCATCTTCGCTGGCCATAAGCAGAAAAGGCATCTTTTAGGCTCCTCACCCGCCACACCCATTTTCTTTTTCAAGATAATATTTATTGCTATTGGTTCATTAATTGTGCTTGATATTACTTATTACCCAAAACTCGCCGAGAAGGGCGTGATATCCTCTACGAAACCTGCCGGAAGAAGAGAATGGCCTTTGTTTGTTCTGGTTATGGTTAGGTGCGTTCTATTCCTCCAAGAAAGCAGCAGGCCCTAGCAGCAAATGTTAGTTCCCGTCTCAATCATGAAAATAGCCAATCGAAGTATTATATCTAGGCTCAGCTCTATACTAACTTAAGCAGTTGATCCGTTTTCCACCCCTTCCAACTCCACTTTTCATAATACGAAGACCAGTGCCCTACCCTCTTAAACGCTCCCCCAGACTCCTGTAAAATCAACCCGTGAACAAAACCACGGTGATCAAAGAGCCTCCCACTTACAGCAAGAGCAAGATAGTTGCACTGTAGTCCCGGGTACAGATCTGTCGCATCTTTCCGCTCTCCTTTCCCTTTCCCTTTCCCTTCCTCTTCTTCTCCCTCTTCCTCTTCCTCTTCCTCATTCCTCGGATACAAGAGGGATAACATGAAAGAGCCATTAACGATTGTCATCGGTGTAATTAATTGACCAGAATCGTACAAATGACTCTCCAGTTTGTCGAGCACGTCGAAACTAACATGGCCAAGTATGGTCGGCTTTTGATCGTGAGGACCTAGAACCCTGTTTCCTCTGGCTAGAGGCATCGTCATGCCGACGACGGTAACAGAAGGCCTGCAAGCACCACTTTCGGATTTGATCTCTCCATAACGGTTTCGGGCGTCGCGAGGTCGGACGTCGGAGCAATGAAACTCGAGGAAGACCTGAGATTGATTATTAATAAAAGACACCAAGTCATTCGTTGAAGCCCATGACCATGATGGCAGGTTATTAGCCTGTGCGGAGGAGCCTGACAACAAGGGAACATTAGGGAACCAAAGGAGCCCACGATCAAAGTCGTTCCTCCAAAGACCGGCAAGATATTCACCACCAAATACATGCTGAAATTTCTGCGCCAGGCCCGAAAATGCGGGTAGCTTGTCCGAGCTGTATGTTAGGGCTTTCCTGTTGTACTCCGAGGCGAGGTCATAAAAATCCACCTTAGTGAGCCTATCATCACTCCTCTCGGGTTGCCCATCCGTCTGAGGTACAGTTACCTCAAGGTCCGTGGTGTCCCCAAAAGGATAGAGTCCCTCAAGGCTATCAAGTCCCTTACGGCACTGCCAGTAAAGCTGCCGAGCGCCGAAGAATAGCGATCGGTTGGATAGAACGACTTCCTGGAATGCCCAGCCGCGCTTGCTTAGTGCTGAGTGATATCTTAGCGTCCGAAATTGTTCTTCCTCAACGTCCCTCCCTGTCACTAATACTGAAGTCTGATTACCACCGGCCGAGGATACCTTGAGGGTCGTGGGATTTGGGTACGGAGGTTCTGCTGTCTTAAGGAAGCCCTCTTCACTTCTTTCAGATGTCATAGCAAAGATAGTTAATGTGGAATGCTGATAAATCGAGCCCATCTTTTCAGACTCGGATGCCCACTGTTATCTTATATTAGCAAGCTAGGAACACTTTTAGGTCTATACATAAGAGGATTTAAAATCCCGGAGCGCAGTAAACACTTACATCTTCTTTGCTATCTTGCAATATGCATAATGCATCAATCCACAGATAGCGCATCCCAAGCTGCCGAGTGACACAGATGGCGTCTCGGAAGTTGGCAGGCAACTGGGTTATTTGGATAGAGCGAAGAAAGCTGGATAGATTCTCAGTGGTGAGGCGTTCCTTGATCTTGTCTCCCCAGCAGTGACTAAGAGCCACATAATTGTCTTGTTGGCTGCTTGTTTCTACCAGTCGGCAAGTATGCGAACCTTGTGATTCTCTGACATCCAGGACACGTGTTGGAAGGTTTGAAGATCTGATGGGGCGGCATTCGCCATGGTTTTCTCTACAGTCATCAAGCCATCCTTTGGCGATGCTGAGATTCACTGGTGACCCTAGTTCCGGATCGATATGGTACCGACCGACCCGACCTATGGAATGCTGACCACCGTAGATGTTGTATTCATCAACATGGATATTGTCATCTCATATGATATTAGTTATTTTGGCAAGCTATTTTATTTGACTCTGCGCCACCTACCTCGAGAGACAATCAGGTTAAGTTCCATCCGAGGCAGACGACCAACTTGAACTAGAAGAGTTTCGTAAACCTCCTTCACGTATGGTATCTCGCCGGGGTGGATTTCGCTTGAGGGCAACTTGCGAAGCATTTCCTGGCAGATAGTAAAGGTGATAGATAAGGGCTCATCCGATTCCTTCGCTGTTGTGTAGAGCGACTGCCCGGTAACGCTCCAATCATGATAGGTATAGGCGTTCCATTCCACGGATACTCCTCGTTGCGTGGACTCAGTCCCTTTGGCCCTGGTCATTTTTAAGCAGTCGATGATAAACTGGCAGAAGTCGCAACCAAGGCGAGCAGATAGCTCCAGAGCTTCCAACGAAGGGTGGTGACTCATTTGTCTGCATCTGACAAGTGCATCAATAGTAAGCCGGTTGCATCTTCCGCATCTTCCATTGTTGGCTTGAGTTAGTGGCTCGCTAGGTAATGTCTGTCCTGAAGTAGAGGGGAAGCTGGTTGGCGGGTTTTCATCCATCGCAATGGTTCATAGTAAAAAGATTTTTGAGGTTATGATTTCTCACGAAACTGGGATATTCATAAATCTTAGACAGCTTGATTATTCCGACGTACAGTAGTGCCGCCGCCCAAAGTACTGCTGCCTAAGGCACTGCTGCCCGACTGCATTGATCCAATCACGGTTGAGGGCTGAAAGCCGCGCAGCCTGGTTCCGGGCCGACCTTCCCCGCATAAATGAGGTTGATCGAGAATAGTGTAAAGGTATGTTCCTTGCCAACAGAAGTGTATACTATTAGTGATATTTGTTTCCTCAGAATGAAGCTAAAGGTCTATCTCCCGGCAACATACCAAGAATGAGACAAATGGCACAGCAGTAGCTGCATGTGCAAGGCCCAGACTTCACTTCAAACTCGTCACCGTGGCCGATGAGGAGACAACAATACGTGCTTCGGTGTCTTGGCGCTGCATCGGGACCGATCAAGGACTTCGGTCCCGAGTGTATTGATTTAATAGGGCTCTAAAAGTAACACATGGCGAAGTTATGCAACCAAGTAAAATCTTCCAATGGGTGTTTTTAGCCACAAGGGCTATGCTTTGAGGGATTCGATATAAAACGGCCCCCAAAGCGGGAGCCGAAATGGAAGTGCGCGGGGAAATCGAATAGAAAATCACACCGAGCATTAATCGAAGGAATTGCTGCAGGAACTTATGCAGCGCAATGCGAGTATATCCCCATGGTCACTAGAAGGATTTGGCCTCAATCCATTGGCGTTAGTTGGTAGGCTCAGCTGTGGAATGCATTGTAAGAGCCGATTACCGACGGGGCTTCGTATGAGGAGACTGCATGTCGCGTATCGCGAGGTACATCAATAAAGGCCTAACACCTTGCAGTGCACCGTGCGAATGACTGTTGGCTTGCATGTCAGGCTATGCTGCTGTTTCACGAGTCACAGGTGACAGAACTACTGCTTTCCTCCCAACCCAGTAAGCTGGCGTTGAACCGCGTGTCTTCCCCTATGCTTCGGTAGATGTAGAAACAGATCACGACCTATCGTGCACCATGACACTTCAATAGAAGAGTAACAATAAGGTTATGGATAGTGCCAAGATGGTGGTAACCCAGTCATCTTCCGCCGCATAGCCTGTGAGATCGACTTCCCTTCTTCTTCGGCGGCATCAAGTCTCCGTCCTAGGATCCCATGAGTCTGTGGCTGCATACTGACCGTGAGGATTTTTTGTCCAACATGCTTCGCCTCCTTGATCCCTTCGTGAGGATCATCGATGAAACAAGCATCGGTCAGCTTGGCTCCTACGATTGATGGGTGTGTCTGTGTGTCGTGTGAATCCTGATGGCTGGACATTAGAACCGCTAGAGACCTCGTTGATGATCTCAAGAGAAGGAAAATTATCCATAAAGTATAAGTAGGGCCACCTCCCTAGAGAAGACAGGCTCTCATCATCACCATCCCTCACAACTTGACAAGACTACGTTCCTCTTCTACAAACTCAACTCAACAATAACTGCCCACCCCAATTCATCAAAATGGTTTCCTCTAAGACCTTTCTTATTACTCTCCTTTCTCTGGGCGCTTCTGCCATTCCCTTGCAGTCGCGTGAAGAGAACCAACCCAAGCCTAGCCTGGACAAGTCTTACGAGGTCCATGATGCTCTTGACCTCACCACCACCTATTCCAACCAGAACGAGAAGCGGCAGTGTGTCTGGAACGACGGACACGGCGATATCTCTTGGTAAGATGGCCACTCTTTGGCCTTCAGAAGCTGGCTAATAATGATCAACAAGCGGCTACTTCAGCGTCGTCTTTGGAGACAACTCTGTTGGTGGCTCCAAAGGAACTGTCACCATCAGGGGTGAGACTTGGAAGACTGAAGGCAGACTCGACTGTGGAAATGACAACTGGACTACCTTTACTAATCCTCTCCCTTTCACCGTCGACATCCATGGTGGAAACGCTTGCCACACCACCATCTCTGGCCACTGGGACAACACTTGGATCAAGTATGCAGCTCAGTATCTCGATGTCCCGAGTGACACTCGTTGCGGCGATGTTGGGACCTTGAACAAGTCTCGACGATGTATCATTCCCGCTTGATTCAGATATTCGGGAGTGAGATCAAATGTGGTGGATATTTGTGCTGGATAACATGAAACATGGATGCTGTTAGGTGGAGTGCACCACTAGTCACATTCTTTTGTACACAAAGGAGCTAAATGCCAATGAAAGCTGTCGAACTTACTACCATCTGGTTCAGTTGTCCCATCAAGGGTCGTGCTTCGACTATGTCAACATGCACACGATTAGCACATCATAGCATCCTGTCACGATGCCAACGAAGTGGCCTTGTTTTGACATTATGCCGTTCCCTTCTTAGAATCCTTCTTGCCACTCAAAAGCTCAATTAGAGCCTCATCACTCGCCCCCTCGACTGGAGTCTTGCCTTTTGAGTCCCTCACCTGCACATCCGCCCCGTGCTCTAGCAACCACCTCACCCTGACCAACATGTTCTTCCTGCCTCTTCGGGCGCTGTGTTTTCTGACGGCCCAGTGAAGCACCGTGCTCGGATTCCGGCTCTGGAACTCTGGCTGGTTCGTAAAGGACAGCGCGTTGACGTCAAACCCCTTTTCCAAGAGCAGCCCCATCATGGCAATGCAGTCGGAGTCAGCGTAGGTGGTAATGAGCGCGTTGTGCAGCGCGTTGCTGTGTGCTAAAAGGGCGCCTGAAGAGAGCAGAAGGTCAATGACGGAGGGTACGTCCGGCGTTTGGTGGGTGACGGCAAAGTCCAGAGGTGTATGTCCGTCCTTGCTGATGAGGTTAGGATCTGCCCCGTTTTTCAGGAACCACTTTGTCAAGGGGAGACTTTTAGTAGCCGAACTGAAAGCTATGTCAGCCTACCGAAATGCTCTAGTGAAGAGAAGGAGAGTCATACTGCAAGGCCGGAATCCGGTCGAACGAGTTGATGTCCCAGCCGTGATCGAGGAAAGCCTGGAAAACGTTGACAGCTTCATCCCCTTCTCTAGCGGCGAGCTTGACCGCCGTTGGACTAACTGGTACCCCCTCGTCAAGAAAAAACCGAACGACTTCGCTCTTGGCATTCTGAGCCGCTAATATTAGCGGCATATCCATGTCTTCGGTTGTCGGCTTCTCCAAAGACGGATCCGCCCTCCATGCCTGGACCACCTTACGGACACACTCAACATCTCCGGCCTTGCTTGCATCCTTCAGGTCGTTTCTTGCAGATCTAAACCGAGCACGGCTTAAATACTGATCTTGGGGGACAGGAAGGATGGTCTCCTCGGGGAGAGAGGAGAAAATGGCCCGGACGCGTGATACATCACCTGCATCCGAGGCTCCACTTAAAGCGAGAGACTCTGGGGAGATGCCGGCATTCGGATCTGCTGTTGGGTCCTTGTAGGGAAGACTGGGATTGTCTGTCTTCATCTCCATTTTTAAAAGTGATTGGAGATGGTGAAAGAAGTGAAAGCGCCTTGTCTCAGCACAGCCTGGTGAAGTGAGGGATGGGTGGCTAAGAAGGCGTGCCTCGTTAGTTTAATATGCGCCGAAAATGCATACCTGAGGATCAAACTACACACCCGGGTTCCAGCTGGGAGACGGCGAGATTGAGTCCATACTCTAGGAACAGCGTGTCGATTTCCGAATTTCTTATAAACCAGTAAAATGAGACCTTGGATTGAATGCTATGGAATGCGTCACATCTGTCCAAACTAACTCATACATGATCCCCAACACCAACTTCCTTCTAGTTTGGCGGTGCGGCGATACCTAATTGTCTATCAAAGATCGGTTCTGTCTCGAAAAAAAGACGAATCGTTCTGACTCCATTGTTCTGGGGATCAAATTGCAGGAGAATACGCCCCCTGGCACTTTCGTCGAGGATTTTCGCTTCATTCGGATTGACGTCGTTACCATCCTCGTTTGTCATGCCGTCCAGAGCTTGGTAATGGTACACCTTGACTAGAAGCCCAGGAATTATCTCAGGCAACAACTCAACGAGCTTCTGCACCTGGTCTGCGTACATCAGCTCGCCTTCAACCCAGCCTGGGGCCCCTTCAGCATCATCAGGGAGCTCCTGTTGCGGAGTCAGGATGTACGCTGCCACGTCTGCATTACCTCTAGTGAGCCGCGCGGAAAACTCTGCGAGTCCGCCAGAGCCTCTGGCGTCGTTCTTGAGAAAGTCTTCGACGTGCTTCTTGAAGGCAGCATCCCCAAGCCCCCATGCGGCGGCCTCGAAGAAGTGTGCCCCGTAGGCTCCGTTCTGGGAGTAGACGATGAGACCAGTGCAGCCGCAGAGTGCGCTTAGACCAAGGTCAAAAGCCCTGGTCCTGGGAGTGATGGGCTTCCAAGCCGAGGTTGAGTCGTCACTGCCGGCACCAGAGTCGAAGATCAGCTTGACCTTCCCGTCGTCGAATCGTCTGACGATCTCGGCGTCAACGGTGTCTTCGTCAACCTCGAACAAAGCCCGGGCATCTAGAGAGCGGACAGATACCCCTTCTGCGTCTCCCTCGTTGGAGGAGGATGGAGGGAGTTGGCAGCAGCTCTTGGAACTGCATCTGCTGCGGCATGGGTTATACCACCTCTTCAAAGGGGCCAACCACTTTCTGTAGATGGAATTAGCGCTTGTAAAGTTTTTATGCTAGAAGGGGTGTAACTTACGTTTCATCTCGCCGTGCGAATGATGCTATATCATCATGGTGGGAAAAGCAGAAGGAGATTGTGAGCCAGGTGCTCACCAGCAACAAAAGAACCTGATGAAGTCTGAGATGCATGGTTGGAAAAGTTGAAAGGACTTGACTCGGAAAGGACTGTTACTACGCAGGGATACAGCAGGACCCTTATCGTAGGGCTGGGGGCTTTTATCCCTCTGCCACCTACACAAGACAGCCCCCCGCGAGCCCGGTATACATGCAACAAGTGAAGTGAAGGGAAATTACAAGGCATTATTACAGGGGCATGCAGTTTGAAGCCACATGGGGGGGCTGTAGGACTGCGCCCTGTCATCGACTCCCTCTACCAGGCCGGCTACATCGCTGATTCGAGATCCAGGCGCCGTCCATTGCACATTCTTGCACTTTCGTCTCACGACCAAGACATTGTCAAGTCCCAATCTTATTGATACAAGAATCAGTGCATAAGCGCTTTGGAAAGGACCACAATCTTGCCATTAATAGGGCTATAATCATGTATGGCTTAATGTAAGCCGCCGGCTGTGAGACTCGAGGCTCTCGGCGCAGTTCAGCTAAGATACAAAACGTTTTAGCTTTTTAGCGATGCATCTAGGGGGGTCCCACCTCATTTCGATTGGCCCAAGTTACTCCATGTATAGAATCAGGCTGTGAGCGATGGCGGCACTGGGTCCCCCTTGCCCATTACCGGTTTATTATTTTACTCTCTCAGTCTCGACTGGCTCATCTTTCTCAATTCACCTTGATCTCCAGTCTTATGCGATTTCGTCTGTGCCAGTCAAACCATGGCCTTGTCGAAAGTCTTTTTCTTTCTCGCGCTGAACGGTCTTGCACTCTCCGCAATCATCAGCACACCAGCCCCTTCAGATGCGTTCGTCACAACGACTACCCAGACGGGCCCTGCTCGCAAAACAGTCACCCTTGCGCCTGGGCTTGTGGGCGTAGTTGATGGCACTGTTCTTGTCGTGGCCAACACTACCCTCACTCCGGCCCCAACGGCTCACACAGTCGGACACCATACCATCTCTTTGGGGTCTGATCGAGTCGTGGTTGTCGACGGGGAGACTACTACCCTTCCCTCACCAGGGGATGTTGGAAGCTCGTCTTTTCAAACCTCCACCACAGTTGAATCTTCCAAGACACATCTTTCTGTTTCAACCGGTTCATCTGACACAGTAGAAGAGACTGCCACTACCACCATTGGCTCGGCCCAGAGCGGAAGCACTGGTTTGCCTGAGCTGTTAGACACAACAAGTGGCAGTTGAAGCTTGATTACTTCTGATGGACCGGGTTCGGATTCCACCACCGAGCCGACCTCTACTGCAACTGGGCCCGGCTCAGACTCAACCTCTGGACCTGATTCAAGATCAACTGATGAGCCTAGTCCCATCTCAGATGGGACAACCAGTGGCACCACTGCAGTTAACCCAATCACTGGAACCGTGACTGAAGCCCCGGCGGGATTCTCCACTGAGCTCATCACTGACTCGGATTTGACAACCAACACTTGGATAACTACAACTAAAGATGACCAAGACATAGTTGTGCCAGTGCTGGTCGGATGTCCAGGTTGTGGTGGGGCATTCGGCGGTATCATTCTCTGGGGTCTGCCGTCCATCACCAACGTCGTCTTCAACCTTCCGGGCCTCCCTTCGTTCTACCTCCCCTGCATCCAGGCGTTAGGGGCTTCTATTGGGCAGTGTACACAGGGCCCCTCAGATACTCCCGAAGACAACAAGCCCGACCCATCGAGCCGTCCAGACGATAAAACAAAGACACAGGAGCGCGAGACATCGGCTTCCAGTTCTACATGCGACGCTACCGAGACGGCCACGGATGTCTTTGTCACTTGCAGCACCGGTTCGGCCGAAGGCAGTGTGACAACCACCTGCTCTACATCGACCAGGATTGTCACTGGGTGCAGTGCTTCTGGTTCGACTGTAACCTCCTATACTGGAGGTGTTTGTCTTCTCAGGCCAACTCCTAATGCACGGGGGCCAATCGGAATATACTCTTTCCAAGGGTACGTGCCTTTTAGCCTCCCAGATATCACTGGAATAGTATCGGAACTGGAATCCGGCACTGCATCCGGCACTGAATCAACAGTGGAATCCAGCACAGTGTCGACCACTCAACCGCCTACATCTACGTCCTTCTCAACCCTTATATCCACTACTTCTAGCACAACCTTACCCCCTCGCATCCCAGCACCAGCCATCACAATGACCACAACAGCAACTCCGGAGTGCATCCAAGGCTATCATACATATACCATGACAGCTGTAGCTTCAGCTCCCGCAAATGCGGACTCGATAAAGGTCTTCATTCCTGACGCAGACCATCCAGGGATGAAGTGGGAGGTGTCTCTTTCCCCCATTCAGTTCTTCGGCGTCCCGATAGACGTGAGGGGAAATATCCGTTCTTGGCGAGTGGGAACCTCGGATGAGGAGACGACGCTTGCTAGTGGTGATGGGGGAAAAGACATGAGCATCAAGTGGGAGACGCCGAGAGACAAAGGTATGTCAAGACTCTAGTCCACTCACGGGACAGATCAGGCTAACGCACCGGATCAGATGGTATATATGTAGAGTTCTTCTTCACGTCAGACCCGCCGTTGGGTCCCCAGGTGTTTAGGGTTGTCGCGCAGAGTGATGGTGTAAGTCCCCATCGAATACTCAGATATCAGAGCCTGACACAGAAGCTAGCGGACCTGCATGCCGTCTCGTTGCAACGATCCCCCAACGATTATAAGTTTTCTGTTTGCTTTCCTAGCTAATTAAGGACTAACACTCTCCAGACTACCGACAAGAACGGCCGCGTATGCACGCTTCATCCATGCAGCCACCATCCAATTTGTTCACAAGGCCCCGTCACGCCAAGAGCCGACTGTGAACTCCTCGTGGACGGCTTCGGACTCGTAGTCTTCTACCAAGTGGCCATCATCACCAACAATTGGGTGACGGATAATGGCGAGAAACTGAAGAAAGAGGAGAAGGGCTGTGGCGCGATCACGGAGTGGAATGTGAAGAAGATCAATCGGGAGGTCGCGGACGGGTCTTGGACGGCCACCCACGAGATCACCTTTACTCTGCCACTGACGATCAAGGCAGGCTGTGTAGAGAGGGCGATAGCTAGTGCTGGAGGGCCGAGCGGGTTGAAATGCTCAATGCAGTGAGCTGCTGTGTGAGGGGCAAGTAGAGATTGTATCACGTATACACTATGAGGGCTACAGAAAATGGATGAAATAAAGATGAGGAAAATATACTTGTGTAAAATGCAACTTTAAATCAGAGAAATGATAGCAACAAGATTGAACACCTCAGGTCAATAGGTGAGAAGTTGACCGAATTGATAGCATGATGGAATCATCTATGTCGCACAATTACCGAATAGGAATCAGGGAAACCACCAATATAGTGGTAGGAATTATCGAATGAGGCAGAGCTTCTCGAGAGGATACACTAAGCCTACAGCAATTTTATGTATTATTACTTCAAACGCTAAAAATCCTATTTATATTTACTGAAAAGAAATTTAACCCTTTTTAAAATAAAATCAGACCCTAGTAACTTACAAGTAAGAGAAAAAACTGCCATCTTTAGAATAAGGCGCTGTATACTCTTACCTATCTTAGGTCGCCTCCTTAACACACTACTTATTGCTTTTTCAGGGATAAGAAAGCAAAGAATGGCATAGAATGTCATAAAGGGGAAAAAGGCTAAAGGCTCAGTTCCAATCTCCAGGAAACGTAAACCTTTGCGGCTAACATAGCGCACGGTTCCCCGTACTAAGAACTCAACCGCAACATTGAGAATACGTGGAGCGAGGACAACAAGCCAAAAGCCTCGCTGAAGACCTTTACAGCCTGCCAGGTAGGTGCGGGAGGAATCCCGGACAGCATCCCTGAGTGCTGGCCCAATTCTGGTGATGTTCCAGTCTCCTGCTTCAAATCTGACATTGACAATGAAACAGGTCGTGTACAAGCGATCTTCCCGAGTAATATCAAGCGAATATTTTCCTCGACTGGTGTAAGCAACAGTAGGTGTTGGGGTGAAGATAGTATGTAACGCCCGCCACCAATCTTTTAAGTGGAAATAACGGGGTCCTCGTTGTCCCGGGTGCTTAACCAGGTCCGAGTCATCGTCTTCAGGGAAGTGGGAGAGAATGTGCTTTGCAGGACGCCACCTACCATTCACCCTCTTTATGGTAAGGAAGAGAACGAGTCGCGATTCGTCAAGGCAACAGCTTCTGAATAGGATCGCGGCCCATCCTTCAACGTTGCCTCGATCATCGCCCCCCATGATTGTAGGATGCCGCACCGAACTCCCTGTGGAAGCCCAAAGGGTTTCACGCGAGAGGTGTTCCGGAATTTCTCCAAATGCGACTGTAAATGTCCGCGACACATCCGACTGGGCAGGAATGCTCCCATGAGGCACTGCGTACAGCAGAGACCTTTGCCATTCTAACGATGACTGATAAGTGACCAGCGGCAAGTTGGGCCGTATGAAAGTGCCTTCTCGAGTCCTTTTGAGGGGTACCGCTAAGATGTTGGCCGGATCATTTTTTTTCTGGCATTGCAAGACGGCATATGGGTATTCCAATGAGTCTCCAAGCTGCAACTCAATAGATAGGCCCCTATTAGTGATAGAGAAAGGAGGTATAAACCTCCCGTCGTTGAATCGTACTATGTCTTGACAGTTTGCGAACAAGGATGGGGAAATGGCTAGTATCCCAGAGTAATCTTTAACCTGAGCGGATTCATCGAACCAGTCTTGACACCGTGACCCTCTGTTCAGCTCTTGAGTTTCGAAGCCCTCGGGGCTCCATGCCAGTATTGATTGGTCATCCGAAGTCTTCATGATCTCTTGTTGAAGCCTGAAAAACGCCTTGTCGCCTTCACCATAAAGCAAAGGCATGTTGACATCGAATATGCCCATAAGACAATACGCTTTGTCCTCGACGCGGGTCGTTTCACGTCGGGATGCCCAGCTCATTCTTTCAGCCACGCTTGCCTCCATGAGTCTAGTTTTCAGGCGAGGAATTTGGATCTTGTGGGGGTCGGGGCTAGCCGGAGAATAGATGCAGTCGTCCGCGATATCGCCCTCTCTTGATGCAGATCGCAGGTCGCTGAGGAAGCGTCTGTCAATACGGGTGATACGACTGACTTGGTCTGCCCAATCATTGCGTGTGCCAATCATTGACCAATCAGAGGAGTAGAAGACGAGGTACGACGGGGCAAGTAGCTCCTGGAGAGTCCATCCTCGAGTGAACCACGAACTATTGGCAAAGGAGACCCGCAGCTCATCCTCGCTGGCGCCAGATTGGACGTCGGCCAAATATGCGTAGCATCTTTCCGACTTTTCATACCAGCTCATCATGGAATTGATGGCTTCTGACAGTTCAGCGCTGCTTGTTTTGTCAATGCAGCATGTATCAATCCAGACAAAATCGAGCCCATCTTCCTGAGCCTGGCGGGCGGCTTTCTCGATCTTGATATATCCTCGCTTTTTCACGGCCGCCGGCGTCGACATGTCCTGAAATGTGACCTCCCCCTCGCCCCAGCGGTGTGAAAGAATGGCGTATTTTGGAATTTGATTATCCACAAATTCCTCGACCTCGAGTGATTTTGCATTGATGAGTCGCATTCTTGCCTTCGTCAGCAGGCCCGAAAACCCAATTGGGTATGAACAATCAGCGAGTGGAAGCGACGGCGAGGTTGCCGAGGCTGAAAGGCGAGAGGCTCGTCTCAGCTCACGAGAAAGAAATGATTAACGGTTTGGGAAGTGAGATAAGACGATAGCCAAGAGTGGATTTAAACTGAAATAAACAACAGAAGCGAGAGAGGACGGCGAGCTGAGGATTTTAATGAAAACAAGCCCATGTGGAATGACTGGTCACTTATTAAGAAAGCTCACTTCTACACCTCAGCTGAACTTTTGTGGGAGAGGTACTTATGTCCTGCTAGCCTCAGTTTACCCGGATGCTTGCTGATGAGTGGTTGGCTAGCTAAAATGGGATCAGCGGGTAGTCCAGGGAGTATAAAGGGCCCTATAGGTACGTATTTCTACTCCCTGTTTTGTGGCTTAAAGTGGACCAAAGGAGCCTCTCTAACTGGCTCCTACCCCCTGCTAGGTCACAAAAGTTCAAGGGTTGACGTGTACAAAGGAAAGAGCTCGGAATACGCCAGACTTATTAACAATGGGGAGAAGTGGCAGCCGAAAGTAAAGAGTCGTCTAGAGCGAGCCAATCAAGCAGTGAAACTGAGTAGGCAATGAAAGGAGTGTGGAGGGTTACCCTGCATCATCCACATCTGCCTCGAGGTTTGCAGTCTGCATGCCTAGGGTGCTTGGTATCCATCCATCGCTTAAGAGCTCGTGACTGCCACCTTCTTATTACAATAATGAGCAGAAAAGGGTTATACTAGTTGAGTTTCGTGGTGGGGTTTCTGATTAGAACGGTCGTTTGAGACACTGTGATGTTTTCTTCTTTGGTGTTTCGAAGTTTTGGCCGTCCTTTTGGCGTCTCGGAGCAGGTCGTTCTCAACGAGCCCTCGCCCCCATGAGTCAGTCGTTCACTAACACACTCGCTCTATGAAACTGCCCCTAAAATGCAATGGCAAACTACTTTCTGAGGCGCAGAGTGCTCTGATCTATCCACACAGAAGGGCTCACCGCCACAACCCACCAGCGAGATGGGTCTCAACACCATCACAACAGCGTAATTGGTTTAGTGGTAAAATTCTCCGTTGCCATTCGAGTAACGTCGGGGAGCCCTGGGTTCGATTCCCAGATTACGCATTAGAACGATTGTGAGAGACGTCGAGATGGTTCCTTTTTGGCGTTTTGAAGTTTTGGTCGTACTTTGGGCGTATCGGAACAGGTTCTTCTTAACTGAGCCCCCTCCGGTGGCGGTTGTGCACTAATACGCCTGTCCTATGAATCTACGCCTAGATCGCAACGACAATCAATTTTTTGAGGGCGGACATTGTTCTTGTTGTCTGCTTTGGGTGACCTTGCTCTTAGTTTGTCTTTGCACTCTTGTCCACCCTTGCGACCTGAGATCTCCTCAATCGGAGCTGAGAGGAGCTGTGCATGAAGACCGACTCTCAACTTTGCAAGATGACAGGGGAAAAATAGATTTCCATAGGTATTTCCGACTAGTAGCGTCGCTTTGGATAACTCAAAGCAGTTACTATGCCCGCTACTCAACGGTCTGGTTCTATTGCCTAGTTAGGAAACATATTCAACTTCATTCAACAATGGGAAATGACATTTGTAATCAGAACGCGGCACGGAGACCTAAGCGTCTTTCATGTCATAGGTAACAATGCCACCATTCCATTGATCGATCCCCGATTGCTTTGGTTACTAATTGCAGAGGTGTCCTCCGCGCAGCTAGCCATGCGTGTCTTGCTTACCAGCACAAAGGTGCGGCGGGAAAAGCGAAGAGGAGGATGGTGTTGCGCTGTTGTCTCAAGTTATAAAGAGTCCGCCCTTTCTGTTTCCCACACCGAGGTTTGCCAATCCAAACCTTCACATTGTGAAAAATCTATAAATACGAGAAGATCAAACAAACATGGAGCCAATCGGTATTGCCCTTATTGGAGGTGGCATCTTTGCCAAGATGGAGCACATGGTGAGTCCACCTTGGAAATTTCAGCAGCAAAACTAAGAGGTTGTAGCCTGGAATCATGAAATGCCCATCTTTGAGCCTCAAGGCTATCTACTCGCGGTCTTTGAAGTCAGCCAAGGACACAGCGACTCTGAATACCAAAGACGAAGTTGACCTGTACTCTGCTGATTCCGGTGAAGGAAAATCATACAAAGATCTTCTCTTGCGAAAGGACATATCCGCAGTCATCATTGCACTTCCTATCTCCGCCCAGCCCGAGTTCATCGATCAAGCCCTCAGAGCGGGGAAGCATGTCCTGGCGGAGAAGCCTATCGCACCAGACGTGGCTGCAGCCAAGAAGCTCATCGACACTGCGGCAAAGAATGGTGTGACCTTTTCTCTTGCTGAGAACTATAGGTTCATACCAAAGTATATCTACGCTGCTGAACAAGCAAAGAAGATGGGCAAGGTGGACCATTTTAGCGTCAAATTCTTCTGTTTGTTACCGCCAGATAACCTTTGGTATTCAACACCGTGGCGGGGACAAGCGCAATATCAAGGTGGCCCTTTGCTCGATGGAGGTGTTCATTATGCAGCTGCAACCAGATTGTTCCTTCAGGGTGATTCAAGCGCAGCGTCTGTTTCTGCCCTGACGAGCTTGACACAAAAACATCTTCCTCCGGCAGACACCGTCAACGCTCTCGTCAAGACAAAGTCAGGCACAAGTGGAACTGTTCAATTCTCCTTTGGTTCTCAAATCGAAGCTTCCGAGTGGGACTTTGGCCTTGAGCAAGGTACCGTCAAGGTGTCAGGGAACACTGTTATTATTAACCCCGCTGGTGGCGAAGCGGTTATCAAAGAATTCCCCGAAACCAGCGGCGTTAGTGAGGAAATCGCAGCCTGGGCGGAAGGTCTGGTTTCTGGAAAACAGAACTTGTTGCAGTCTGCCGAAGAGGGCATGGCGGACGTGGAGTTTGTGGAAATCATGTTGGGGAGCGCAGTGAGAGATGGGGCACCAATGAAATATAGTTTACAGTAGACAAATAGGCAGTCCGAAAGAAGCCACCGGATATTGGATTCCCAGCCATTCAATAACCTTGTCTGTTTTCTTTTTCGTCCGGCCACTTGCCCTAGATGAGATAGATTACAATGTTTGGAGCGTACTCGCACCACCGATAACTCTCAATTCAAACGCTCAGAATATTGCATGTCATGCTATCCAACTCTGTTAACTTCACCTTATCAAGTACCCTATCTGAATGACTATTGAGAAACTCTCTGCTCGACTATAGACGTGCCTGCAGTCTTTACACTTGGCAACGCAGGCTCAACAGTCTCAACAGGAGATGACAATGTTGCACGAGCAGACAGTCTCTTCTTTCTCAAAAAGCTAACAAATGGAACAATTATTAGTCGGTAATCAACATGAGATATCAAGGGTAATTGGTGTGACTTTATAGTCGTCGGTCAGGAAATAAAGGCGAAATATCACTTACAAAACGGCAGCAAACCCTCCCAACAGAAGAGGCACTCCAAGCCCCACACTCACGCCGATAATAACGCTGTTGGGTACTCCGCCAGACTTTTCATTCAAGATGCCAGCGTGGTCATCCGGCGCGCCAGTTTCAGTCGAAGATGGACTTTCAGTCGAAGACGGGACGAAAGACTTTGGAACACCTGACGTTGCAGCCAACTTGTGCGCACCATCTCCGAATGGAATCACGCTGGCGACAGTATTACGAACCGACTCAGGAAACTTGGCTTCGCTGTCGGTCGGTATAACTGTAACGTGGGTTCGGGTAGTCGTGTACTTGGTCGTTTTCTGAAGCGACACTGGGCAATTGGTTAGGCCTGCTTCCAGACACGCGACAACGACAAAGGTCTCCTTGGTAGAAATTGTTGTCGTCTCCATGCCAGATTGATCTCCGTCTTCATCTCTGGCTTCAAGTGCGGCGGATGTTATGGTAGCTTCAGCGGCCGAAGGCGTGCCGCGACTTTTTTGGATTGCACAAGCCTCTGCCAACGTGGTGTAGTAGATGGGAGTCTCAGTTTCGAGCACTGGTCCCCAAGTGGCGTTCTGAATGGCAACCGAAGCTCCTCCCGCAAGCCCAACAGCTAGCTGATATCCTTCCTCAACATGAAGGCGGCAGTCGTCGTCTTCATCCATGGAAAGGGTGACATTAGTGATGAACTCGGCGATGTTGGCATAGAGGCCCATTTCAACGCCCGCACCGACCTTTGCCACGTCCTTTCCATAGATAGTTAACTCGTTTGATCCTACCTCAAAGCCTGCCTGTACCCCTACACGCAGGATAGCCTTGAACACGATACCGGCGCTCTCGACCGTGACTGGTAGAAACTCGAACTCGCCACCATTACTGTTGAGTGCTCTGTCAGCTCAGGCTACTGCATGCTCGCAGAGTCCAGACTTACTGGGCTATGCTCGCAATCTTGTCAGAGAAGATGCCGAGCTCAAACACAACACCATCATCCAGCCTGAGATGGAACCCGCTGCTGATATTGATCTCCCCTTCAACGGAAAGGATGAGGTCAATGGTGAAGATGACACCTACTTCCAGGTTATCGCTAACCGCAAAGCCCACAGGTGTAGTAGAGGTATACAGGTTGAGAGTATAGGTAGCCCCAGCCGAAAGAACGGTGTCGATCAGCATGTACATCTCCAAACCATCAAACTGGAACTGGAGCCGGAACTCTGGGATTTCCGGAAGGTCAATGTTGAAGTCAACATCCATTGGTGGTAGGTCGAAATCATCCAAGTCCACTCCATCATCTAGGTTCTTTACCACCCCATCAACATATTCCTCCACGTAATCGGTTACTTGGGTCGCCAGGCTACGGACTTCGTTCTCGACCTGGTCAGTGAAATTTTCGAATGCGTGACTAATATTGAAGTCGCGGTCATAAATGAACGTCGTTGTGGCAGTTCCTTTGATGTAGCATGTCGCGCAAGTAATTTCGATGCCCGCTGATACTGAAGTGTTTCCTCCCACATCTTGCTCGCTATATGAATAGTATCGTCGTTAAAGTCTGATGTGTGAAAGGGAGAAACTGGGAACTATGGGCGCACCCTGTAAAGGCAAGTAGTGTAGCATCTTCCCAACTTTTATCCAAGGGCATGCTCTTCTCCGTAGTGTCTCTTTGCTGTAAACCAGAGCCGGCAAAGGCTCTTCGCATGGCTTTCCATGTGTCGTATTCGGAAGCCCCGGACAGGCTGCGGGTACGAAGGAACGAGGAGCGTCCTGAGACTAGGAGAGTGTGAGTCGCCGCCCAAAGAAGAGCAAGAAATAAAGTGTTGGGCAACATTGTGTCGGGGATCTGGTGAGGGCTATCCAGAGGATGAGGAAGCAAGACAAGAAGAAGGGAGAGGGGAATCTGGCAAGATTTATCCCATTTCAGGAGCCGATTGACCCCCATTCGTGATTCTGCATTTTTGTTCTAGGCTGTGCATGTTGGTTCCATGTTCTGCATGTTGGTTGTAAACTTGAGGGGTAGGCAGGGGTGCGACAGGGGATTTGTGCCTCAGAGCCTGGGGCTGAAGGACTTTTCCTACCATTTGCGGCAAAGCTGGGAAGTTAATGTTGCAGTAATGTCACACTGGCCAAATCTGTTTCAGCAAAGTCCATGCCTCATTAAAGGAATGGGTCGTCAGGGTACAGACGGCGGGGCAATGCCTCTCGTGGGAGGAACCAACGTTTTGATGGTATCTAACATGAGGTACCTAGTCCAGAGCTGGCAGCGAGATTGAGTACCTACCTGTAGAAGCCAGGGTAGAACTTATCACGCCCGATCTGCGGCCCGGGAAGCCTTTAGCGGCAGTGATTGTATCAGCCACCGTCGGCCTGCTCGTTGACATCCATTGTGTTGTGAATAGTCCAATTAGTGTCTCGCTCGTCCCAAGGATGGCCACGCAACCGCCAGCCTTACCGCTGCTCAACACCATCACCTTCTGTGGTCGTGATGGGAGCTCAACATTGTCTGGCCCACGTAACAGCTGCCAATCCTGATATTCGAAAGGGCAAACAAGCTGGTACACATATGTGTGGAAAAATTACAGAATAAATCAGCGGTATTCAAAGCCTCCGGTGCCGCATCGAAAGAAACCGCCAAACGGGTTCACCTTCAGAGCCGACCGGAGCATCACACATACTCCTTCCCCACCTCAGCCGCAAAGCTGGGCCGCCAGGACGTTTTGCATTTGGCCCGGGCCCCGGGGAGAAGGAGGAGCCTCCGACACGAATGATTGTGCAGCCAGTATCAACAGAGTCTCGCGTAAGCCCGTCAGCCAGAGTTTTGGCCTTTAGTTGCCTTCTGCTCCCCACTCTATTTAATGCAAGTTTGCCTAAGTTTGGGGTGTTATGGCAGGCAAGCTTGAGAAAGTCTACGGTCAACTACAAACATCAACTGCCAGACACCGTAACTACCCCTGTGGTTGGATTCACAGTAACCCGCTCAGATCTAAATATGGTATGAATTACCAGTCTAAGCCACGAATTCTAAGTTACGAGAAGATGTAATAGATACGCAAAGCTCTTCAACTATCCTTACCTTTACCAGCTTGCCTAACGCTCACCCTGTTGTGGATTGGATCAGAAATCAAGTTGGTGACCTCCCTCTAGGTTAGGCTCGGAGAGCGCAGAAGAGAGCACGTGATCTGTCACATGCTCCTTATCTCCCAGCATCTCACCTAGCAATCTCGCGCCATCAAAGCCGCAAAAATTTCGAGAAGAGCAACAAATTCGGGGAATCCCGCCAAATAACTAATCATTTCACGGGACTATAAAAGGCCATCTACAATGAATGCATTTCGGCCCTTCTTTCGTCAAAGCGCCGATTGGGCCTTTGTAGGACATAGCTCATCCTTCCCAGACATCGGTGCTGATGATGCCGGCAACCTATCAAAATTTCGGCAGTGCAACACAAAGTCAATACCGGGATGCAAAGCGTTTCACGTTTCAAAAGAGAATAGCTCCAAGTCAGAAGAAGTACCTGTTGGAGATGATGCCCTCGCGGGCGAGTTGACGGATCAAGTTCTTGTCTTTCAGTACAAGGGCAAATTCCATGCCGTCGATCATGTAAGCCAGCCCTTGAATTTTATGTGTCATATCTAATGTAGCGTCATAGTCCTGCCCTCATTCCTCATACCCTTTGTCACAAGGGACTCCATTCGATATTGAAGACTTTGGGATGATTCTTAGTGCTGGGCTGACTTGCCCTAAGCATGGCTGGTCCTTCGACGTGTTTTCTGGAATGTCTGATAGAGGATCCTATAGACTCAAGGTGTGGGAGGTCCAATTACGAGATATCAAAGAGACAGAGCCTGTCGAGAAAGTAGAGGGCGTGATGGAAGGAATAGATAAAGAGGTTTGGGTGAGAAGGAAACAAAGAATCGGTTAAACAGATTATGGGCCGGTTGGATACACTAGGCTGTGTGGAAACTTTCTTGAAATTGAAGCAAACAGATACTATATCATAGCGAGTTCCTATCTCGGGCGAGGTCTTCAAAAGGTAACCGAAAACCTCAGCTTTGGCAGCCTTATCAGATCACTATTTTTGTAACTCGTACTTCCCATCGAACAACTACCATGCTATGAGGGGCAGCTCCTACACCACGGAGACTTGTCAGGCCTTAAGCAAAGCCAGCGCCGATCACAAAGCTCGCATCGTCGTTAAACAACGCAGTAGCATCAAATGTATCAACGCCACCATTGCTCGCGATGTAGAGAACATTGTCGTAGTGGCGGAAGTAACGGGTAGGATAGCTCCAGGATCGGACACTGTTGCCCTGACCATTGAGACCAGCCTGGGTGCAGAACGTAGCATCTTCATGGAATAGCTTGCTCCCGTCGTTGGCTCCAAGCTGAAGCTGGAAGGCAGAATGCCGCAGAAAGCTGCCGGGGGTGTCGTTTGATTCAAAAGAGAAGCATCCGCTAAAGGCTAGGCCGGTACGGACAGTCCAGCTGGCCTGCTTCTTGAGGGTGGTAGAGCTTGATGATGAGACCACCGCCGTGTTGACTGAGGAGCCAGAGTGTGTAATGTAACGTGTTGTGCAGCAACTCGAGGTGGCTCTCAGAGAGATAGAGGAACCAACAGTGAGACCCGGGCCACTGGTCAGTGACGTCGTAGCATACTTAGCGGCTACAATGTTGGCCTGCACCGAGTTCTCAGTGGCATCAGATGGGTAACCAGAGGTCATCGCGCCCTCGTAGAAGGTGCCCTGCGAACCATGGCTGTTGTCGCCACCAATTCCGAGAATGATGGCTCCTTCTTTGCTCATGGGGTTATAGCCTGACACGGTTGGACGCGCGCCGCTATAGTATGTCGACAACGAGTTGGCCGCAGCATTGCCACCACGGATTGCCCACTGGTTTGGCCTCCCCTTCACAGCCGCAGTGAGAAATCGATAGGAGATTGAAGGATCCTGGGTGTTTTGCTTAGGGTTAGCGCCGGAGAACAAGCCGTTCTCCAGATCGGCCATGACCCAGGGGCCAGAGCCGGAGCCGGAGCCCCACACGGTGCTGTCTCCAAAGTAGATGGCCTCCATATGGCCGTTGCCTGTATCGGTATTGCTGATCTCGGCATTGCCATAGTCGAAGCAGCAGTCACCGTTATAATGACTCCCGTCAAGCACAGCGTACATGCCCTCCGCCGCATCTCCTGTAGCGGTGCCGCTAGCAGCATTGTTCCTGTAGCCGGTGCCGGGCGAGATGAAGACACCATAGGCCTTCTGACCGTTCAGCGTGACCGGTGCGCCAATAGCGCTGGCCAAGTTATCCTTTCCATCGACATCTGGGCCCTTGAAAGCGCCAGAAGGAGCCTGGGTAAGATGATTGCCTTTGCCGGACTGGTCGTAAATGATGGTGATGAGACAGGTCGTGCCAGCGCAGAACGAGTCTTGGGCAGCAGCATTGGCAACACCACCGGCAGATCGCGGCGCAATGTTGGTCGTGGCACCGTCGGAGCCGCGCTTTACCTGGTAAAGAGAGCCGGTGTAGGCGTTGTACAGTGCCCGGGTTGTGCTGTGTGCCGCGACGCAGGGCGTGCCACCGGAGGAGTAGATGTCGCAGGGTCCAGCGGTGACAAGAGGTGCAACAGCAACTAGGCCAAGAGCAAGCACGGAGCTGCGTTTGAAACTCAGTTGCGGATGCATGTCTGATCTGAAAATATTGATGTTGCTTTGGGAAGAGAACCGTAGACGAGACGCAAGTCTCAGCGTTTGAGAGTTATCAACAAGAAGGTCAAGTAGTCTCCTAAGCAGGTCAGTGTCGTAATAGAAGCTGGCTTTGTCTGATCTCTGGTCTCTTCTTCTTATATCTTTCTGTCTCAAGCCTGGGGTATTTATGTACGACCAGCAACATCAACTCCCACGATGCTTATTGGCACGCGTACTAGAAACCGCACTTCTTGCGTAGACACATCCACATGGGGTGGTATGTGAGTTACTCATTGGCGCGCGTGAACACAGACTTAAAATCTGGGGTAAAGATTTTCCAATATATGCTGTTTTTCATTTGGAACGGTCTGTGTACTTCCGATGAACCTATGTAGTCTATCTCCTTCTGCTTTAGGACCGCTGCCTCATGACTCCCGTGAGGCCATTCGGGAGCGCTACAACTAGGTATAAAAAAGTAAAAGGCTAACTTCCCGTGTTATCCGTCCCGTCGTCTTCTGATACGCCGAGACGGAATCGTACTAGTTCCATAGAGGGAAAGGGCAGATCGAGACGTGGGGAAGAGGTTACATTGCTAAAGATGGGGTAGTAGCTGGCTGTGCAACATCCCCCGGCCTCATCCGGGTTGGGTCGCCTATAACTTGGAGCATTTCGAGAACCAGGTATGTCTATAAGCGCACTACGGGGAACAAACGAAAGAGGACCATGTAGGGGTCAGTCGTGCGCAATACAGGGAGTAAGATCATCCAACTTCCCCGCATCATGTGCCGACATTGCCGACATTGCTGCCATTGCCATGCGTTCAAGTTAGCCTTGGAAGCAAGACTGCTACCAAGAGATTCCGTTCTTGAATAGATCCGTCTTGATGCATGTTCCTGGCTAGCCTAAGACTACGGGCTCGCTTGTGTAAAGTGTTGGAGTGCCTGGCGCAATGTGGATGGGGGATTGAGTTTCACAAAATGATCATCGCCTTTTGGCGACCTGATAGGATCTCGATCTTTCTATGAAAAAGGTCACATATTTGGTGTTTCTAGGGGTATTAGCGCCCACATTTGACTTTGGCACTTGTATGTCTAAAGCTACCTCGTAATAGATAGTAAGCATATTACGCAATCGGCGTACGAAGAACGGATGTAAGTATCGCCTTCCGAATGCAGCGATATACTGAGAAGTTCAATGTAATTTCAACAGCTGGTGATAATGAAGTGATGATAACAATTCTCAGAACGCCATATGTTTCGCAGAAATGCCTCCTAGCCTCGTCCGCAAGCCAATATATTGCCCACTACTATTTCCTTGGATGACATTTCCTCTTTCATCTTCTTTTGCTATATTCTCGACATCTTAACCTTGCAGCACCGAAACACAGCATCCTTCACAATAGCCATATCTTCCAGTAAAACGCGCCCAATAAAGAAAGCTTTGACGTTGTGTTCAACTGTGATCAGTTTTGAGTAATTCACCCGACTTTCCCTCGGAATCCTCTCCCCAATCTCATGAATCTGCACCTGGATGGGCCCAAAGCCAAGTTCTGGTTCATTTGATAACAGGGTAGGCGTGTGCCCAACCTCACACACAATACCATGGTTGCTTGGCTTGACTCCCTTCTTGGTGCATGCCTTCCTGCCATAGGTAAGGATTGGACTACTGAGGTCAGTAAAATGCAAAATGCCAAGACGATTTCTGTCCTGATGAGATAACATACATGCACCAAGATTCGCCCGACTGGGTTTCAACGACTATGAGTTGTCGAAAATGAGTCCACATCTCTCCATGCTGATTGTAAAAACGACCCCCGTTTGTGATAGTAGATGTACCCCTGGTTGTTACTGCTGGCCCAGAACACATCATCTTAAACACCTGTTGCAGTCTGATTAGAAAATGACGTCGTTACTTTCAGGCCCACTACTTACTGCGCCGGGTTGAAAGTAGTCCTCCGGGACAACTCGATATCCTTTAACCGTCAGTGTATGTAAATCCTCTAAGGGGTCCGATTTCCACTTACTGGGGTCTAAAATTTCGTGGTCGCCGTTTGTTCCCACAATGTATTCTGGAGTGGTGGTGAGTCCCTGATTTTCCCGCATGTCCGCCTGACATCCATGTTGAAGGAGCAAGCTGACAATCCCCTCATTCCCCTTTGTCCTGGCCCAAAGTAGAGGCGTCTTACCCTCGATGTCGGTCGTGTTGGCATTGGCTCCACGAGCGAGGAGCAAGCTGACCGTCATGTCATACGCCCTAGCGGCTGCGTACGACAGGGGAGAGCGCTGATGTACATCAACCGCATCCATGTCGGCCTTTGCCTGGAGTAAAGTGTCCACCACATCAGGGCATCCTACTGCCCATGATAGCGGTGTTCGGCCCGAGTTATCCATCTTGTCAACTGCGGCGCCCGCCGCCAACAGAAGCAAGATGACGGAATGGCAACCTCCCTGGGCTGCTAACAATAGTGGTGACCGGCCCTTCTCATCAGCCATATCGACATTCCTATGCAGCTTCTGTGCCAAAAGAGCACTCACAACCCCGGGATGGCCCTCCCCAGCGGCCCAGGACAGTGGCGTTCGACCATGGCGATCCGTTGCCTGGGGGTTTGACCCTTTCCCAAGGAGGAACTCGACTGTGGTCGTATGGCCGTTGCGTGCGGCTGCATGAAGAGGTGTAAAGCCGTACTCGTCAGCCTTGTCATTTATGGTGTCGACCGTGTCGTGTTCTAGCAGAATTTGGATAACGCCTGTCTAGCCTTTCGCGGCGGCCCACGCTAGGACTGTCATGCCAGTGCCATCACAAAGATTTGAATCTTGAGAAACGAGTGAATGCCTGATTATCTCCCTAAGGCCGAAGTAGACAGCCAAGTGTAGACCACACTCATGCCGTGGAAAAAGTTGGCTGTACCTTGGGTAAGGTGTCTCGAAGACTCGTCTTGGACTTCCAATGAATAGCGCCTGAATCATGGCATCGACTCGAGATGGCTCTCTGAGAAGCTGGGGGATACTATTAAGGGCTTTTGACATGTCAGCAAGGCGAGCATGCTGTGCCCAATGCCTCGCCGCGTAGCTGTAGAAAGGGTTGTCCGTCAAACGGCTCTCGTATTCCTCATCTGAGGTGCAAGAACCCCTCAGCCCGTCAAACGAGAGGTACTTGAGACATATGCTTGTGATTCCCCCTTCATCCCCCGGGAAAAACTGCTCTTGGGCCTTCTCGAAGAAATCCTGTGCAGTGTAGTGGACAAGGCGTATGACGCCGCTCGCTTTGTCCACGATAACCAACCCTGCGCAAGCAGAGACGAGTTCATCTTCTTCTGGGAGGTTGTCTTTGTCGAGATGGCCCTCCTCGCTGTCCAGCTCCACTGCAAGCGCGTGCCGTAACTCCCAAGATGTAAGGGCACGTTTGGCACGCGTCAGCCATTCCAGGACCTGATACGCTAAATCACGCTGGGACTCTGTTTTTTCGTGGTCTATCTGCCACATTACGTCTTTGTATGCCTGATCATAGCCGCTTGGTAGTTGTTTAAGGGCTGTACGAAGGGCTTTTGGGGAGACGCTTCCCACAAGGGATGCAACGTGCAACTCGGCAAGAAGAAACCTTTTGAGCGTTAGATAAATAGCATGGAGTAGACGGGAGAAATTATCGACTTACATTCCTTGTGAAGCTCTTCCAATAGTCTCTGCTATTTCACTTTGAAGGTCAGATCTCCGTCGAACAAAGGCTGGTAGCCGAGACATCTGCCCCTGCGTGAAGGTGCTGATGTCTACTTCGGATGCCTGTATCTCCAGCTTGACACTGCCTTGAAGGCATTGGGCAATCTCCGGAATTATTCGAGAGGTTATGAAAAGACTCATCTTCACCACAAGCTTTGCCGAAAGGGCAGTCAGTGATGTGAGGAACCCGTCTCGAGAAGTGTTGAGCTCATCAACTGCATCGACAATAATAAAGACTCTGGAATAAGATGAAATGCAAGATTCTAATTCCTGAGTTATTTTTTCACGGGAGAGTGGCGATTCTCCGTAGTGCCGAAATTCGTACAGGGTCTTGATGTTTCCATTGATCTGAGCTTTACCGTGAACCGTCTGTCTCAACAGTGCGGCAAGCAGGTTCTTCGGTGTCTGCTCCTCTCGGTGGCTAAAGCTGCAGAAAACATAGGCGACTCCCACATCTTCGGATTGATGCTGAATTTGAAGATGATCTATGACAAGCGATGCAAGCATCGTCTTTCCTGCTCCGGGAATACCGGGACAGTAGAGAGTCTGAAAATCTCCGCGTGTCCAAGCTTGGAACTGGGAGGAGTTCAAGAGCCACTGGCCTGTGCCGGGCTGAAGTCGGTCAAGATGATCTTGTTGATCAGATGTGAAGGTCATGGGTGTGATCCAGTTGAGGATCTGGAGCCGTTTCTCGGCCGATTGAGCCTCTCCAAACGTTTCCAGATAATCCGAGACACCTTGTTGACCGGTATGAAGCGACTCTAGTGCCGTGCTGAGCTCCTCGAGCTGATCATTTTGCTTATCTGATTCATCTTTGAGGCTTTTCATGAGCTCGGTCAAATGATTGTGATTGTCTTGGGCTGTTTGTATGAAACCCTTTAGCAGATCTCTTGACCCAGAGTTAGCTGATCTTTGTCTCCCATGACGAATTATTAAGAAGCATACCGACTGTCATTATCCAAAACTAGATGTAAGAGCGATGTCTCGCGTTGTATAGCGGCAATCAAGTCGTTGACGTCCTTCTCGTTGAACGGCCAGGCCAAGGACGATGTCACTCTGGCCAGGCCCTGTTTAGGAGCCAGCTTTATCCTCATTGATTCAAATAGCGTCTCCAACCTCTTGAAGGGACTATGTGGTCCCTCGAGAAGGGAAAAGGTTGATGTTCGTGCCGGGTCTAGTCGCTCGTGTTCCAGGATGTCCAACAGACGAAGGAGTATGCTTTCACAACCTCTGACTTCTTCGTGAAGCCTCCTTTGGTGTTTTGTGGCTCCTTTGGCATTGAATACATAGTGTGTTGCCTTGGTTGACAGTTGTAGGACAGCGATGATGGATGCAGTCAAACTCAGAGGGTCCATTGCGTAGCGTCAGTAGGTGGGTGTTTTGGCAGAAAAACCTCAAATTTTCTTGGAGCCTGATTGTCCTGGGGTTTTTAATGCTGGGCAGGCAAGGCAAGGCGTCAGGCTGTGCACTAGCTTCGCGCAAGGCATACCGCATGAGAGCGCCTAGGCATGTAGAGGCGCAGTGAACGAATATCTGTGGGCTGACCGTGGGCGAACAGGGTCGCCTTATGGAACGAAGAGTTTTTCTTTCTACACCCGATGGCTGCGAATCACATTGCGATTGAAGCTAAATTTGATGGCAAATGTAAGCTAACGATCATTATTGTCTAGTTCACTGTCAATCCGAGTAAGGAGGCGACTTGGGTTAAGTTACCCAATCTGAGCGTGAAGCACGCTGGTATGGGCAAGGGCCTCGCATATCCATCACATCTTCTCACAATTTGAAATTCAGGGCTTATGCCGATAATTCTAAGGGCATCCGGATCTGGCGGGCAGATATGAGAAGGGACAAATACTTGGCTTAAAATGTCACATGAGAATATAAGATTATTATAAAATCCTTAATTCTTTCAATGCCTTACCTGGCGGTCGTTAAGGATATGACGCTACCTAGCTAATAGTGGGCCCTCTGTACTAACCTATAGCGATTAATGCCTAACCTCAGACCTTGTCAGAATAGACAACACTGGTTCTATGCCCCGTTTAATGCATCCGAGCAGCCTTGCCATTCCTTAAACAGCGGGCAGCCTGACCACGACCACGGGCGTTTATTAAGTAAAGAGTGTAACCGTCCTCGACAGCCAGGATGAGTCAATTTACTACTCGTGAGTTATCACTTGCAGGACTAACTAAAGCCGAAGCATTTATATGGACTCTCTGATATATAATGATAGCTTGCGGAGGACCATCCTGCATGATGATCACCGCCGACAATGCTTGCGACACCTTTCCAGATCTGCCGGTTACGCCTACTCCGGAGCCAGATCCCAGAGATGAGGAAGCGCACGAAGAGTGGCGGGCAGGATACCAGTACTGGAGCCAAGTTCGCTGTCCCTGCGGCAACGGTTACTTTTGCAGGCGCCATGCCAGATGGATACCTGGCAGTGAGGTCACTAGCGGGACGGCATGTCCTCGTGAGGAAGAAGGGAACAACTTCTGCCCACCGAGTCACTACGCTCAGCCATCAGAAGAGAGACAAGGTGCGCCGACGACTAGGGCATGGCCAGCAGATCAAGGGGTCCTTCAACACGATGACTATAGCCATGATGCCCCTGGGACTCCATCGTCTCCGAACCGACGAAGTAACTCCACCAGAGAGGTTGGACAGTCCTCGAACCGTAGATCTCACAGACGGCGACGAAGCGACAGGGAGCCAACATTGGTAGGAAGAGGTAGCAGACAGGCGGAATATGACAACCCAGTGGACTATGCCGGAAGCTATACCCAGCAGGAAGACCAACAGCAGAGTCCCGACCCCGTTATCGGGAGCAGCACGTCTTGGACCTCCTCACCATACTCAACCACCTCAACGTACCCGGCTAGCTCATCATACCAGGCTTGGTATTCATCTGGGCAGGCATCTTCCTACAATCAAAGCTACTCCAATGACGAACCAGCCGAAGCCGCAACCCCCTCAACCTACAACGCTGATTACGATACTCATGGACTTTCAGACAGGATGGGGAGCATGACGATCCGGGGGGATTCATATTTGCAAGAAGACGCCGATGGCTCGTCCCGATATCTACAACAACAGGAGGAGGACGAAAATGTCCCAGAGGATCCGGTTGAGCCTCCTTCCCAGAGCCAGGGCCAACGCCGTAAGAAACATAAGCGACGCAGTTCTAGGCGTTGAGATGCAAGGAACACAACCAAGGACGACGGACATGTATCTGAATTTCATTTGTTTCCTCAGTATCAATTTCTTTCCCCCTCTTTGTTCTCATCCCCCCGTTATTTTAGCTGTATTGTATCAAGAAATCTGTTTTTTATTATAGCAGCCCAGCCCTCGATAGGTCAACTAAGCCCGAACATTGAATTATATCAATATGGCCCCAGAAAGACTTGAGCCTCATGAGCCTCAAGAGGCTACAAGATGCGTCATTTCTTGACGTTGCTTTTCCCCCGCTTCATTTTCAGCATATCCGCCCAAAGCCTCGACGGATGCATTGGCTGTCACACCACGACGCTCAAATTGGTTGGATTGACACATGGCGGGCCTCATTTCAAGCTTGAGGCTTGTCGTGATACAGCCATCATCTGAAGTGCATTGTAATTTCAGCCCGAGTGACCAAGAGTTAGCCATTAATCCGAGGCGGTTTGGGTGACACGGGGCAAATGAGGCTGCACCATTCCATTGGCAGACAATTGGGGGATACGTTCCATGGAGAGGCGTCGGAGAACCAGTTTCGGGCTGTAGGGGTGTAGGGATCGACTGGCCAATTGGTTTGCCCAGAGCTTTCTGTCAGCCCAGGTAGCAAAAGGAGCATCCCGGTTAGACGGTGATGATCTGATGACTCGAATGACCGGCGAGCCGCTGGTGGCTGCAGCTACAGCCTGATTTGAGAACGCACGTTGGTTGTTATGTTGTTGGGCCACTCTTGCATAGCAGCCTGACTATCTGCAACAAGATATCGGTAATACCGCTGAGTTCCCTTCCTCGGCTTGTTTTGCTCGAAGCACTCACCTGATCGCAGCAACCCACCATGGCAGACAAGGACCCAGTCAATGGAAAACAACTCGCAAAATTCCTTGAAATAGACGTTCGCTGCTGGAAAGCCGCGATCCAGGTTGGTTCATCCGCTCGTCATAGGGCAACCTAGTCTTTGGCCAACTAGTCCTTTGCGCGACTGACCTTGGGTGTATAAATAGATACACAACCAAGATGTGGCTGGTGGGAAAGACAAAGCGGACAAGTACTACATCACGATAGAAGGCGACAATCTGACAGCTCTAGGCGATGTTGTATGCGTATCTCCGGTTGCTAGCGCCGAAGATCTGATCAAAGCCGCAGAGACGGCACATAAAAAGTTGGTTGGAAAACAAGGCAAGGGCGCACGAGTTTTCTATTCGATCGTGACATGTTTCCAAATGTACTCAAAGGCCATAGACGTGTTTATCCAGCAAGAACCAAGGACAACAGCTCTCATCTGGGGGACTGTTCGTATCCTCCTTCAGGTCAGTCCCGTCCCTGGTATCATATTGCTGCCCAAGGGTAGTACAGGTAATAATATTATGTAGGCTGCCGTGGATATTGAGGAGGCCTCTGAGGTAACCGCGAACGGCATACTGCTGATAGCACAGCATGCAGGGCGGTGGGCCAAGATGGCTCGATGTTTCGGATATGAGCCTGCTGTTGAGGAGGCCCTTACCGATTTGTATGTCCAGGTGCTGGGTTTTGTGCTTCCTGCCATGCATCATTTACATAAAGGACCCTGGGGTAAGTTGTCTACTAACCCAAACAGCCATCCCAATGAGCGCTGCTTTACTGAATCTCAACCTTGCGTTTAGAAAGACTTGGGAAATCACTCTATTGCAGTGTGAGCCGTAAGCTCAACATAAGGCTTTCCAAACTGAAAGATGCCTCAGAGAGGCTGGAAAAAATGGTCCAGTTGGAGAGTAGGTCTTGATCCAAACTTTCTTTTTGGGCTCTGTGGCTAATACTACCGTCCCTGCCCTACAGGTAATGAGCACTGTATGTAGCTGGCTCATGGCATAATCAAGGCGAAACTGAAATGTCTAGGCCGACGGGCGAACGAAAAGATTCTCAGCCTCTTGAGCGGACTGGACGCCCCTAAGGGTGAGTAAAATGCAAGTGGCGGAGGACCGTGTGATACAGGGCAAATTATGCCGATCATTTGCCGCGGATGTTACTTCTGGGACTATCCCCGCAAGTCTGATGATCATCATTCTTATCTTTCGCCTCATCTCTAGACTTGTCGCGATACGATAAGCTACAGGTTTGTTGAAATTGACTCGGGTGTCCGTCAGGGCTATCGTCTCATATCATTCTCATTCAGCCCTGCTCCGCTCTATCACAAAGCCCCGCACTCAACGCTAACTTCGGCTCTTCAATCTAGATAGATCACGAGTTATGACAGACGCATTGCTCTCGTACAACGGGGACCAAGGTAAGATTAGAAATGGGGTTTTATTGCCCCTAGCATTGCTCATGTCACCCTGCAGTCACTGTCTCGGCGAGTTGGTGAACTGATAAGCCGAGAGCAGTGAGCACAAAACCTTAGACCCCCTGCACCAAGACAGACGTTGCTAGTGTCCGGGCTGACTATATAATGAAGGGAGACGGGACGCAAATTTTGACGCACCCAAGATTAAAGAATGGGTCAACGCTGCTGCCAACCCCATCGCTGCTCGTCCACAAGGCCTAGCAGTTGCTACGGCGAGTATTGACAAGGCTGAGCCGTACATTGTGAGACATCCACAATGGCAGAATTGGCTGATGAAACCCCATTTGAAACCCCTCTGGGTGTCTGGGGCTCCAGGTAAGCTTACGCAATCCTTCACCACAGGGGGAAAATCCCATGAGCTGTCCAGGATCTATCAGCAAGTGGTATCCTCAACCGTGATTATGGGCATCCAATCGTTACGATAAATCCGGTAGCTAATCGTAGAACACTCAGGTTGTGGGAAGTCCACGATAGCTCACAAATGTGTCGAATACTTGGCCAAGACACAACATTCCTCGGCCATTGTAAGTCATGCTTTCCAAATCACTGCGTCAACTGAGCACAGGCGGCTCATGAGCCTGGCTGCGTCTATCCTCGACCAGCTCTTACCCCAAGATTGGGTCACTCAGGCTCAGAAACGTGTTTTTGAAAGGCTGGTATCATTATACAACCAGTATAGGCTGCACTCCTATGACTGCCCCTTCGAAGATTTATGGGATCACTGCGCCTCACTACTAAAGACCGAAACGCGTTTCATATTGGTCATCGACGCACTCGACGAATGCAACTTTGACCGTGCGGACCAGTTTCAGGGGTTCCTGGACAGGATTTTGGATCTCCTTTCTTCCACCACTGGCAGGATTCTCATTTTCACTCGCCCTTGCCCCGTGTTTGGCGTTGGAGTAACTCGTGAGCTCAACGAAGGCGAAATACGGATCAGCATACAGGACACTCTTCCAGAGATCAACGCCTTCTGCGACTCGGCTTCTGCCAAGCTCCCGCTTCCAAAGGAGCTGCAGCTCAAAGTTGCCAATCGAGCCCGGGCCGGCGCTCAGGGGTCATTTCTCTGGGTTTCTTTATTCCTACGAAGTTTCACCAACGTGCTCGACAAACATCACGTCATGGAAATAATCGGCGAGTTTCCTGACAATTGTTGGGGACACTACATCAAAATCTGGCGTGACACAGTCAGCGAACTTGAGCCTCAATTCCGAGACAATTGCCGAAAAGTTCTCCTAGTCTTACTCGGAGCCCGTCAAAAGTTCTCTCTGAAAGACATAGAGGATTCCCTTGAGTTGCTCCCAAATGCCGCTCAGCGCATTTCCAAGGCTTGCCAACCATTGGTTCATGTGGTTGACGGCGACCTTCAGCTCAGCCACGCCTCGGTGCGAGAGTTTCTCCTCAATGACGACAAGAAAACGCAAACTGCGTGTATCGGCATCTCCAAGTCCGAGCCCGACGAGACTCTAGCTTGGACATGTCTCAAGTACCTGCTCAGAGAAGTCTATGCACACCCAGACCGTATCAGTCAGCTTTTGAGAAGAAACGTTGGGCTTGGTGGTCCCACAGAGGGTCTGGAACAGAATTTCTACAAATACGCTGCGCGCAATTGGTACAAACACCTTGCGGGGTTGTCAAGCCCCGACCCAAGCCTACTGAAGCTTGCTGAGGAGTTCTTGCACGCGCCTCAGTTTGCCTACTGGGCCGAGTACTCCTACACCGATGCTGGGGACTTCCAGGCCATCAGGTCGACAGAGATAGCTCTGCATATTTGGATAAAAGACCTCCCCGATGACGACAAAGCCCTGTTACGCCTGGATGACTATTTTGAGAGCCCTTACAGGAACCTTACCAGAGTGTACAGGGAGAAGAGTGACGATAAAGTGCTTCAGTGGTTGGCTCAGATGCATCTCGGCTTTTATTATTTTGACAAAGGGAAAATGTCAGAAATGGCCCAAGCTCGCCAAGAGGTAGCTGCTGGACTCTCGGAGTTGTTGGGGAGACTCAATCCTCTTACTCTACGAGCCCGGTCGGACGAGGCGTATACATTCCTATTCAGTAACGACCTGCGAAAAGCTCAGCGACTATACGCGGAAGTCTACGACGACCAGCGCAGAGTCTCGCAGGACGATGACCCGAGTATATTCTTCACCCTTGTTTACCAGGGTCAAGTCGAGTATCTCATGACAAACTCTTCGAAGGCTCTGGAAATTCTGACGTCTGCAGTGGCGGGCTTCTTGCGCACGTCAGGCCCAGAGAGCAATGGCTTTCTGATCTCGCAGTTATGGTACGCCGTGGCTGATGCCTCAGTTGGCCACACTAGCCAGGCTGTCAAGATGATGGAGTACGTCCGTGAGAAGAGGGAGGAGCGGTATGGCCCGGACGATTCTTTCGGTATGGCGACTAAGATCTTCGTTGGCGACTTGTACCGCAAGCTCGAGAAGAAAGAAGAGGCTCTGGCCAATATTGAACCTGCTTTCAAGTTTCGACGCGAGTTCTGGTCCAAATTTCATTTCTTGACCATTGACACCGCGTTGGTTCTAGTTGCTACGTACCGCGACTTTGGAATGAGTGATCTGGCGGAGAAGATTGTCGACGATCTTGAGTTACACGGAAAACTGGAGAGAAAGGAAAATTATTTCAGACTCTGTCAAGTCAGGCACTTGAGGGGCTTGTTATTATTCGACGGAGGGGACGTGGACCAGGCAATTACGCTGTTGGAGGCGCTGTTGATTGAGCATGGCTACGAGGACAGTAACAATAGGGCTCTTCAGTGGGTTCGGCTGGATTTGGCCGAAATGCTAAGGTATAGGGATCGGGAGGGGGATGAGCATTTGGCGAGGTCACTCTTTGACGGCATCGTGACGGATGGAGGTGGCCGTGAGCCGGATCCACCACGATGGCTCGAAATTGCGGAAGCCGCGCTCCGGCTGGTGCGTGACGGGAAGCTTGACGCAGCTGAGCAATTACTTCGGGGAGAAAAGTTGCGTTGGGTCCGTGAGGAGGATTTGTGGATGTGTCTGGGGATGCCGGCAGCTGATACGGGTTGGATGAAGCCACCGCGGGGGCTGGGTGCTCATGCTTCTGGTTCTGGATGGGTGAGTCTGGCACCAGGGTAGTGAAACAGACGTCTCTTCCGGGAGTGATGTTACTGAGTTGTAAGTAACTAGGTAGCTTAGGGTTATGACAGTCCCAAGGGGCCCACGAGTATTTCATTGCAGTAAGAGGACGTCGGGCGAGGAGACGAGCGGCTATTGCACAGAGATTGGCTTAGTACTACCTTAGGTAGAGCCTGTAGAGAGATCGACAGCAGTCTTGACAAGGACAAATTGATGAAGACGCAAAATGAACTCGATTAGACGCAAGCTGCACAAAACAACCAGTGTCGAATTTACGGAACAGTGCTCCCCTTAGTCCCCCATTTTTCTACTGGCACCTGTTTGTTATCAGGACACATGTGCTCGGCCTTGGGTAAGGGTTATATGGGGCGTTGGATGCTAGCCTCTAGAGTCTGACATCCTTCATATGGTGACAACTACACAGCGTGATTAGAAGGCTCGTTAATACCTAGACCAGAGATCTTTATTTCACTGGCAGCCCTTCACATACGAATTATGTTAATGCAAGGACCTGAAGTCGTCATAAAGCGGGGAAAATCTAGCACAGCCTTGTTGTGCGGCCTCGGCCTCGCAGCCTATATGCTCAGGCACTTCTCACCCAGTCCATCCCTATTTCACCTCTCCCTGTCCCCCAAAGCGTCCCTAAGTAGCATTTAGAGATATGCTTCAGTTCCTCTTAGGGACCAACACACAATAGTGAAATATCGACGTAAGAAAACACGGCATCCTGTGACATGAACATGCGCTCTGGCTCAATCGGTTGTGAAAGCGCTCTCGTGCCAAGACCTGAAGTTTTCAGCTCACTGCAAGCCAAGCTTCGACGTGTCGCAGCCCACATGTGATTTGTCTATTTCGGAACAGCCACAACAAAAGGCACACTCCGAGGCAGAATCCGTGAATGCTCAAACCATTGTGCACAGGTGACCTAAATAAGATCTTGATGGCCAAAGAAATCAAAGCACAAAGAAAAACACATGTTTCATCACGATTACCGCCATTTACTTGATTCCCAGGCTCGACGTTCTCAATCGAGCCTTTCCTGTGTCACACAAACAATTGAAATGCTATTTGACTTCCTGCAGGGGTTGGCCGAGAAAGGCGCCGAAAACTACCGCTACACGTACGATCCTTTGCCTCAGCCAGATCATATTCGCCTTCTCGATATTAGGGATAGGACTCCGGGGTCTTACATCCCCTTGCTGACGTGTCGAATCGGAGACTGCCCACCATATGCTGCTCTATCATATACTTGGGGCGCGCCGGTCGAAACGGCTGCTTCCAAAGAAGAATACGAGGGCAAGAAACGGATTTTGCGGTTGCAAGATGGAAGAAAGAAAGGTAATCTTTCTGTGGACCGAAATTTATGGGAGGCTATCATGGCAATCCGCGCGAACCGATGGACAGAATTCCTATGAGCAGACGGAGTGTGCATCAACCAAGAGGACAACTCGGAGAAAGAATACCAAGTTCCACTAATGGGTGAGATATACTCGAGTTGCCAAGGAACCATTGCTTGGTTGGGTATGGACAGTTCGCATGCTGAAGAATTCCACAAGCTGCACAAAACAGTCAAGGACGCCGTCTCGCGCCAAAGGCTGTTATTCGAAGATTCAATTGCCTTCCACAGCGTTGGACAGCTGAACAGTCGACTTGGTGTTGAAATCCCTATAGCATGGTGGAAATCATACTGCACTTTCTTGGAGCAGCGACGGTGGTTCAGCCGTGCTTGGATAAAGCAGGAAGTTGCACTTCCACCAGCGCTGCTTGTTGCTTTCGGCAAATTCACTTTGGGATGGGACGACCTAATGCGTGTGATGATTCTCTTGAAGGGATCATTAGGCGCCAAGTTACAATATCTGCGATCACCATCAAGCACCCGCCGCAATGACCCTGTTGGATTCGAAATCATGCAACTGACCACCCTCCGGGATCAATGTCAAAGAGGCGGCCTGACTGTCTACCAGGCCAGGCCTAACGATCTTAATCCCACGCTTCAAGAAAAGACGGGGGCGAGGACTAATCGACAGTTGTGCTGCGCTTGCCTCGAGGAGAGCATCGAGCGAATCAGGGATTCTGATGCAACGAAACCCAAAGACAAGGTCTATGCTATGCTTGGCATCTTTAAGAAGTTTAGCCAATCACCCTTGGACGAGCTTCTTTCTCCTGAATATGGTGATAGCGTTACGACGGAAGAGACGTTTACCAGAGCAGCTTGGTTCCTCCTGCGCGAGTTGCCCATTTTGTCGACTCTCTCTATGGTTCCAGATCCCTCGCAGCGCCTCCGAACAGATTTACCCACATGGGTACCCGACTACAGCTTTCAGAAGTTTATGCGACCACTGCCGAGCATAGTGGGGAAATACGGCATGAATGCTTCGTTGGCGTCTGAAGAGGTTGCGGCATACCGACAAAGGGACGGCAACACCTTGCACTTGGAAGGGGCAGTTTTCGACATCGTCCAAAGCAATGGGCTACCAGGGCCCATTGAACACGACCAATCTGAAGTTTATCGCGCCACAATGCAGTATTTGAAAGAATTGTTTCACCTTGCCTGGAGGGCTAGCTGCGACTTCTCCTATCCTGAGCCAGTCATCAATATCCTCTGGAGGACTCAAATTGCCAATGCCACTCGAAACACCCATAACTTGATTATTTCAGAGAAGCACTTTTCTGATTGGATCCTCGGGTTGATGGCCTCCAAGATTGCACAATATGGGGAAGACAATACGTCTCGATCTGTCATGGGCCTCATACAAGCACTTCGAGACCACGGAAACCACACGCTCCCCACCAGCAGAGAGATCTACACACTCGCGGCTCACATGAAGAAGAATTCCGAAACAACGAGGGAAGCGGAAATTCGTCGCAATCATGCACTCTTTTATAACCTATTCGCTGCCCTATCACTATGGAGGAAGGTCTTTCTAACCAGGAATGGCCGTTTCGGTCTTGGCCCTATGTCTCTTCAGCCTAGCGACGAGGTGTGGATGTTGTGTGGAGGAAAGTTCCTTTACGTGCTGCGCCGTCATGAGACACTTCCGGACACCTACAGATTTGTTGGGGAGGCTTATGTGCATGGTTTTATGCATGGGGAAGTTTTTGGAGATGGAATTGGTGAAAATGCACATAAAATATCCTTGGTATAAACATCTACTGGTTGACATAGGGGGCACTTTGAGCCTCGGTCGGTAAAGAAACAATTCACAAACTGCAGCAAATGCTATATCCTTAATCTGGGTAGGCTGAGGCGCGTCTAGGCTTCAAACGGCAAAACGGAGGGCGTCTTGGAAGCAGTAAATAAAGACGCGAGGGTGAGCAGGAAACAAAGAATGGGCTAGCAAAGATGGAGTCTTCTACAATCAACGTTGAAAATTACGCGTCTCTTTGTTTCTCATGCATCTGGCCACAGTAGACACAGTCAAGCGAATCTTTGCAAGTTAATGTCGCGTAACATCTTCGAACTGATCGTTTGACATCAAACGTGGGACAAACACGAACGACCCGAAACCAGTGAAGGCAGCTCCGGGGAGTCTTCGCAAGGGAATTACTTGTGAATAGTCACTTGTTCAGCTTGGCTGAACCAGGCAGCCGCAATGTAAATACACTCAAAGGACCAATTACTTATGGAGTTCTCCTTACAGTCTCTGATCTTACCTTTCTCCATCCATCATCTCAGCAACCGCCAAATCTCAGCAACCGCCAAGATGGAGGCACAACTTCACAGCCCTGATCTCTACACCATCAGCTGGATTGCGCCGCTCTCGATCGAGCTCGCAGCGGCAAAGGCACTTCTAGATGAACGTCACGAAGCACCAGAAGAGTTCACTCAGTCTGAATCAGACACCAACTCATACACTTGGGGCAAGGTTGGAGCACACAATATCGTGATCGCCTCACTGCCGGCCGGGGTAATCGGGACAGTCTCCGCGGCAACGACAGCCTCAAATCTGGCCTCCTCCTTGCCTCATATCAGGATCGGCCTGCTGGTTGGCATTGGTGGTGGAATTCCTCGTCTAGATCGCGGTCGGGATATTCGACTTGGTGATGTTGTCATCAGCCAGCCCGATGGGTCCACTGGAGGCGTGATCCAGTATGACCTGGGCAAAGCGGGCTTAGACGGCGCCTGGGAGAGGAGAGGCTCTCTTAATATGCCCCCTTTGGTTCTCCTTCACGCGTTGGCGAGCCTCAGGTCTGAGCATGAAATTGCTCCATCTGGAGTTCCTGATTTCCTCGGCGCCATGTTGACGGCCAATCCTTGCATGGCGACGCCAAACAAAAGCACATGGTGGTGTTTAGATTGAAGCCGTAGGAGAAGGCGCGCTAACAGATGCGGCCAATTTGACTTTTGCAACTGCGCATGGCGTCTATGAAGAGGGCAAGGAATTCTTGGGCGGTAAAATGAACATGGATGTGAGGAGAAATGTCTCGGGCTATGGTTGGAAAGTGTCGCCGAGAGTTGCTATGAGAGTGAGTGGGCATGTTAGTCTCCACATGGTGCTAAATTGTGTACCAGGAAGTTGGGTGCGAGACTCAAGATCATGAATCTCATTATGGCCATCTACGTAGAAAGGTACATCATGTCAACCTTGAGAGAATAAAGACTATAAAATAACCCACTTTCAACTTAGTCCCAGGTACTGAATCTGTAACTCGACTCCCCCCGCTCGACACTCGACATGGAACACTCTGCCACCTTCCCCGATCTCGCAGGCAAAGTTGCCATAGTCACCGGCATCGGTCAAATTGGCACTCGAGAACGATGGGGTAATGGCGCAGCCACCGCCCGTCTCCTCTGTCATAATGGTGTCAAGGTCTTTGGCTGTGATATTGATATTGATGCCGCTGCCTATACAAAGACTAGGATAGAGGCCGAGGGAGGTACCGTCGAGATCACACAAGCTGATGTGACCTCGTCCGCGGACGTCAAGAGGCTCGTGTCTGAGTGCATGACCAAGTTTGGCCGGGTGGACATATTGGTAAACAATGTTGGGCGTTCAGAACCTGGTGGTCCGGTCGAGATGGAAGAAAACATCTGGTTGGTGACATACAAACAACTCATCGACGTCGTGCTGACTAGTACAGGGATGCGCAAGCGGAGCTCAACATTAAGTCTGTCTACCTGACTTGCCATGAGGTTCTCCCCATAATGGAGGCACAAAAGACTGGCGCCGTTGTCAATGTGGCCTCAATCGCAGGCATGCGATACATTGGCAAGCCTCAAGTCGCCTACTCAACCTTCAAAGCCGGGGTCATGCAGTTTACCAAGGCGACCGCTGTCATTTATGCCGCTCGGGGCGTTCGTCTCAACACTGTTGTGCCAGGACTCATGAATACGCCGCTCATGGTGTACCTTGCAAACAAGTACGCCGACGGTGATCTGGAAGGGTTTTCGGCTAAACGTGACAAGGCTGTTCCTATGGGAAAGCAGGGAGACAGTTCCGACGTGGCCAATGCTATTGTCTTCTTGGCTTCGGAGAGTGCCAAGTATATCACTGGACAAGAGTTGGTAGTGGACGGTGGTATCACATCGTCGACTGGCTGAATGAGCCCGATGAAGTTAGACCCTTCATGGCAAGGATAAATTTTGACTGTATCTTAGAAGAGATGAAATATCCCTTCTACGCTTGAAATGTGGAGAGATGCGGTTGTATCGTCCAAGGTCGCCCGGGAACCTTTCTTGAGACGGTATTCACAAGTTCACACAGCATAAATTATCAGTTGTCGCTTCATTCTTGTAGATGGCTGCCACTCATTTGTATCTCGGTTCAGCTCTTGCATTATTCTTCTTCAGCTAGTCAAGGCTCAAGAATAGGTTGAACGAGCTACTGTGACCTACCTAGATAGCTTGTATACTGTATACCTGTCGAGACACATGAACTCGCCCGCGTCGTTGAAGGATAGTTATTTGTCAACATGTCTTCAAGTGCCCAGGCTGAGCGGAAAGAAGTGGAACTCCAATGATCGGAGACACATTTGCACACCGAACTGACGTGATAGGATGAAAAAGCCCAATTATCTCAACAACGATGATGAATAGCTTGATCATACCTTCGGAAAGATGCCATGTATTGACCAGTTCCAGTTTAGTCAAGTCTAGAGGGAACTTGGATAATATCGCAGTGATGTGTGCTCTCGCGCTCTCAGAATTACCTGTCCGGGAAATATCCTGCGGGGTATGGAGCTTCGTTATTCGCAACACGCCGATCTCGGGCACCAGAAGACGAAGCCGACAACGCCGATATCGAACTGACTTGTCAGCATTGAAAGACTCAGAGTAAAGAAATAGCTGCATATTTGACCAAGAATTTGTCTCTTCTATGTCTCCAAACCAGTCAATATAATGTTGGTCTCAACTACTCTGGCCGCTTTTGGCCCTCTTCTGCAACACTCCTTCACCACTACCGCCGCAGCCGTTCCGCAGGTTAGCCTCGAAGACTACGGCACCTTCTCCGGGGTTTCCATATCAAACACCTTAAGCAAGCATAAGCTACCTCAAGAGGTTGATGCGTGGCTTGGTATCGACTATGCCAAGCAACCCATCGGAAACAGGCGGTTTCAGCCTTTAGAAGCACAGCCTGATGCTTTCGATGGAGTCAAAAATGCCTCCCAATATGGCCCAGTCTGTCTCCAAGACTTGAAATATCCATACCCCGATGAACAAAGCGAGGCCTGTTTGTCTTTCAACGTGTACCGCACCAACGGCGTACCTCTAAGCGAAAAGCTACCTACCTTGGTTTGGATTCACGGTGGTGGCTTTGCGTCATTTTCCGCACGGGATATAGACGGCGGTGCTTTTGTGGCATCATCCCCAGAGCCGGTCGTTGTCGTTTCCTTCAACTATCGACTTAATGCCTTTGGATTTCTCCCGAGCGACCTTTTCGAGCGTCAGGGTCTCATGAACCTGGGACTCCAGGATCAACATTTCTTCTTGGAGTTCCTGCAGCGCCATCTGAGCGCTTTCGGTGGAGATCCCGATCAGGTTACATTGGGCGGTCTCTCAGCTGGTGCTCACTCTACGGCATTCCACTATTTCCATAATTATGGCGTGGACAAGGATAGGCCGCTCTTCGCAAGGGCGATTCTTCAGTCTGGTTCTCCCACCGCTCGAGCATTCCCACCTCCCAAGTACCCTCGCTACAAGAGAGACTTTGCGGCCTTGATGGACCACGTTGGCTGTTCAGTTGAGGTCGAAGACTCGGAGCAAATGAGCTGTTTAATTGATGCGCCTGCGGAGAAGATTAGAGAAGTAGCTGCAAAACGATACGAAAATGCCAAGAATCTGTTGGACTGGCCGTGGCAACCGGCACTTGGTGGGCTTTTCCTTGAGAAATCTGGATCGGAGAGCGGCATCCAAGGAACATTCCATCACCTACCCGTCATTACTACCTACACCACAGATGAGGGCAAGTATTACACACCAGGAAACCTGCAGACAAACGACGACTTTATCCAGTTCTGGCATCGCATGAGTCCCAATCTCAACGTCACCGACCTCGCCATCTTGAACGAACTCTATCCAGACCCAGTGGCACATCCCGACTCTCCCTGGGCCATGTCTCCAAACAGCACCCAGTACAACCGCATCTCAGCATCGTGGTCTGACATGGCCTATATTTGCCCCAGCCGAGAGACAGCCTCCCGAACATCAGCAGCGGGCGTTCCGACATGGAGACTCCGCTTCAACACACCCGATCATCCCCTGGCAGCACAGTCTTGGCGCGGTATCCCCCATGCCTCCGACTTTGCGTATCTTTGGAACGATCCGGCCGTGCCGTACACAGATACGGCCCAGATTTACTATAGTTACATTAACAGCTTTGTTCTTACTGGGGACCCGAATCGCCACCGGCGCGAGGGGGCCGTCGAGTGGCCGCAGTATGGAGGTCGAGGCGGGAAGCAAATTGTTGTGAACCCGGGAGATTTCACCGTAGTCGAGGTGGACAATGCCCGGCCATTGCAATGCGCGTTCTGGAACGACCCTGAGAGAGCGCCAAGACTCAACAAGTAGTTCAAATAATCTCAGTCAATTAAGTAAGCGGAGGTCAAGTCCCTTATCAGTGCGAGAGGAGGTCTCGGTCCCGAGTGGCCACCGGGAGGGTGGAGCCGAACTCAACTCAGCCCCGAGATTACCGACTAAAGTGCCGGAGTATGCAGGGAAGCTTAATATCTCTGCCATGTGGTTGGTCCCACTGATAGCTTTGAGATCTGGGGTAATCTGGGGAACTCTGCGGAGAGCTTGGCGAACTCCTGAGTACATATTCTACCGTGCCCTTTGAGCAGTGAAGAGATAGATTCTTGCCCTTACAAGTCTAACAAGCTACGATCATTCATCATGGTATCTTGGAAAGAGGCATTTGCCTTGTCTAGTGAGGCTGTTGATGCAGCTACTCCTCCTGGAACTGTTCATATTCATCGTTCGTACTCCCCACACGTTCCACCGCCCCTTTACTGACATGGCCCAGGCGAGCATGAACACACTGACCATGAGATCGCGAACATCCCGCCCTTGAGCGATGATCCTCGAGACCCTTTGAACTTTCCAGCTTGGAGAAAGCTCGCTGCCTTGATCGTTGCCGCCCTCTATGGGTTTGCCGCCAACTACACCAGCGGTGTCATCGCACCAGCTTTCCAGCTCTGGGGTCATTACTTTCCGAACGACCCAAGGTCTTATTCCGACTTGACCACCCTTGTAGCTGTAAGCACTCTGTCCAAGATTCTGCAGAGACGTGCTGACACCCACAGGTCCATGTCCTGTTCCTCGGCGCAGCCAACATCTGGTGGGTTCCTTTCTCCAACTGGATAGGACGACGCCCCGTGCTTCTTGTCGCTACGCTCCTTATGACGCTTAGCACTCTTTGGTGTGGACTCTCCACGTCGTACAACTCTCTCCTTGCAGCTCGCATCTTTCAGGGTATCGGAGGTGCAGCTGCAGACTCGGTTGCTCCGGCTCTGGTCGGAGATTTATACCCTGTTCACCAACGAGGAAGAGCGATGGTGTGTACAACTCAGCCTCAACATTGGAAAATAGGCGATTCTAACTGAGAACGTAACAGGCACTCTACACTATCATGCTCTGTGCAGGCCCCCTCGCCGGAGGCCTTTCAGGAGGCTATATCGTATTCCGTCACGGCTGGAAAGCCCTCTTCTGGGTCAGTCTGGCCCTTTCTGGACTCTGCTGCGTTGGAGTTGCGTTCTTTGTCCCCGAGACGCTTTACGAGAGGAGCTTCGCAAGCGAAACGATCACAGCAGAGAAATCTGAGAAACCAATGGCCCAAGAGGAGCAAGTGGAAGACAAGCAGTCAACTGGTACGAGCCAGGATCACGGGACCTACAAACCCTTCACGACTGCTCAGGCGTTGGGTTTCCAGCGTCCTCGTGGAAGCTTGGCACGACTGTTCTTGCAACCGTGGAAGACTCTCGCACTACCAGGCACATGGGTGGTGATGCTTCACTACGCTGGCCTGGTTGGTGGCATCGTTACCATCTCAACCATTGGCTCGCAGATAATGGCTCAGCCGCCATACCTCTGGGGCGCCAACTCAGGTCTCATCAATGTCGGTGCACTAATTGGAACCATCATTGGATACCTATACACCCACATGCTGGCCGATGGAAGCCTGGTTAAGAAAGCAAACAACAAGCGACATGGCGTAGCGGAAGCCGAGGATCGACTGCCTACACTTTTCTTTCCACTTGCCACGGCGACCTGCGGCTTCCTTGTCTTTGGATTTTGCGCCCAGTACCCAGGCCCAAAACGATGGGTTGGCTTGGAGGTTGGCTATGGAATGCTCTCTTTTGGGCTCATGCAAGTCCCATCTGTAGGATTCAACTATGTAAGCAAACACCGGAGTGTATCCTCCAGACGTAAGCTGACAATCCTCTAGCTCATCGACTCGTATCACTCTCTTGCGGCGGACTGCTTCACCATGGTGACGATCCTGCGGGCTATCATTGCCTTTGCATGGTCTTACTTTGTGGCTGATTGGATCCATGATAGGGGTGCAGCTGAGCCATTCGGCATCTTTACTATGCTGATGGGTTTGTTTTCGTTGTTGACGGTACCTCTTTGGATGTATGGAAAGCGCATGAGGATTGCAACAGCCTCCAAGGTTGAGCGATTGTAGATGGGGAGTGTGTTGATGCCGTTGCAGAATCAGCCCACGAGACTAGTAAATGACAAGACGCCTCTCCGGTGCAATAAACACATTGAATGGTCCAGACTTCACGGTCACCTGCTTGCTGCCTGTCTCAGGTCCACGTTGCTGAGCAGCCAAGCTGTACGTGTACGACACACTTGAGCCGTATCAACCGGTGCCAAGCCGTTAGCACAATGTAACAAAGCTCACCGTATCCTGCTGCGCCTCGCCCCCAAATTGTCGCGCGCAGGGTTTCATCTCCGCATGTATGCAGCTTGCTTCTGCATAGCATGTTCTGTTTCCAGCATGTCTGCCCCTCATTCGAAACAAAGAGCTATATAAAGCCAAAACATGAGCCTCCTTCAGATGCAGGAGGAGGCCTCCCGAAGCTCGTGTGCTTCCCGCCCTATCCTAGACCACCTCCTCGCGCTGGGTCTCCCGGTGGGCCGTCATGGCCGTTGAAGATGTGAAGGGACCAGTCCGGTGCCGTCGTGCCGACCCGTAGACCATGCGCCAAGGCGGGTCCCCCCCTCGCGAGCAAAGCGCGCGGTTCAGAAGGAGGGACAGCTTGACACTTCAGTGAGGGGGTCCTGTGTGGGCTTACATACAGTGCTTACTGCATAGCATCGTGGCAGCTTCACCAACGGCACAAGACGGTTGAGTCGGGCTTGGCTGCTTGGGCTGGGTGAGGGGTGATGTTCTCGTCCTGTGCAAGTCCCTGCGTGAGGCCTCGCACGGGTGCAGGAATGCTTGTCACTGAGTCACTGTCACTGATGGGGATATAAACCCTCCTCTCCTCCAAGTTGCAGCTCACCATTCTCAACCTTGCACTACAACAACAACCTCTTCCTCTTCTCTAATCACCAACCCTTTCAACCGCAACAATGGTCAACTTCCACCTTAGCTCCGAGGACATTGAGCTCGAGGACGGTCACATCCTCGTCGCCAAGTGCGGCAACGGCGACGGCGAGATGGTTGAGTCTCGTCTCGACCTCGACTACTACATCGGCAACGATGATGGCAGCTTCTCCTGGGGCGGTGAGAGTGAGTATCATCTTCTGTCCCACCAGTTCTCCACGGTCCCCACTAACATCTATCTTCTTCTCCAGACTTCTCTGGCTCCGCTGAGGACATTGAGCTCAGCATCGAGGGTGATGACAACGTCCCCATCCTCCGTGCCAAGCTCAACCCCGTCGATGGCGACCCCGTTGACGCCGACCTCAACCTCGCCGAGCGCATCGGCAACGACGGCGGTAACCTTGTCTTTGGTGTGTGACACTGTTCCCTTGCTACACGGTGCTATACTAACACGCGTATGAGAATAGTCCAGTTCTAAGGGATACGAGAGCACACGGGGTGCAAACGACGAAATGAAAGCGAACTTGGCCTTTGTGCGATAGCAAACAAAACAAATGAATAAGAATTCCCTCCAAGCTTTGTCCATGTGACACTTGATTGAGCAAACGAACACCGTGAAAGTCTCGGCGCATGTGAAATGCAACGTGTACGGATTGAACTGGGTGGATCGTAGATGTCGACTACCGAGAGTCAGATCATGGCCAGGGAATGTGACGTCAGGGCTGGTCACAGCTTTTGACTCCCTGTCTGTCGCTAATCTTTGAGTAGAGCTTGGATGTTCCCTAAATCTGAAGTAATTAATCGGGTTCCATTTTACTCATTGCTGTTGAAGAAGATATGTTGCGCCGGAGAGTGAGGACAGCCTGGCCCTTCCACACCGCCACATCTACATGATACATCAAATTCTTGGCGTACCACGAATAGACTTGGCTACTGGTCTTGGTCGCGCTGAGCAATGGCTCGTATGTACTGTTGATGACTGAAAAGGATACAAGATAATTCCTATGAAAATAATTAAACTACCCAATAGCACAACACCGTAACCCCGACTAGCTACACCATAGTGAGACATGCGGGACTTTGTCAGCACTTCTAGCCACTAATAACCTTTATTTAGCTCTCTAGTTATGGAACAGTTCATCAGCTCATGAAGCTTTCCCTCTGCTTCTTATAGCTTCACAGAGCCTATACTCGCCATGGCGTCGAGTAGTCTCCTGATATGAAGGATTACTTATGCCCCTGTCACAAATTTGCGACTTAGGTCATCGCCATAAAGATCATCATCTGATGTCCTGCCAACCGCCGCGAGTGTTCTGAATATTACCCATTATCTTGTCACTTCTATTAGCTCACTTCTATCAGACAATAGTCAACTTTTCTTTCCCTCCTCTAAAAAGTGACTGGTGAACTTGTGCTAAGCCGACTCTCCTGTACTGTTCCCCGACGGGTTCCAATAAAAGGCCCCATGCCCACTGACTCCGTGCCTGCAAGATTTCCAAAGAAAGAGGCCTCCATCCATCCTCGACACGAAATATCATGATGCAAAATAGTTTATCAATCATCTCCCAACGCGCCGGCGTATCCAGGCTGCCTTCTCCAACCAATTTGTCATTTGCATCGAATAACTGTACGTTCGCGTTTTCCCAGGCAAATGCTGATTCCGGCTTCGTGATCGGTGAAATGTTTGCAATCTTCTCCAAGGATCCGTTGACTTCAAGAGCACCAGCTAATGTCTTTCCGTAAGGATCTTGGCCAGCTAATATCGTTGAAGAGGTGATGATATCAAGCCGTACCTCACCATCCCAGTCAAATTCAAATTCAATGCGGCCGTCACAAGAAGCCCAAGACCAAGAGGGTGCTCGAAACGCACTGAACCGCCTGAGACCTTTTCCATCCTTTGAGCACCAGAGCAACCCAACTTGAAGGTCTCCCTCCCACAGACCCGCCAAGTACCGGTCTTTTCGGTGGCTCCCAAAGATAGATGCGACCCCTGAGATTGCGGGGAATTTATCATCTGCAACGGTCAGGTCTCGCTTGTTGTAGTCGCATACGATGTGATACCAATCATTGAACTCGGAACTGTCCGTGTTACTACGCACCGCACGGAACGCATCTGCATTCCAGGTGGAAGTCGACAGTGCTTTGAGATATCCGCGATGTTCTCCCCTGTCGCCAGGGAAACGCTCCTCTATCGTGGTCGACTGGCATTCCCAAAACCGCTGGGTGCGCCCAAAGTGGACTGTCCGTCGAGAGAGCCAACGTTCCTGGAGGCACCAACCTCGAGAGTTCAAAGAACCATTAGTCACTTCCTCGTGGAACGACTGGGTCGTTCTTTTCTCCAAGAAATAGTATTTCCCAGAGCTGTTACTCTTGTCATCTGGCGATAGGTATCCCATCCGCACCCTTACCGAGTATCTCTGTTGGAACAGCCCTGTGTCTCCAGAGATGGCACAAGCAGCAGCAAGCGTGAGCGCTGCATTCATGTATACCATAGCCATGCGAGAAGCCTCTCTCGCCCAGTCCTCTGGCGAGTCCTGCACAATACAGAGTGAATCAATCCAAATGTATTGGTACCCAAGCCTTGAGGTCATAGTCAGGGCGTCCCGGAATGTAGTGCACAGGCTTTCGAGATCAATGCCTGCGATTTGAGCCTTGAGGTTCGCTTGAGTCGTCTGATAGATCTTTGCTCCTCCCCATCGATGGCTTAGCGCGAGATAATCCATGAGTCTGCCCTCAACCTCGATGAGCTTGGGGTGCTGTCCTTTCTCTCCAATATCAATTAGTCTGGTGGGCATTGCCGTCCAATCATGGCCAGGATGTGGCTCGAAACAAGATGGATGATTCAACTTGCAATTTTGAATCCATTTCTGTATCTGGATGGCGTCATCACCAGGTCCAACTGAACGGAAGACAGTCTGATCAAGCAGACTTGCTGGAGCATCTATGTATTTTCATCAGGATATTGACTGTATCAATAACAGCACATTCTGCCCGTACCAATGTCAGACACGACGCTCAGGATTGAACGCTGGGCTTTGGGATATCTCAGGTCCAACGTGTATACACCGTCAATTATCTGATGTGCGCCTTTTCTGCCCTGCAAAGCTCGGGGTTCTGTATCAGTGACATCCAAAGAGTAGAACACCACGTGCTTCAACTTGCGATCCCGAACAGAGCCATCCGAACCTCTTTCAGTCGTTGTGATACTGAACCTGTACAGTGGTTTATTGGGTAGCCATTCATTGTGGCTGGCTGACATGATTAAAGCACACAACTGGCATGACTTGGCACAAGCCGAGACATCCGATGTAGTTCGGTTCAAGGGAACGCCGCCGCTGGTGTTTAAATCCTCGAAGCGGATAGCAGCGCAGGCAATACAGAGAGACATCTCTCAAGGTCTGTCGATGGGTTCGGCGGATGATAGTGGCATGAGAAAATTGTTACTAGGTGAGATTGTACGCAGGCTCTGGAGGCTTATCGTACTTTGGGCATCTATGCATAATGTGGCGTATCAGACACAACGAGCTGCACAGCTATCAACCCGCACAACTAAGCCCATACGATCTTCGGTCCATTAATGATTCCATCACGATGTCCACAAGACGAGCTGAAATGACCATTACGTGCCTGTCCCCAGACGATTAGGACATCTGGTCCATTGAGTTCAACAGGTCGGTCCAAGTTTACGACCTGTGGCGGTATATCTACGCGAGCGACCGAAGCAGAGAGCCTCGTCGGCCAGAGGTACCCGAAATCCGGGACTACCCCAAATAGGCATGCCCTGGCGACCCCGAGAATGGCACAATCACGCCTGGATCCGATTATTTACCACCCCGACGAATCGGAGAGCTTACGACCGAGGAAAAGACAGGATACAAGCATGGTCTCAAGACTCACTCCCTGAAAGAGACGATATATAGAGAAACCATGAAACAGGAACAGAAACTAGTGGCAGTTTTCCTCAAGGCAGTCTCTTCTACGTACGAAAAGACGTGCTGCACTACTTGAGACCAGTTAAACAAGTGGTTTACAAGAGCTACGAAGATCAGGGGTGGTGTATAACGAACGCCTCCGACCAGAAGCTCGCGACAATTACCACAATCTTCTGGCTCACTTCACCCATCAAGTGCCCGGCTTCTACCATAAGAAAGCAATCATTGCTTATACTTCCTCTTTGCGCCTCGCTCTCGCTCGACTCCGGCCGATATCCCACCTGGTGATAAGCCCAACCGCAGCTAACTCGCTCCTACAGCCGCCTTCTCTGGCCACCGAAAGTCCTTACACGTTCCCCATACTAGCTAGGTAGATATACTAAATTCAACTTTGTAGTCGCAGCTACTCTAATGTGGTCGTCAGTTTTCTTGAGACCAGAGGCGGATTTCCTGTTAAGTTGGTTATTGGACGGGTCCAGACCCGACCAATAGCCAACTCTACAGCCGAGAATTGACCAGCCAATATTTTATTTTCCAATCAGCAAATGATTAATGCTTGCGATAATCCTTTTCATGAAGGAATCGATCCTTCGCGTCCCCATCTCGGCAGCCAAGCCCGTGCTTTTCAATAGTTCAACATGACAGTGGAACCTCAGTGGCCCTCCCCGCGAAAAATGCCTAGTAATGAAGAATGCCTTGGCACATTGGACAACAACCAACAGCTGTGTGAGACAATAAGCATGGATTTGACATCAAGTGGCTGGACCTCGACCTGACGCTAGCTCATTTGAGATAAAAAGACTGAATTCTAGAACGTGGGTGGATATCACAGCCCTGCCGAGAATAGACCAGCTGAACTGGTGGACAAAAAGGACGGGGCTGACCAACAACAGTCTGGGGTCGTCTTATTTTGTCATCAGCTCGGCCAGCTATACGAGAGCGGAGACAGCAACAGTCGAATTTCCTCATTCAGCTGATCAGATCACCAGAGGATCGGTTAGTCCAACACATGTCGGCCATGTTCTAGTCTCGATCAATCTCAAAAAAACTCGATCAATCTCAATTATTTGCAGCGATCATGCCTGTGTGGCTTGGATCGAGGCGGAGTTGACGAGTAAGAAACTGGATAAAGAGTCAAAGACGTCCGCAACCATTACCATGGACAATAATTCGTCCAGACACGCACTTTCATAATCATGGGTCTCTCCAAGAACTTGCTTCTCGCCGTTGCGGCATCTACCTACTTTTTACAACTGGCTCTTGCTAGAGACGATGAAGAATGCTCCTATGTTCTGGAAGATATCCGGAAGGGCGAACTCGTTTACAACTCGACAAACACGGTCGCATTCTCTCCTTCTCCAGGCATCCCGTGGCTCTTCACACTAGGTCTCTCAGACTGGCGCGAGGAGGGAACCATGTGGGGAGATTTTGACTCGTCTCAGCACATTGAAACGTTTCTCAGCATCCCCAATGATATTCTCAACGGCACGCGAGCCAACCATACAAATATCTGTGTCTACTATATGGACGGCCAAAATGCGACTGCAAACGATGGCAATAAGAGTGGCCACTCTTGCAATGGTGTGTTGAGCGACGAGTGTCAAAAGGCTTTGCGGAGTATCAAAGGGCCGGCTGATGATGGCACATGCCCTGACCCGCCAGAGAGTGTCAAAGAAGCTTGCAACCAGTATGCATATTCTTACTATGGTACGTATTCTAATCCATAGTCCCTATAGGTTTGACACACGGCGTAAGAAGGAGGATGCTAACCTGTGTACAGGAACACCAGAAACCTATAACAACCCCAACTGTACAACATCTTCTATCCCGGGCGTCGACCTCCCCGGTGGTTACAAGACATTTCCAGTAATGGGAAATGCTCTGCTTCCCGCCGACAGCCCCATCGACTCATACAAAATATACGATCTACGCGTCCGACAGCCAATCCCATTTCTCTTTACTATGGAATTCCAAGATGAGGGTCCAAGAACTGCCACCGAGCTCCTTTGCGTAGCTCCCAGTCAGCTCGTGAAGGGCAGCCGTAAGCCCGAGGGCGACTTTCCCCCCAGTGCCAGTACTGCGAGTGGCCTAGATACCAAGGGTGCTGTTGTGTTAGTTGTGGGTGTTTGGTCTGTGATGGGATTGTTGCTTGCATGAGAAGTAATATGAAGGTATCGTGGTTGTGGACGATGTTTAAGGTGGGATTTTTAGAGGCGTGCTCAATAGAAAGGCTTTTATACCCCGTATGGTCCCTCGACGATGCCAAATTTCTCGTCTAATGGCTTATATGGTGTTTCTTTCTCACCTAAAGGTAGATTCTTTGAGTTCTCCTGTTTTCTTCTCTTCCTTGCTCCCATTTTGGGTTTCAAATTCGCCAACGGCCACAACAGCCATCTTGTAATGGTAAACCTATCTTTTAATGTTGTAGCTGATTGCATCTGTTGGAGGCGTTAGCGAAGGCGAGGCACTCTTACTCTGTAGTTACTCTTGTATATTTCCGGAAGCAAAAAGGAATCGCTTTCAACCAGAAGTCCTTGCCAGACAATGCATAGCCCTCGCTATCCTGTTTAGCACGTATACAAGAAGCGAAGCTGGCGATGCGAGTTCAACTGTCACTTGGCGTAACGAGAGTGCTCGAAACATATTAGATTAATTACTACATCTAGTCAGGCACTATACTGAACCTGAAATGTTTTTGTGTACGCTATTGACCTCTCGTCAAGGATGGCCTCCTCACTCGTATCATCTCTTCCACTCCCCTTGGCCTCCACATCCGCGACAGTCGCCTGTATAACACCTTCCTTCTTGTGTTCTGAGAAGTTGTCTAACTCGACGATATCGAATTGCGTATATCCCGTATGTGGCTGGCGGTGCAGCTTGCTTTGTGATGTATCAAAGGTCGTCGGCTTGGATGGATGTGACTGGCCGGATGAGCCCATCCATTTCGGCAGGAATCGCTTGAGGAATTTTCGAAAGGTAGGCATGGATCCGCAGATGATGAACAGGTTGACTTCGACGAAGCTGCGAGAGGTTAGTGGCTTGCATATGTGGTGAGATGTCTGCTGCTTACGACCAAACGTTGGCGGGCGCAGCAACCCAGGGGATGTCGGCAGCTCCCAGAAGAGACGGCAGGTAAACCATGCGAACAATGGATGTCGCGACGGTACTGAGTATATGCTGTTAGCCAGGCCCGGCATGGTGGCGAACAGAGACGTACATGGAACCGACACCAAACATCAATGCAGCTCCAATCTTCTGCGCCGTGGGCATCTTCAATCGAATGATCATGGGAATCGGGATGGTGAAGAGGACGACATCGGAAACGATATTTGCGACTGCGATGGCAATGTATAAACTCGGCAGGTCAACACAGGTACCCGTTCCAAACTCATAAGGATCAAAAGCGGCGCGAATCGGTTTGCATCCGAATAGGAGAAGGCCGGCGATGACGACGGTGTAGCAGGCCACCATTACGATGGTGGTCCAGATGGTGATTCGGAACCATCTCTGCGGCGAGATTTGGAGATAAAATGTCAAGAGTGACGTCTTGCTTAGGCCGTTGCAAGTAATAAAGATGGGCGCGACGATGTATGAGCTCTGCCGAGATGGTGAGTGGTAGGTCGGTATAGCTTCATTCGGAGGAACTGACAAGCATGTGCTTCTCAAAGACTTCGATGGGCATCTCCCATGCATGATGGCATAGCCCTCCTATTGAGATGGACCCTAAATAATCTCAGTTGGTTGCGCATCATTTAACAGCAGCATGAACCTACAGATTTGCACTGACTGCATAATGACAGACGCCAGCTAAACCCATTAGTAACGCTTCATCTACTCAACTCGCCAAAAGTCTCACCCAAGCCAGACAAACCAACGCTGTGGACCACAAGTTAGCGCCAAGTCTCCTTTTCCCAGCCACTGTCTTTCTTACCATCATCAATCTTGAGGCTCCCCGTCAAGAAATGCTTCGTATAAAGTCTCTGTATCAAACAAAAAAGCGCCAAAGACCCCAAGATGCCGAAAATCAGATAGTGATGAAGAGCATTCTGCTGCTGCGGGTGGTCAAAATCCACCACGTACCCTTCTGGCGGTGCCAGGAATGTCGTAACGCCATTCGTTACCGGATAAGCCATGAAGAGACTCGAGCTGCTGTATCACTGGGGAAAAGAGAATCAGAGGAGCCAAGAACTCTCGACTGACAAATGCAGTGTGCGCGACTCGGTGGGAAGAATGTATTTGTATTTGCTACGCATCCCGGCTTCGCCCCGAGTTTTTGCAAACTCGTGCTTTTTTCGCCCAAGCGCCGCATTAAAGATTTTTTGCAGTCACTCAAAAGCAAATTCAACCTCGAATCAGACGAGTTTTCAGGGACGGGACAAGACGTTGTGGGTTTCAACCCTTGCTTTTTGAAGGGGACAAAGTCCTTACCACGGTCTCGGTCTCGAAATGCACGAACCAGGACCAGACATGAACTGGGGGTTCTTTTCTCTTTGGCATTGTCAGCGGAGAGATCAACGCTTTCTTATCCATGTTTTCTAATGCCTGAGGTTTAACCATATCTCAAAAAGCAAACCCCATATTCGCCAAGCCCCTGCATGAATTTAGCCAGGGGAATCCCTTCGCCCATCGGGCCACTCCGATCAAACGTGGATCTTTGAGGATATTATTGGTTAGTTCCGTGGAGCTGTGGCATTCGCTTCAAGTTGGTTGCAAGGGTGTATAAGCTTGCTAGTGCTTGCTTATGGCATTCGCGGAGGGCGGCGATTGTCGTCCAAGAAATAAAAAGCAATGAGGACGATGTAACCGAGAGAAAACTGGTCATGACGGAAAAATTCCTTACTCGAACGAGTACTCGTATGTTGCAAAGAGCGTTAAAGATAAGGTTAAAATAACATTTTAAAGTCTGGTATTTGCAAAAGTTAAAACTTTGGGTGTCATTATACAAGATAACCTCCAAGATCATCATCTCGATATCTGTAACCAACCATCTCCGGGGGTTCCGTTCAAACGGGAACAAACTCCCGCATCGGGGCCACCCGTCGTCGCATTGATGGGGAACCTGCAGACATTGTTCGATGCCTGCAGCCAACAAACTCCATAATTAAAAAGAGTTACATCGCAGGGCATGTAAATTAAAACCATCAAGGGTTCAAACACCTCCTGGCAAGGAGGCCCAGTAACCTGCCATCACATGGTACAGATAAACCTGTCAGCATCCACTCCTTGTATCGCACAAAAAGCCACTCGAACGGCTTGCTTTTACGTTCCCACTCGTTTCATCCTGATTGTCACACTTCACACTCTTGCCCCTTCTCCTGCAGACGCACAATGGCTCGCTTCTCATCACTTTTCGCCATCTTTACGGTCCTGTTTGGGGCCACTCTTGCTGCGTGCGCCCCCTCCAACACTGGACTCCTACAGATGGTCACCTACGTCAAGCGCCGCCCTGATTTTACACAGGAGGAGTTTTGGAAGTACTGGGAGACGCAGCATGCACCCAAGGTTGTGCCTCTTGCTACTTACTTCAACATCACCCGGTACCAGCAGGTATGAGACACACCTTGTCTTGGCTCAGACATATCACTCACATGTCGACAGGTCCAAGTTGGAGGCAAGATCGTTCCCACTGCGGGTGGTGCTTCTACCCCAGAGTCCAACGAGCTCGTCGACTTTGACGGCATCGCCATGTTCCTATACAAGTCCGCCGACGTCCTGACCGAGATGCTCTCGCACCCTTACTACATCGAGGTCGTTGAGCCCGATGAGCACAAGTTTATCGACAAGTCGGCTTACGGCAACGGCATGGTTGCCACATACATTGGCAAGCACATCGAGGCCGTTGACAAGGGCAGGGATGTTTGGGTGGGTGACAAGACCACTCTAAAAAAGTACCAGAAGATCTTCAACACGTATCTATGAGGGGCATAGACTTGGATCCTGATTGATGGAGTTCTGCGTCAGAGTGGACTATCTATAGACGGGGTGTGCTGATGGCAACACTGGCAAAGCCAAGCATGTACGCTTCTACTTAGTGCATGCTCCATAGTTCTATCAATATAGCATCTTGTAATAACATTTACCTACCTTTGATTCAACAATTGTCTCATCTCCATCACGGAGTGTGGTCTGAACAAAGCCCCTCCATTCGCTTGGGCCATGCAGATCTGTACTCCTTCTCTTAAGCGAGACCAAAATCTTCCCCCAGATGCCACCTTATCGAGGGAGTTCCCGCAGATCTCGTTGAGCCCCACGCACACAATGTCACCTTAGCATTGACCGGCCGTATGTATGGCTATCTACAGAGCAAGTGAGGACAATGGTCATGATTCGTATCAGGGGGGTGAAATGTATAAAAGAGACAGTTCTGTTTCTCCTGTCGCTCTCGTACTTTAGTCCAGCAAATATGGAAATCGTCGGAGTCGATATCATGCAACCACTTTCCTCTTCGCAGACTTCTCCAGCTCCTCCATGATCTGAACCAACTTCTCTGTGAGATGCGGAACACGCATCCCAGTGAAGTTTTCTCGAACAATGCTCATAATGGTCTCCATGACCTTATCCGGCTGTGATAGCGGCACGCTCACAAACACATCTTCCTCTCCAGGCATTTCTGATCGCCGTCTTATGCATGGCTGCCCCTGACCGAACCCCTTGAATCGCTGCAGAGCAGTACTTTCTTCTTCATCCAGATACACAGTTTGATTTGTGAGTCTCGTCGATACCTGCGACTGATCGGAGAGGAGCCCGTAAACCCAAAATGCCAAGCTGGCATGATACAGAATTATGACAGGAGGACCTCGTATTGAGCCTTTTGGGAGCGACATGACAAGCCGCATAATCTGAGCCGCGTGGCAGATGGTGTGTCTGGCATCCTCGCTCTTGACCCAGTCGCTGATGGTAGGGTAGACAGCACGAGCTCGCTCTGGTCCATCCATGCCGGCAAATATTTGAATTTCTTCAAATGGCATATGAAGGTGAAGCAGACACAGCTTAAGGCGGAGGTTAATCTCCGAGTCCGCTCCGAGTTGAGGCGCTAGACTGAGTTCGAGATGACCAAGCAACTTCAGAAGCTCGTCCTTCCTGAGCTCCGTAACGAGGGCATTCCAGCGACGCGGTCGTGATCTCTGGAGAGAAGAGAACTGTAAATACTCTCGACACATGGCCCAAATGCATGAAAGGACGGCCATGCTCGCAATGTAGATGTCGACCGGATTTGATGGATTATTGATAAGATCCGGATTATCGATAAGGTCGGCGACAAATAGCGGTTTGACATGCTCTTGGGTGGCCATGTATGACTTCCACTGCTCAGGACTCCCTGCCAACCAGCCCTCTGGACTGCCTGGGAGTGGGAGAAGGACTTCAGCATAAGAGATGAGAGGGTTGACCATCAAGGCCATGGACACGCCCATGTCGTGAGCAAGCATCCTAAACGCGAGTCTCTTAAATGACTCATTCTCGACCCAGTTCAACCACTCTTGACGGAGATCAAAGCCATAGGCATCCCCAACATTGGTATCTGGGTACGCAGTAGGTTTGAACTTTCCATCACGCCTCATCATTGTCAAAATTGGCTGGAAGAAACTTTCTGCAATTTCGACTTTTCGAGGAAGTCCGCTCCAAATGCCGACCTCGATAGTAATGAGGAAAGCCTGCAAGAGCTGAAGGTCTCTCACGAGGGTGTTGTTTTGTTCCCACTACAGATTTAATTAGCCAGGGCTTGTCATCTCACATAAGGAAGAATACTAACCCTCCTTGATATGGCCAACCTCAAGCATTCTTGCATCGCCCGACCAAGCTTGGATAGCGCAGGGTCTGATGTCAAGACAGCCCCGATGGCTGCCATAGCTGCGACAAGCTCTGGTCGCTTCTCATTGGGATCGAACGAGGCGGCGTGAATAAATGACCCTGCCCGTGTGTGTGGTGAGGTTAAATAGTACTGTAATAGTGTGTCAAGAAGCTCCACTGAAGGGAATGAGGCAACTGCCTTGGACAGGCTATCTGATTGACAACTGTTCACAATCATCATCAAAATCCTGTCACGGGCTGGCCCTCCGAGCTTTGCGCATGTAACGCGTGTATCGGCATCAAGAGAGACTCTTGACTCTGGTGAGGGGTAGTCCAATGTCATGGAGGGAAGAGAGAGATTGTTATCCTCGGCCCCGGCATGATCTTTCGCGTTAGGGCGGAATTTCCAATGCGAGTTCTGGAAGGCCTCACTGCACATGGCGGCAGGCTGGCCTGGGTCCATATGAGATGTGCGAGGAGTTTGTGTGCCTCGTGGCGTCGGTTGGAACGTGTTGCTAACCTCGAAAGGAATAGTGACGTTGTAGGAGTCGAGAAACTGGAGATCCATGTCGTCTAGACCGCTGTATGTGCTGATCTCCATGTCGTTGGTGGGGGTGGAAGACCATTGTCCAGATAGAAGGTTGAGATCGGGAAAGTGGAAGAAGAGAGGGTTGTTTTCGATGTTGAGGGTGGGATCTATCCATTGTTAGTCCCATCAAGCACGCTAATTCGGATATTGCAGTGTCCTACCTAACGTCTGGAAGAGGTGTTGCGTAGTCTGTGGCGTCAACACATCCAGAGAAGCTTGCCCTCCCATGCTCGGTGATGTAGATGTCTGGTCCATGCTGAGTGGATTGCTGAGAGATGTCATGGCAGTCGCATCTTCCTGAGTAAACATGGATTCATCTTCTTGAGGGCACGTGTCTGGTGGTGTCATGACCATGTCGTCGGCAGAGCCAGGCCATCTGCACTCGAGGCCTTTCTCTTGACAACGACGACATGGCTTCTCTTCACTACAGCGAAGATGGTTCGACGCGCATGCCTTGCATGCTTTTGTCACCCTTCCAGGCATGAAACGCGTCTCCCCAACGGAGCCGCCATTGCTCTCCCCCGCTTGCGAACCGTGCCCCGCGACGTGTCTCTTCAAGAGATCGCTTGAAACCAATCGTCAGCTGAGCATTACGGAAGAAGAGCACCACAACTCACGGCCTCGTAAACGCCTTTGGACAAATATGGCACTTGTACGGCTTTGTCTGCGTATCTGAAAAGTCAGCAATCGCGTCAACCCTCAAGGGTGAAACATACGAGAGCGCACGTGACGAGCCAAGTGATCCAGGCGCTTGTAGCTCTTCTGACAAGAACCACACTGAAACATGCCAGATTCGGTAGACATGATGCTATTCACCCGGTGGACGTCGGGAAAACATACGAGAATCGGTTCGGGAGGTGGAGAGGGACGAAGGAACAAGAGTCAGAATTGGCTGGTCCACGACCGTCTTTATCGCAAATTACCCGGCCATCTCGGATGCGGAGGTGGCGTCTGGGGTGCGGGGAAGTCAACGAATCGGTTGAGGTTGTTTTGTCAATAGATCTGAAGCTAGATTAAAGGGGAATCGTCTCCGCGGTTATTCTCAAGGGTGAAAAGGTCGGGGATGTGGTCGGGAAGTTCTCTCCACATCCCGACGGACCATCGCCACCCCACATGAGCCACCCTATAGCAGCCGGGAGACACGGAATTCTTAACAAACGCAGCGTCTTCTATAGGGATAAGGACATTTCTTATTAGCTTTCCTTTTTCAATAATCGATACTGATCCAAATTGAACCCATATTGTACACTAATTGACCTATTTGGTTATTTTGATAATGGGTACGTTATTGCTCCAACTTTCACTGCCTTTTCACTAACCTCCGCTTAGCTCAGCTAACACCAGTCCACTTCTTCTCCCATGGGTCAACTATGATGCTCGGGGAGGAATCCGAAGCAGCAGACTACTGGAAGAAAGCTGGCGACCAAGCATTGGCCAACAAGATCAAAGGCGTTGTCATGATGGTAAGATGACTCAATGCTTCAAAGGACCATCTAACGAATAACAGGGAGCCCATTGGGATGCCCTCGGTGATCGAATTGAAGTTGCTACGAACCCTCAACCTGGAAAATCGCCCGTCGCATACGTGCACCCGTCAAAATACGTCGACTACAAGCTTAATCCCGACCTGGAGACGGCCGAGCGATGCATCTCACTCCTTTCGAAGGCGGGATTTGATGTCTCCGGAAACCCGACCTTTGAGTGGATCCACGATACTTATCTTATCTTGATCCGCATGTTCCCCAACGGGTGCCCACCGACTACTCTCATCTCTATGAACGGTCGCTTCGATCCACACTACCATATGAAAGTCGGCAAAGCACTGCGATGCTTGAGGAGTGAAGGATATCTTATCATCGGGTCCGGTGGAGCCGTACACAACCTCTACCGCAACATCTGGGGCCCAATGGTCAAGTACACAGACAATTTCGGGCAAGAAACGCCCCCGGAGCCGTGGGCCTTGGAGTTTCGACAGGCAGTCGAGGATGTGATTAAAAACAACACGGGACCTCATCTCCGACGCGCAATGACGCGTCTGATGAAGCATCCGCTCTACAGAGACGCGCACGCGACAGATGATCACTTCATGGCTGCCGTGTTTGTCGCTGGCGCTGTTGGCGATGAGGAAGATGAGGGAGTGTATGGGGAGCTCAAGGCGGAGACGTGGGAGTTGACCAACATGTGCAATAGTCAATTCACGTTTGGGAGTTGGCCAAGGACAGTTGCAACGGCTTAGCTCTTAGACCGATGAGATGTTTCAAGATATGAATAGTGCGAATCCTTAATTTACGCGTCTGTTTCTGATCGTTTGGACTTGCCGGTGATGTGATCTCCCAATCAGGATTTGGCATAGAGTTCCGACAACGTGTCGATGGGATACTAATGTAGATGTAGTGACCTCACTAGTTGGCACTTATTTGGAAAATGTCTCTCGATCTTCCCCCCCAAATCGGATTAGACACACCGGAGTGGCGCTTTCCGGTCGGTCGGGAGATTATGTGCCCGGATCGTGGAGGCAGTGTTGGCGCTAGACAACGGCTATCGAAGATGCCGCCATATTATCCAGGGAGAGATCGGCGTTGTGAGAGGAGTGTGACCCAAGCTACGGGGTCAATCGAATTCCATCTGCCGTTCTGGAAAACAATGGCCCGCACAATTGTGTTGATTGAACGGGGAGAAGACTCTGGCCCCGCGGCAGTGGAATGGATTGGAGCGATGCAAGATCAAGAATTCGAATATTGACAATTTTACATGCGAAGCAATTAGAGCTAAGAAAGCTCAGATTATGAGTTACATATTCATGGCATATGTTGTACAAATTTTGACGGTCTTGTGGCTCGATCTTCTGGCTCAGTTACCGATCAATGGGCTACCACAGTAACAAAAAAACACATGTTGCACAAGTTTCATGGCAAATCAGTCGTGCTGACGATTTCACAGTGATAGCATTGAGATAATTTTCATAGCTTAAGTAACAAAGAATGTTCCAAAAAAATAATATACATTAAGGTCTATGGATGATCCAATCTGGATCACTCAGTAAAGTGCTGACCTGAACCGTCCTCGTTTCCTCGCGGGCCCAGAATCAACAATGAAGAAGAAGTAATAATGTCATCATTCATGTACATTTAGCTGGAAATCTGTTCGTGTGGTCTTGTTAGCACTAGCTCCTCATATATTTTCGGGAAGTGTCTTAATTACCTCGATGATGGCAGGGCCAGCGGCGACGGTGTCGTCAGACACGCCATCCTTGCATCCGGTGAGAACGACGTAGGTCTGACCGGCAAAGCCCTCAGGAATCTCAACAGAGAAACCACCGTCGACAGCCTTGGCCTCGACAAAGGTGGGTCCAGTCACGGCAATGAAAGCAGCGTAGACCTTCTGGCCGTCGGCGCCCTTGAGAGCGTATCCAGGGGTCTGGAGGGTGACCACATCGCCAGTCTTGACAGGCATCTCGGTGGAGGGGTCCAGAGCCAACTTGGGGAAGGCCTTGACGGGAAGGGCGGGGTTGTCCTTGGGGCAGCCAGTAATGAAGCCTGACGCAAGGGAGTAGACCTCGTTGTAGGTCAGGGGGGCGTCAAAGGCCTGGGGGAAGGGCGCCTGCTTGAGGTGGCCGCGGATGTATGACGAGTGCCTCGCCTCAACAGTCAGGATGGAACCAGCAGCTGTGAGGTAGGTCTTGCTCATGATATCGGCGGCAGCACCCAGGTAGGCCGAGACACCGACACCCTCAAGGACGGAGGCGGTAGCAAGGAAGCTCTTGATATCGGTGTAGCCAAAGTCGTATGTGCAAGCGGCGACGGGAGTGGCACCGGCGGCTGAAAAAGAAAAACGTTAGCTAGAGGACTCTTTTTGATGGATGGACATATGCATTACCCTTGAGGCCCTTGGTGAGAAAGTCAACATGCGATGCCTCATCGCTAGAGACCTTCTTGATGTTGTTGTAAAAGGTCGAGTCGAAACCAGCGTCGGCAAAGTCCTTCTCGCTGAACTTGGAAAGACCCTCACGGTAGAAGGTATCCTCGAGGTGCTCAAGGGTGAGGGCATAGTTGAGGATGACTCCGTCGTTGATCTCAGAAGCACGCTTCTGGATGGCAGGGGCAGCAGAGGCAAAGCCAGCAGCCGCGAGGGCAACGGTAGCAGCGGAGAAGAGCATCTTGATAAGATTGATGTAAGGGTGAAGGTATTAGAGAATTATGATGGTTATAAGGATGGATGCTTGGGAATGAGTGAACTTGTCTGGTATGAATGACTTGGTTAGTGAGCGAATGCGACTGGTTTTATTTACAATGAAGCCATTGACACCAGCATCATCTGCCGTGAATAATCATGTTCAACCGCTTTCCATGACATCCGCAATCTCCCTCCCTGCCTTCAACCGTCGGCGCAGTTTCCATCCGTCCCGAGTTCCGTCTTGCTCATCACCAATCTACTGAATCCAATATGGCTCACGACGGGCAGATCGGGCAGTGACGCAGAATAAGCTAACCAAGCAAAGTGAACCTATCATTGTGAACGGAATGGGTCCCGCAAGACTTTCCAGGTCAAAACTCGACGCTAGGCACGTGTGGTAATTGAGCAGAAACAGAACAAGATCGGCAGGGACTCTGGGGATCCGCGCACGGCATCTCACAGTCCCGTCCTACTCTAGCGTCGAAACTTGTTTGTCCCTCACCCGAATCGGGTCGGTGAAGTGTGGAGCTATCGAAGCCCGGGATGTCATCTTTCCGGGAGGCTAACGACGTTTTAGGTCGCTTCATCTCCAACCGCATGTCTTTGATTCCAAGACACTGCGGGAAAAGTAGCCATGACCTACTGGGCGTACGCTATGGTTAGCGTTGCGTTGGTATCATGGACTCGGTGTCCGGATGAACTGGTTTTCGCCTGATACAATAATCATACCTACCAATATCCTTGCTAGGTCAGTCTTGAGCACGGCATTTGTATCCGAATTGGTAATTCTTAGCTTGGATTGTCGGCATGCGTGCGAGCATTGATGAGTTGAAAGAGAGCGGTGTTGATCTTGTGCCTTCTCTCTCCTGATCACTGGATTTCAATTAATTCATAATATCTCAATCTCCTTTCTCTTTGCTCCTGTCTCAAGCACCGTCATTCGCTCTGTCTTTCACTCATTCCACTACACCACGCCACCTCGAAGCCATGAAGTTCTACGCTGTCGCTGCCCTCGCTCGTAAGAGAATCCCCTCAATCATACTTCATGCCAGCAACTAATGACCCTTCCAGTCCTTTCAGGAGTCCAGGCTGCCGAGTCTGTCTCTACGACTGTCACCTGCAGTAGCTGCCCCTCTCACTCTTCGACACCCGACATGGTGACGCGCTCCGCGCTGCCAACTGTATCCTGCAGCGAGAAGCCCCTGACTGTCGTCACCGACGCGTCTTGGTCATCTGGTGCCGCTGCACCCACTGGCTCTATGCCTGCCGCAACCCCCTCCGCCACTGTGCCCGTCAATGGCGCTAGCAGCAACAAGATGGGCGCTATGGGAGGAGTGGTTGCGATTGCTGCCGTTGCAGCTGGTTACATGCTTTAAAGGAGCAATTTTAGTGGAGGAGATCGGATGATGTATTCCATGTAATAATTTTACTTCATAACTGATACCTTTTGGCAGGAGACTTTTGCTCTTGGCTTGGTGTACGGTGGTTCGTCTAGATATATCATAGGAACCTTTTTGGATGATATTTTGTTTGGAATGAATAATTAGTCACTCATATGAATCTATCTGTCCTCGCTGATGAAACCAAAACAATAGGTTTCTTTTTCCAACACTGTAATTGTAATTCCTAGTTTGTTCTCTAAGTGCTACCTCGTTTGTACCAACACAGAAATGTTCAAGAGTATTTTATTGGAAATCAACTAGCTTGGAATGATGGGAAGCGTGATATAGTTCTCAAACTTGGGCCCAAAATGAATGTTGTTGAGTCCTTGAAGGACATCTGGAGATCTGTTCGCTGTCAGCACATTTCTCACCAAAGATCAAGAAGAGAACCTCACCTGTCAACGGGATCATTGTGCACAAAGATGCCAGACCCCTGAGTATCCCCCGATGATACCTCAAACACAAGTTTGCCACCCTTTTCGACCACAACATTGGTTGGCCAGACTTCAATGTCCACGGCATAGATCTCACCCTGTATCACAGGCAAGACATCCTTGCTGGTGTAATTTCGGTGGGGAAGCCACTCGCGGTGCTTGTGGTGCTGCTGATCGACCTTCCGCAGCGATGTCCTAAGCCAACCTTTGGTCACGGGCACAGGATCTCCCGCGGTACCAGTGTAAAAGACCTCCTGTCCCGATGGGTCTATGTGGCGGATCGTGACGAATAGGTCAATGTCGCTCGGTGTAGGTCCCGTCGGATCAGGAGTAACCGAAACGTTGAGGTGGGCTACAACATGTCCTGTAATCTCCGTCTCTGACTCAAAAGGAGTCGTCGAGAATTGGAGAAGCTCCGGCTTCTCTAGCGTGCCAAGAGCTCTATAAGACAACTTCTTTCGGTCGCTGTTTGGTCCGTTCCAGGAAAGGCCTAGGTCCGGCGTAAGGAAGAGCTTGGTGTACTGGGTTCGAGCGATCGGCCATTCATTCTCCTCACGACGAGGATAGGCCTTTTCTTTCTCGGCGTCGTTGAAGCCGACATTTCCCTTGCGAAGAACAAGACTTACAGGGGGAACCTTGCCTTCTTGGGACCATCCGACTCGGTCATTGCCTTTGAGAAATGCATCCAAGAAGCTGAGCTGGACATTGACCTCTTCTTCGTAATAGAAAGGAAGATCATGGCGGCCTGTGATCATCCGAAGATACTTAAACTTTGATCCGGCATGGGTGTAGCCTTCAATGTTTCCTCGAAGGTGAAGGAGAATACCTCCCCAGTTACCAACAGACAATAGGGGCACCTCAATGTCACCCATGTCGTATTCCTTGGATGCGTAGTAAGGCTGATCTCGGAAGCTATTCTCAAGGTTGTCCTTGTTCTGGTCTTGTCGGTTTGCCTCGAGTTCATCTTCGGGTAGATCACCCTCAATGGTGTCAGGGCCCCAGTTTCGCGAACTTCGACCTGGACGTCCGTACTGATTCGTGATGACCTGTCGATTCCACCAAAACTTGATAAACCCATTGGAAAGAATTCCTCCGTGGCGGCATCTATCCCGGTAGTAGTCTGACATTCCCTCCCAGGGCACGATGGCGCTTAGACCTTTTGGCTTACGGGCAGCCACTCGCCATTGACTCCCTGCGTAGTAGCTAATACCCAACAGGCCAACCTTGCCCGAGGACCATGGCTGCTCTGCTGCCCACTCGACCACGTCGAAAAAGGCCTCGCTCGTGCCCCTAGACATGGTATCAAGGAGGCCAGGGGACTGCCCTAGACCCCTCTCATCTGCGCGAACAACGGCATACCCATGCGTCGTCCAAAAACCTGGGTCTGGGGTTTCCCATGCTGAATGATCAGACCTATGCTGAGGATTGACCTCTGAAAAAGACTTGGGATGGAAGCTTTGACATGTTAGCGGTAGTAGAACAGCAAGGAGGAGAGCCTACTCTTTGTAGTGAATATCTTTTCCGTATGGACCATATGTGACCAGGACAGGCACCCTATCAACACTCTTAGGACGATAGACGTTGCATCGGACTAACCCGGACCCCGACTTGAGAGTAACTGTGGCGTTTTGCTCAAAGACGTAGGGAAAGGATGTATCATCCACGGTGTGGATGTCCTTGATCTGATTAGGCATTGTGGCGAATGAGCACAGGTGTGAGCAGGGGTGATTGACAACAGCTCGGTGTTGATGATTCTTCCATATCCGCATACGCTCTGCTTCTTTTGAATACTTGAAACGTCATGATGCAAGACAAGCCGAGTATTGAGCCATGTGGAGGGTTCCGATCCGTGGTTACGTGGGGCCGACTCCCGATGACCCCCTCCCCCTCTTCTCCGGATTTCATATCGGGAATCCACCGGGAATGCGCAAGGTATGATGCAGCTGCAATTGGTTGATCAGGTCATGGGGTATTCAGCCGATGGCTATCCAACACATGCCGAGTGATGAGTACTTGTGGGCGTGTTACCCAGTTATCTGTTGGGTATGGCAACTGTGACCTCGAAGATTACGCAAGAAATCATGACCAGCACCTCGGAAGTAGCCCCCTTGAAGATTTTAGTGGTCGGAGCAGGTAAAATTGTATCAATAATGTCTCATGCTGACATGACTAACACCGTCTAGGTATTGGGGGATTGACTGCAGCATTGGGCTTGCGTCAACAGGGTCATGAAGTGACGGTCAGTCCACCTTCTTGCTGGTCGAAATCGTTTGGGAATTTGACATCTTGTAGTTGTTTGAGCGTTCTCACCTAGCTAAAGAAACTGGAGCAGCTATTCATCTCGCCCCTAACTGTCATGGCATCCTTAGGAGATTCGGAGTTTTCCCCGAAACCTTTGGAGCAAATCCAGTCAATGGAGTGAGTAATTCGACACAGTGAACGCGAAGCACGGCCGCTAATGGCATGTAGGTGACGGAATACGATGCTGCTGGAAAACTCAAATTTGACAATGATCTGTCAAAGGCACTTCGCATTTGGCAGCATGTAAGAGCCCAGTCAAATTGCCTTTTGTTTGAGAGTTGACACTGATGGATTAATGCAGCCCTGGGTGCTGTCACATCGAGTCCAGCTACACGAAGAGCTAAAGAAGCTTGCTGTATCCCCCGAAGGTCTAGGGAAACCCGCTGCCCTTCAAACTGCAAGCCAGGTTGTGGATGTTAATCCATCAACTGCCACGGTTAAGCTTGCCGACGGAACTTCAATCTCTGGGGACCTAGTCCTAGGTGCAGATGGTGTCAGCGTAAGAGCATCTCACATAAATCTCACGTGTCGGCCACCTCTTCTGACAAGTTACAGTCAATCACACGACAAATCGTTGTCGGGCCGGGTATCAAGGCCTATGGGTCAGGCAAGAGTGCCTTTCGATTCATGATCCCTTGCGAAAGGATCGGACAGAATCCGATCACCAAGGAGTTTCTAGATCGGCAGGGCTATCTGACTATGTGGATGGGTGACGACAGGAGATTGATCATGTATCCTTGCTCCAACAATACGGTGATGAACTTTGTGGGCATCCATCCGAGCGAGATTTCTGCCGCTGCCTCTAAAGGAGATGGTAAGCATTGCGAAACGGTGCATCAAGAACCAACATGACTGATTAGAACATAGGTTGGGGCCAAGGAGGAAGTAAAGAATTACTCCTTGAGGTATACAAAGGCTTTGAACAGAGAGTTCGATCACTTGTGGAGTTGGTTGATGCCAGCGAGCTCAAGGTCTGGAGTCTTCTTGACATGGAGCGCATTCCGACTTGGCACAAGGATCGACTAGTCCTGCTAGGAGATGCCGCACATCCTTTTTTACCCCGTGAGTCTCTAATTATGGCATGATAAGCAGACGTTTTGCTAACACTAGTCGTTTAGATCAAGGACAAGGAGGTATGATAAAGACGCCAAATACCTCAAAAAAATTGACTGCTGACAATGATAGGTGGCATCGCTATTGAGGACGCCGCATCATTGTGCGCACTCCTCCCACGAGGCACCAGTAGAGACGACATTGCAGATCGTCTTGCTCTTTATGAGAGACTTCGCGATCACAGGGCCCACAAGGTTCAAGAGTTTACTCGGCAGGCCGGCATGGATCTCAATGACGAGAACCGCGGCGACTTTAACAGTGAGACACCTATCTGGATTATCCATCAGTATACTAATGGCTTGCAGTCATGGAGTTCATGGGCTACAATTTTGGGCATGATGAGTGGCATAACTCGACACGAGCATTGAAGGAGCTCCTTTGGTCTCGAAATGGCGATGCTTATTGGCGCTCGCCCGTTTCCTTCGGACCCATGCCAAGTCCACGTCAGGATCACTATGGACGTCCTATTCCCGGTCAAGATTCGCGATTCACAACCTACAAACTTAGATTCAAGACTTCTGCAACGCATCTCAAGACCCTACTACCAACCCCTGCATTCAGCTTCTACCAACCAGGAACCATCGCCGAAGCAAGCTTTCAATGCACCGAGCTCAAGGACCTCAAGTGGCTCGGTGGAGGCGGCTACAATTTCTTTGGCCTCTGGATCCACGGCGTGCAGTATGAGAAGAAAGATGGGAGCAAGTTGCGCGGCTCGTTCCTTGCTGTTCTTCTCGAGAATCTGACAGACCCTATAATCACTGGCCGAGAGGAATTGGGAATGCCAAAGATCTACTGCGACATTGATGTTGAGAAGCAAGACTCCACTACTAGCATTCGATGTAGCTGGAGAGGCGCCACCTTTGTCGAGATGGCCCTGGATGGCCTCGGGAAAGGAGCAGACGTCTTGACCAACGGAGCGATCGGCAATCCACCCCCTCCAGAAGAAGGTCTGTTGGTTTACAGATACGTACCGGCAGTTGGCAATCCTGGAGTCGCAGATGCAGCTTATCCTGTCTTTCTCCAGAATGGACTGGCGAACAACTCACCTGAGGTTGACAAGGTGACTGTTGGCAGTGGAGGGCGACTCGCTTTTACGGAAGGGAACTGGGAGAATCTGCCGACCCTTCATCATATTGCTGCTGGGTTCTCGGAGATACCTGTATATGATATTGTGGAGAGCAAGGTGGAGGAGGGACACGGTGTTGATGATCTCGCGCATGCTAAGCGGGTGGAGTAGATTCATGTTATTATAGCTTTCGATTGTTGTACGTGTAGCTCCACGAATTTGACTTTATATCATTCTCGTCAATGAATGTTGCCCTAAGTGCTACTCTCTAGTTTACAGGCAATTGTGAAGTTGTAGTAAAAGGGTGCGAAAACTGTTCTCGGCTCTTAGGCCCACTACTTCTGTGAAAGAAACCCAACTGGCGTATTGCTTGTATTCGAGATTGACAGGAATTAGAGTGAATTGTCTCTCAACCTTTGGAAGACTATCTAGAACTGGGCTAAATGGTACGGCTTGGCGTTAATCTACCGATACATTCACCAAATCCAACCCCTGACGAAGCCTCTCCTGCCACACCAGTGATCCTCACAACATCCCCATTTTCGAGATATGTGCGACGCGATCCATCACTTAGAGTCAAAGGCTTCGTGCCGCCTTCTGTCGTCTCGAGTAAGCAGCCATGACTTCCGTCCGTGGAACCGCTGACTGTGCCTGTTGCCAAGATGTCGCCGGTCCGGAGCGCGCTACCAGAGCTCACGGCATGTGCCAGGAGCTGGGGTGGGCTCCAGTACAGAGAGCTCACAGGACAAACACCAGTCTTTGTAGCAGTTGAGCCGGTTAGGATCTCTACTTCCATCGTGATGGAGTAAGTTGAAGGCTTGGAGTATCGTAGATACGAAACCAACGACTCCTGCTGTGGAGAAGCACCGGTTTTGAAACGTTCCAAAGCTTCGAGTGTGACTACCCATGGGGATATAGAAGTTCCTAGACTTTTTCCATTAAATGGTCCCAGTGGGTTCATCTCAAACCCTTGGATATCGCGAGCTGCAGACCCGGTTAGTTCCACTTCAACACCATGGAACCGCGCACTCACCACTCCAGTCATTGAGTATGACGAAGCCAAAAATATGCTCCTCAGCATCCTCAGCGTTGAGTTTCTGCTTCATCGGCAGCGGCTTTCCGACAATTGCCGCCAGCTCAACTTCGTAGTCGACCTGCTTCGAAGGTCCATACATGACGGCCTTCTCACTGAGGGGATCCGTGACAGACTTATCCCGGAACTGTCCCATGGGACGCTCAATATCGGTTCCAGAAACGACGATAGAGCTTGTGCGACCTTGGTATCCAATAGGAAACTTGAAGAATGAAGGGGGCGGCTTCGTGCTGCCGACGACAATTCGTCCTGCGTTTGTTACGTGTTCAAGAGAGCAGGAGAAGTCTGAGTAGTTAGGACTTGCACATCTCCGTATCTTTTGGGAGAATGAATACCTGAAAAGTCCTTTATCTCAACAGGAAGATGCATTGTAACCAACGAAACATCCTCTTGCGCTGTGGAGAGAAACCCTCCAATGCCATCTTGACGGAAGACATCTTGTATCTTCTTGCGAACCTCCACAGACTTGGATCTCGGGAGCGCAGCAAATTCGTTTAGTGTGCTTTGCTTAAACACGTTCTTTGGAAGATCACCAAATAGTCCATTGTCTTGTAGGTCGGCAAGGAATAGCACCGTGTTGCCTAGCCTAGTAACAGCTTGAGGGTCCTGATGCTTGGTAGACGATGCGATACCAAATGGGATATTCTCATCTGAGAAATGGTGTGAAAAATCCATGGTTTCTGGTATCTGGTATCTCGACGATAGGTAGTCGTAGCTGGATAAGGCACTGGGCCAAGTAAATTGGCACTATTCATAAAACGCGACCTACTATCATGCGGTATTCCTAACAACCTAATTCCGGCTCGGAAGTCGGCCCCGGAGTTGTTCGTCAGAGCGCGAAGAGCGAGCGAGGCCAGGGTCGGGGTGTCTCTCCACATCCCGATCGGCAACTAGCGACGGCAGAGGATCCCCGTCACAGGGACCAACGCACTATAGAACACCTCATGCTTCGGTCTACAGCTTGGTTATGCATCAAGAATAGCACACCAAATTACTTCTCGTGATATACTCAATTTCAATTATGGCACTCCAAGGAACCCTCAGCCACCCCAAACGCTACATCACCTCCCACAACAGCGAGGGAAAAGCAATTATTGACTCGTCCGTTCCCGTGGAAGCACCTTTCTATGAGCTTCCAGACAAAGTTGCTTCATTCGCCTCTTGTTATGTCACCCGAGAATTCCCTGTGCAACTTGATGAGGGAGCGGATTTGAAGTCCTACCAGGACTTCCTCAGTAGTCCTCCAGGACTGACAGTCTCGACGGGCACTGTTTTACGTTATGTCGACATGGGCCCCAACATCACTTCTCCTATGCATCGCACTGTCAGCCTCGACTATGGAGTTGTTCTGGAGGGAGAGGTTGAGCTGATTCTCGACTCTGGAGAGACAAAGCTGCTGAAGAGGGGTGATATTTGCGTGCAGCGAGGTACTATGCACGCGTGGAGGAACACAAGCGACAAAGATTGGGCTAGAATGCTCTACGTGCTGCAGCCATCGAAGCCAATTACTGTGGAGGGAAAGCAACTTGGGGAGGATTATGGTACCATGCAGGGGGTCAAGGCTTCAAAATGATCGATCTTCTGGCTCAGTCAACCCATGAAGGCCGGGGTTCAACTATAATAGAGAACAAGTTCATGAAAATGATGTATCTACAGTTTAGCATTTAAAAAATAACGAGGCGAATCCTATTGAAACAGAACAAAACAGAACAAAAAACACCACATCCTTCCACGCTCATAGCTCTCCTCCCACTTGATATCTAAATACCCGATCAGTCAGTCTACCAAAAGAGGCCCTCCAATACTGTGCGGCACCCTAAAACATAATTAGTATATCGTCATTCCAGAGTTGAAGTGTAAGGCTTACGGCGTTGATGTTTAGGCCCGTAAACATGACGGTGATGAAGACACGCTCAATTGAGCTTGTGTAGACTCTAACTTCAGACTGGTCTCTGGTTCTGTTTATGGCCCTGTAGGCCGGCACGCGGCGGTGTTCCGTATCCCACTGACGGTCAATTGGCGACGCAGCTGGAGCTGACTGAGTGCCAGTTTCGCAAGACTGGGCCTGAGAGTGATGGAGCTCATAGTCTGCCAGCACATTGCTGTGCCAGTTTCCATTCAGCGCCGTGGCTGATTCAGTTGTAGTGATTGTAGACATCTTGAATGTGGTGTTGTGCGGGTCGCGTTGCTGTACTGAGGATGAGGATAGCGGGCAGTGATGATACTGAGTGGAACACGCTGGCTGGCAAGCCTTGTGTTGTAAGCAATGTACGCTCCAACTCGCGTCTTCGGCCCATTCGCGGTTCGGCAGATTAAGTCCAGGCCGGATTGTCGGTCGGGATGCTCGGTGCTCGCCAGTCGGCATGTGGAGGAGACTCTGAGACCACATCCCGAGCCGGTCGGGAGACCCCGACGGGACCTCTCTGGGGTCTTTTGCCTTCTTACGAAGCGTTCCAAGGGAACAGGACGTGTTTATTTGGGTGTTTGCTTCTCGCGATCGCTTGACATCTTGGCCAGCTTGATCATTAGCGCCTCATCCATACACACCACAATGACAAAGCCATTCGCGACAGTGAGATCCGCCGCCATCGACGGCCGAGTCCTGAATCCCTTCTACAGAAAGACACAGCTCAAGCAGCTACATACCACACTTGCAGATAACGCAGCCCAGATCCAAGAGGCCATCAAGAAGGACACCAACAACAGGCCAGCAGAGATTAAGGGCGAGTACTGGCTCGCTCTACAGTGCATCGCGGATGCATTTGCGTCAATCGACCCCCAGAAGTCTATAGAGGACGAGTATGCCATTTCAAAAGGACGCGATGATCCACACAACCGGAGCCCGGTCGGCATTGTAGTCATTGAGCCTTCTTCGCATGCCTTTTTGTACAGTCTCATCTCGGCCTTGGTGCCAGCTCTTGCAGCAGGAAATTGTGTGATCGTAAAGGTAAATACGAAATGGTACAAGTTAAGACAAATTGCTGACTATGAAAGACTCAAAATTCTTTGCTCGAGACACCATCTCTTGTACTGGGTCTGATCCAGGAGTCTCTGGACAAAGACATCTTGGAGATTACAAGCCAGCAAGTGAATTCAGCAGACATCAACCATCCACACATCAGAGTTCTCCAGAATGGCTTGACAAGCTCAACATCAAATCAGGATCTGGTGTCCAATTCGAAAGCACCAGTTCTCGCATTTGTTGAGCGAGATGCTGACGTACAGGCAGCAGCAAAGGCCCTAGTTTCGTCTCGCTTTGGCCTCGGCGGAAAGTCTCCGTATGCTCCAGATGTTGTGTACGTAAATGAATGGGTAAAGAAAGATCTCTTGCGTGCTCTTGTCCAGCAAAGCACCGACTTCATGGCCAACCCAGCTGCGACTCGGAGATCCACCAAAGGGGCAAAATCCGAGCTATCTAAACAAGCCGAAAAAGATGGCTCTGTCAACATTCTGTCATCAGGATCTGGCGGACTCATCCTAGACGTTGAGGATAGGTACGGTTGACGAAATAGGAATGCAGAAATCAGTGCTAATGGCAATTAGAAAATCTGCACTGCTTGGGCAAAAGGTGGCAGAAAACTGTCTTGTCATTCACTCCGTCACCAGCATGGACGACGCAATTGATGCATCCAGGAGGTGAGAGCCAAGCGAGGTTCCTTAGGACTCTTGCTGATTTGTGTAGTTCCGGACCACTTGCAGCAGCGTATATATTCACTACCCCGAACATGGCCAAGTATATGTGCCAATTTGTCGACGCGACTGTTAGCTTCGTGAACCAGATCCCAGCTGAGCTAATGTGTAAGTAACTGTAGCTCCCGAGTGAGATGGCAAAGTTAACAAATGGCAGACTCACCAATTGCTCCCGAGGGCCATCCCCCACAACCAAACACCTACAGAATCTACCAACAGGATCTCTTTTCTAATCCAACCCCAAAGTACATCACAAACTCTTCCACCAGCGAGAAGCTTGCCAAGTTCATGAGCGCATCCTCACCTCATGAGTTAGTTGCCCTAGACCGGGAAGCAACGACAAAACTTCCAGAGATTGTGAGGTTGAAGAGAGCAGGAGGCATTGGCTTCTTCAACCAGGGGATTGTGACAGGCTTGGTGTTGGCTTTGACCACACTCCTTTCGGGGACAGGGGTACTTGGGTACTATGCTGTAAAGTACTGGCGGGCTCGAGCTTTGTAGTTTCCGGATATAATATTCATATCTTGTATGCTTTCTTTGGGGGTTGGATATTCTTTAACTGGGTAGTCAAGTTACAGGTTTTAACCATCTTTTAAGGACTCAAAACTATAAGACAACACTTGACTCGTGGTATCTTTGTGTTACGCTAGATAATATCAAAAATCTCATGTACTTCCGCCATAACTCCCAATGACTGAAGAAACTCCCCATGCATCATTCCGTCCACAAAGCATTCACCAATAAACTCATGCATCCCTTCACTCGACCCATCCTCCTTCTTAACCGGTCGTAGCAGATACGGCACATTTCCACCATGCAACACCACAATCACGTCTCCCACCTTGGATGGCCAAGGACACAGCCCATACTGTCCATTTGCGGCGACAAAGAAGCAAGGATCGAGACAAGTAGGCACAAAGTCTGTCCCATGCCACTCCAGATCCGGCGCACCAGTGGGTGTCAAAACTTGCAGGTTTGGCCTTCTGACATAGTTCCAGTGGGCGATGACGTGGTCCTCATACTTGTGGCGAGCCTTTTCAACAGTCTCGTCGTTTGGCTTGAGGGTCCAGAGACCCGTGAATCCGCATGGATCAAAGAGTTTGTCAAACACGGCGCAAATATCGCTCTGCTCCCCGTTGTCGTGGGCAAACGGGTAGAGGTATTCAATGGGGTAGTGGCTGATGGCAGCAATCTTGGAGACGTAATGTCCCGAGAGTCGAATTACTCGAGGGTCTGAGCTTTTGAGTAGGTCATTGTTGGGTTTGGTTTTGCCGCTTGCTGAAAACTTGAAGCGCGCGTTGAGATTTGCTTGAACCCATCTCGAGTTTCCAATGGTGCTGACAGACCAGGTTGGCCTATTGGGCTCCATCTCGGGATAATCTGAGCCAACAGTCCTTCTCCATGTTCGAGCCGGATGGCAATGGACAGCAGACAAGATGGCAAGTGAGCCGTGTTCTCTGATCCACCACCGAGTAAAGTCGGCAAAGACTCTTTCTGCAGGCTTGTCGTAGTTGGGACGGATCAAGTCGTCCAAGTCTTCAGCCACATGTGTCTCATCCGCAAAGGTGAGTAGGGCAAAGAGCTTGTCCCGAGGATCCGTTGCCTTTAGATCTAGTCCTGCAAAGAAAACATCAAAGATTCCAGAGAGTTTCCCTGTATCTTCAGCATCCACAGGAGTGATTGGGGTTTCTGTTGTTCTCCCTTTCGGCTTCAACGACTTCCAAATCGGTTGCATGATGGCTTGTGACATGATATGTGGGCTCTGACCTCGGAAACGCGAATCTCCTAGCCATGCATTGACCTGCAAAAGCTCTTCCCAGGGGACTTGCTCGCCTGAGCAGTGTACCAAAGCCTTCTTCGCAGATAAGGCTTCTTGAACGACCCAAACTCGAGTGAACCAGGGATTTTCGAAAAGCGTGCTCATCAGGAAGGACAGCTGCGTGTTGCCGTACCAGCCTGCAAGATCGATGATTTCTCTTGACCAGCTCTTTTCGTGAATGTCAAAGACCTCCCACATGGCCTGGAAAGAGATTGGAATTTTCTCCTTCTTTTGAGCATCCATATGAGCGTCCATCTCCTCCAAGGATAAACCGTGAGAAGTCCCCGAACATGCACAGCGATCGCCACCAGGACATTGACGGCTGTTGTAGTTGCAGATATCTCGAATGAGACCAAGGCAGGTTTCGACTCCGACGTTGTTTTCTCCAAGCCAAATGTGTACGGTCGAGGCGAGCGAGTAAATGGAACTCATAAGTGTGACTTGTTGAGCTCTCTCTTCGAGGTCGTCTTGATTGATACACACGGCGTCAATCCAAATCACGAGAGTGTCGTCCATTTTCCTTAAGCGTCGAAGTGCCTCTGCAGCTGATCGGCCGACACTAAATCGTTGAAGTGCTCCATCAACCTTCACCTCGTCTTTGTCGGGTGCCAGAAAAATGTCGGTGCGGTCTGTGACGTCTCCCCAACAATATGATAGCGCATCAAAGCTGAGGGAACTTTTCTCGGCATCCTTCAGACTGGCCTGGCTGAAGTATGCTTTGATAGGATCGTCGAATTCGCCTGGTTCGACGTGGAGAAGGCGGATTTCCTGGTCGGTGACGCTCAAAAATGTGTTGTAATGCTCCATGTTGGAAAATAAGTGAAGTTCGTCGAGCTCTTCGTGTATGGTCTTGGTCTCATATTCGATTTTGATCCGACATTCCTTGACGATATTCACCCAAGCTGTGTAAATTGCTCTAGGAATCAGTTGAATCACGTCTCCAGGGCGCAGAGCTTCGATCCAGAGTCGACGACGAGGTCCATCACGAAGGTGCCACCTCGTATTGAGCTCAAAGAATTCTCTGTTTGCCAGGCGATTGTGAAAGACGGTGATGGTGCGTAGGTCTCCTCGACCTTCTGGACGCTTGACTGAGGCGTCGAACCAGGTGAATGATGGCTCTTCCTGCTTGCTCGCCCAACCTAGTTCAATGTCAGCGACGAGCTAAGAGTAGGATACGTTCTGGTTTACCTTGATCATGCGATACTGCGGTAAAAGTGACTGCTACAACTTTCTTGGCATCTGCAGGAACTTGCACTTCGACATACGCCCTCTCAGGACAGTGATCATGGACCTGAATCAGCTCCTTATGCTCTGCCACACACTCTTGAATGATGGGATCCATGTTTTGAAGATAAAAAGAAGTTGGACTACATCTATTGCAAGATCTTGTTCAGCTCTTGAGCTATTTAATCGCCGTGAGTTGTGAGGAAGCCCACGAGCCATGACCCCTTGCAATCAATTTCAGACATAAGGCTACGCGAAATATGCACCGTCGGCCTTCGGACTTGAAACCCACCAGTTAGAGGCCTCAGAAGAATTGAGGGTGCGATCGCAGGGCTGAGCGAGAGGCGCAGCAATGTAACGTCTGTGGGCCAAGGGACCCAAATTTAGAGCCAAGACGGGGACTAACGCCTTATCTGTTGTTGTAGATGCCTGCTTAGTGTCATTCAAGATTGATATGCGCCGCTGGATTGCGTCAACCGACAAACCGGGCTGTGTTGTTGATGCATGTGGTGGTTTGAGTCACAGAAAAATATCCCAAAGGACTTGGGCTGGTCACCGGAAGGAACAAGTGGTTTCTCACTTTGGAGGGTTGAATATTTGAACTTTTCGCAATGCTTATTACTAATGGATCGAATGAAACAAACAAACAACAGGCGTCCAGGCAATAATCCCCTTGGTGGCTAAGAAGTTCTAGTTCTCCTGGGCACCGAGCTACAAATAATCAACACTCAACGCATAGAAATTCCAAACCCGCCAGCAGATGATGCCTTGATATGTTTTCTTTTCTAAATCATAGATCGCCCTCTCAGCATGGGTTGGCTCTCCTCTTCTCCTTACCTCATTCAAAATGAACCTTTTTCTTCCCCTTTCTTGCCTCTCTCTTCTTCATACAGTCACCACAGATTCCTGGTTGCTGAGCATCCCTCATCTGGACTCCCATCGAGCACTGGCCGTAGCGTGACATGTTGCCAGCCCCCTCGCATGACTCTTGGGTCATCTTCCTCTGCCGTTTGGAGTTGCAGTCAGGGCAGACTGTGAACATGATGGTCTTCCAGCACATGGTGGCTACCTGGCGAGAGCCGACCCCGAGGTTTGATAGATTTCGTGGTTTCTTTCGGTGGTGGCTTTTTCGTGTTTCTTAGGATGGAGGAAAGATCGAAAGAGACGTAGAGAGTAAAGCAGAGACGGTCATATATAGATGACGCTGACAGTGAGTATTATACTGCCTAGCTGTGAGTCAAGGTGTGAGACTGAACATTCTTGACAGTGGCGGACATTCAAGGGCGACTTCCGGATCACCTCACCTGAAAAGCGGCGACTCAGAGTCCAACCTTTTTCGATATTGGAACTTCTGATCTAATTTCTCAACAGTTGGTCAATGAGATCAGACCCGAGAAGTAGCAGCCCTGTGTATACATATCCTAGTTCACCCATTAAGCCGTATATGTGTCACATTGCGACAGCCTCCGACAGCCTTCCTCGTAATAGAACTCTCTGTAGAAACTCTCACAGAAAAATGACGCTAATGACCACGAGGCCATGTTTTATAGAAACACTGACTGCGAATCATGGGCTCCTACGAGCATGTAAGCAGGGGCCCAGCAGTTGGAGAAAGATGAGATTATCTGAACTACAAAATCCTAGTTCAAGACCGAAGCTACTCTCTGGTTTACAAAACACACGACTAGATACCAATCTTACCAGAATCCGAGGTTGAAAACAGACCAGTCCCGCAAAGAGAAGCTAATTGTCAACATGTGCAAGACGGTCATCTACAAGTGGCTCTGCCTCCGCTGCGACTGGAAATACCGCCATCAGATCGACCAACTCGTCTGCTCCCGAGTTGCCAATGGTGGAGGACTGTTGGTGCACGGTTCTTGTGGGATGGACGAGTTAGTCGAAGTCACCAAGAGAAAGGGGCTATGCGGCCCATGCGCGAACAGGCATAGGAGGAGGCATTAGAGATAGCTGAGACCAGGGTAGTCGCGGTAGTTAAGAAAGGTCCCTTCGGGAGCGTCACCGGATCCGCAAAGCATGGTGTACTTAGTAACAGTATGTATTATGTTTTGTAGCTATTGAGATTGATATCTTGGCAAGAATTCCCTAGGTTCTCCTCGGGTTGAACTACCACCTATCAGCTGCCCTCGAAAAAATGTGATCCTCCTATTTCGCTAATGTATGCTTTCTCTACGTTGGTTATATACCACACATGGCCATTGTCACCTTGGTCATGCAATGCCATACTTTTGGGGTGCCTCCCGTCAATCCACAGCCAAGGACGTTGACAGGGACCAATATCGCGAAAGAAAAGTGCAATAATAACTGCGCAAATCTTCCCATGGGTGACAAACGGCCCCAGCTATGCTTATCGCTGCATCAGAGTTGATAGGAGTGAATCCGTAAAATCAGTGACTGGCATACCCGCAAACAAACTCCTTCAGGCTAAATGGTACTCCTCCAGGCTCTCCGCATTCCCCTCAAGCTTTACCCCACGATCTTGGAACACCCAGAATAAAATGGCCTGATAGTAATCCACAGTCTTGAGCTTAACCTCTCGGCGAGCGGGAGAGTAACTCGCGAGCTTTGGGTCACGGGGGGATAGCTGGCGTGGCCGTTGTGCAATTGAATCACTTGGTCAACGCATCCGAACTATGTTCAATGCCTCTATTGGCGAGCGGGGGAATCAATCACAAAGCTACGTCCTCTACCGCTAGTAAGAGGCGGTTGACAAGATATGATCTACGTGGCCGTCATGGGGTAGGTAACCGTAGTTGGCCTCGTTGAGCTGCCGTAGTCGCATACATGACTCCTCTCAGCTTCATATCTTTAACCCTGCATCTCATCTCTACTACAGCTGTCACAGAGTATCTACAAGCTGCGTGATTCACCTATAGCATCGTGTCATTCGCCAGTACCAACGATATCGACGGCTTGATCAGCCAGCTGGCCCTTGATGCGAGGATCAGCCTTCTCGCTGGGCAGGGGATATGCTGCACGACAGGCCGGCAATACCTTTGCAGGAGAAGCTCCCTGCCACCACATGTCGGTCATCCTGGCTCCTGCAGTCTGTCACCAGAGATCTCCCCTTCTGGGCTGATGATTTAAACCCTTTTGCGAGGACCCTATCATGAGCAGCTTGATGTGCGCGTCGTACGCCAACGCCATGCAAGAGAAGAGTATCGCAAAGCATTTGCAAAATTTTGGCCTAGATCCAAGCAAAAACCATGTTGTGAAGTTGCAGTGGGACAAGTGCGTTCTAAGCTTATGAACACAATCAGTAGGTTACCGAGATGGACGAATATGTCAGCGTTGCTTTCAGGATCGCGAAACCTAGTGACAGAGTCGTGAGGGCTCCGTATAATCTGGCCCGAATATTTTCTGGTCGTGAGAACGAGTTAAAAGACTCCCTCATCATGATTGCTCCCTAAACCTTTCGTACCAAGGCCAAATGTCAGAGAAGACCCGTCTTTACCCATGACTCGTATTCTCTACTCCTTCTTTACCAACAATATCACCACCATCCTTCTGAGGAGCCAATCCCAGACGAAACATGCCAGAGGAGCGCTTCTAACCCTCAGCTCCCCTTAACCACCCCATTCTAGGGTAACAAACCAATGGAAGCATTTACGCATTCAACCCGTAAACCTAGGGTATTAGCGGATACGCTAGTCCCCACTAGGACATCCCTGTCCCGGTCAACAGCCTCCTCATGTAACGGGACGTCGGGCTCCCCTGGACGTCATCCTTGTGTTTTCACATCAGACATGCGTTCCTCGGGGTCTCTTCTCCCTTCGTCTCCTCTTTCTCAATGCCGAAGCTTCCGATGGAAACCTGCACGACAAGTGGTAGATCCCCGACAGCCCGACTTGCACCACCAAGCCTACCTCTTACACGCCTCATCCATCATATCCGAGTCTATACGAGATGCGTAAATCCCACAAAAAGTCACGTCTAGGCTGTCAAACATGCAAGAAGAGAAAGATAAAGGCAAGTAGCATCCATCTCTTCTTGACAGGCGCATTAGCTAATTTGCCGGGCTTCTCTAGTGCGACGAGGTCAAGCCTGAGTGCGGAAACTGCCTTCGATTCGGCGTCTGCTGCGACTTCTCTCCCATCCCTTCGCATACCCTCCGACCCTCTCCTGCTACAAGTTCTGGGCCAGGCCGCCGTGGCCGTCCTCGATCCGACTGGGCCTCATGGGCCGAACAAATCCGACTCTCCTCGAACTCTTCGACCTCAGGGGGCCTTCAAGGAGTCCATGGCTGCCTGAATGTTCAAGACCTGGAGCTCTTCCATAACTATATGACCACGACGGCCAACACATTGCATGCGGGCGATCATCGCGAAGGCGGCCTCTGGTGCGAAGGAGTCCCCCGGCTAGGCTTTCAGCACCCCTGTGTGTTAGCCTTTCTGCTCTCTCTGTCTTCGTACCATATGGCTAGACTTAGGCCGCTCGAGGCGCGGAAGTATCTTGATCTTGCAGAACAACATCTTGGAACGGCTCTACAGACAGCAACTATACTTCTTGGCCACATCAATCACGAGAACAGCCCCGCCGCCTACATAATATCTATCCTCATCTGCTTCATCGGGTTCGCCAAAGGACCAAACCCTGGTAACTTGCTCCTTATCTCAGAAGACCAACAAGTTCCGTACTTGAACCTGCTACGAGGCGTTCGACTAGTAATATCGAGTGTGGGATGGGCTTCTATCTTTTCAGGTGTTCTCGCCGAGTACTACCCCAAGCCAAGCGTTGAAACGGAAACACTACCACTTGATCCTACACTACTGGAGCCTGGTGTCGAAGACTGGAGAGCGTCGCTAAATGACGTGTTGGACTTGATCACCGTCTTCACCGAAGATAGTATTGCTGAAGCATACAGACATGAGGTGAGAGTCCTCATGGAATGCTGTGAAAAGACATTTGGAAAAGGACAGAATGCCACTCTAGGCGCTGTGGGCAAGTTGGAGGTGATCATGATGTGGATATACCAGGTCGGCGATGTCTACGTCGAGGGTCTGACCAGGAAAGACCCTATTTCCATGCTGATACTCGGTCACTTTTGCGTGCTTTTGCGCACAGTAGAGAGGTATTGGTTTGTCCAAGGATGGGCATCTCATATCATGAACGAGATAATAGCCATCTCGGAGAGGAGCCGCAAGTGGCTGACTTGGCCTCTAGCCTATCTCTCAGGGCAAAGCCCGCTGCTCAGCATGCCACAGATCTAATGATGTCATTTGGCATGCAATTGAACCCGGTATCCGTTCAATGTCCACTGTCTGCACTTTTGACCGTAGTGGGGGATGTCCAGCAAGGTGCGCCGAACGACAACTTCCCCCTTCCCTTCACAAATGAGACGCAACACCAAAGGCTGACATCTTTTCTTCACCTTGCTCCTTGCATTAAAACACATGTATGTACAATCGCCCAGTGCCTTAAACTTCTGTAATTAGCGCGCTGTCACGACTTAGAAGGCCGGGAAACATTTATTATAATCGGGTTCTTCATTGTTGGTAAGCATTCATGAAGCGTAAGATGTGTTCTAGTCTTCTAGACGTAAAGTCTACACTACCCAGCTGCTCAGTACCTGATTCAGTCCCTCTCGATGAACACAACTCTCGAACGAAAAGCTCTGCGCCAACTTCTCCAGCTCCTGCTCACTCTTGCCCCTAAACAACTCTGCAAATTCTCCACACAGAGAAGACGCCAAGAAAGTATGCAAGATGTTACGAATGACATGGGCCCTGGTGTTCCAGTTGGATGGATACGTCTTGGTCGCTGAAGGCGAGACCTTGTCGATCCACGCAACCAGCGGGTCGACAAGGTTGTCCACTTCATCTGACGGACAGCAAGTCATACTATCCACCTGCAGATACTTCTTTCGCTCGATAAAAGACCCGGTGAGTTTTCCCCAGGCAGACTCTGGCGAAGTATGGATTATGTCCATGATTCCAACACCTTTGTAGGTCCACATAGCCCACGAGATACGAGCTTCCTCGTAGACGCGAAGTTGCTCGCCAAGGAGTCGATACCGTTCCTCATTCTTCTCATCCGCTCCGGGTCCCTCAGTCTCGTACACGGCCCCAAACTCGCCGTTCCAGATCGGAACGTTGTGTGAGCGGTGGAACTCGATCTTTCTCGAGAACTGTTGTTTCAACTTGGCCTTTTGCTCGGCAGTTCCCTTGTAGCGAGGGCCAGAGGGGAAGCCCATCATGCTGTAGTCATGAATGGCGTAGATAGAGTTTGGAAGGATATCCTTGAACCCCTTCCACTCCATGGCGTACGTGTTTCCATCCAGAAAGAGCATGTGGTTTGGGTCGATGAGTCGGATAGCCTTTTCCAGCCTGCCGTAGAACTCAGCCACTCGAATTTGTTCGGGATCGGCTGGTTCATTCAACAAATTGAATCCAGCCACCCAGCGGTTGTCCTTATACCGTCGAGCCAAGGCTTCCCAGAGCCAGACCGTCCGGTCTTGATGGTCTTTAAAGTCCCAGAAGGCAGCATACGAAGTATGGTTGTCCGAGTGCCAGTCCTGGTTCTGGCACCCAGGTACGGTATGCATATCGAGAATAGTATAAATGCCATGCGAAGAACAGAGGTCAATGACCCGATCAAGGTGCTTGAACCCCTCCTCCTTCAATTGTCGTGGGTTCATATCATCCTCAAAATGTTTATACGAGAACGGAAGGCGGAGCGAATTAAGACCAAAGCTTTGGAGGAACTTTGCATCGTCCTCGGTGAAGAAGTGGTAGAGGAAGCGATCGAAGAAGAAGTCATATTTCTCCTTGCCCATGACCTCCAACATGGCAGCTCGAGTGAACGATTCGGTGCCGGGATAGCCCGTCAGAAAGTTTTCCATGCTAAAATGCAATAAACAGTTAGTTTATTGATGTATTGGCTGTGTAATACTTGGAGAAATTAACTCTCAAGGAACACCTACTTGAGCCATCCTCCAAGTGAGGTGCCTCGCAAGACGACGACATTGCCATCTTGGTCAACAATCTCATTTCCCTTAACTTGCAGGTACCCTGAAGACATGATTTTATGATAGTGACGCCGATTGTTGCTCGTAGCTAATAACTTAAGCCTAGAGTTGCGTAGAGTAGTACCTCCAACCCGCAAGCTTTTATCATCGAGGCACAAGTATATGTCCCACGGCAGCACCGACACAGGACTTTACGCGTCATCTCGGCCACTGCTCTCCCGACCCAGGAATATGGTAACGGCTAAAAGATGCTTGAATCATTTTGCGGGGTCTTGGATCGTGTGATGACGGTCCAAAGAGAGCCATAGCAGCGTGGTCCATGAAGGTGGAGGGTCGACGCCAAGCGCCGCTTGTGCCTTTACCCGGAGACATTGGAGTGACTTAGCCGGTAAGGTAGGAATCAACTGCTTAGGATATACTCATTCGATAGTCTCGACATTTCTCGTGCCACTCTTCCCCGAGCAGCGGAACTAGTCTGGGGTTGTGACACGGGGTCACAACAGCGGCTGACTCGGGCTCGCGGGGAAGCGGGCTCATCGGTTCCATATGGGGAATTTTTAAGCACTGTCGAATCAAACGAGTTTTTGAAAGGTGGACAAGTCAGAAAGGGAGGTGTCTTTCTCCTATGGTCTTGGGAGAGTTGTGGTCGTACTGAGGCACCAATAGGCCAAAGAGTTCCGGTTTAGAGTGATTCCCTACTCCTTCCATGACTCCATGAACTCCGACTTCACAAGTAACACTGACTAGCTCGACTCGTGAGATCTCCCGCACGATGTGTTCTTGCTATTCCCGACTGTCGGGGCTGACCTCGGATCCTATACGTAAAACCATGCTGAATAGGGGGAAGCGTACAAGCAACCAATCGGATCGAATACGGCACCCAAGCCAAGCTAGCTAAACTAAATCCTCATCTCATCCCCAAAGCCCCCGACCTCCACATGGGGAAGCTCTTGCCCCTCTCACATGGGTCAAGGAAAAAACGAGACATAAGGACGAATATGTTACTCAATGCTAGTCTAAATATCATCTATACATTACAATAAAATATATAAAAAGAATTTTATTTTTATAATATTTTATGACATTTTTTATGAATTAATTAATAATATCTTAAAGGAGTTAGGAACTTCTTTAAATACTCGGGTAACTCATTTATTTCTTTGCCCACTTGCCTCTCTATGGGGCATCCCCTTCCCCCGTCCTCCATACACACGGGGTACCCGGGGACCCCATACCCCAGCTTCTCTTCCCCGGACCTAGTGTCTGGATTAGCCTCAACTTAGCCCTTCAGATGGTGCCATCACAAACAGAATCGACCAATGCTTCCTTAGCACCGCTCATCATTCTCCCGAGGGCCTTGTTGGAGGCGAGAATGGCTTACGCAGCTGATGGACGACCAGGTGGTTCTAGCTTGTCTATGTGAGTCCAACGCCACTGTCTCGGTTGAACAAGACCCGAATGACTCTCTTGGTTGGTCAATCTTGGGGCTGTAGCCCATGTCTGTGTGTCTAAGGAATTGTGACTTGACCAGGACACTGGACCATGACCGTGAGCTCCGTAAACGCGGAACGTGCAGTTCCCAGAAGGGAAATGACTAACTCATGGTCTAGACCTGCTCCGTGACAAACTACCGGTACCAACCACGCAAGAGACTAATGCACCCCAGCTCGACCATGGAGACAGCTCCCTGTTGCCAGGAAGTGGAGAGACATAGCCTTTCGACCATTTCAATGCCAACACTCTAGTGCTCGGGCCTCGGTGTAGCGCAGCTACTATAAAGTCTCGACATATCCCTTCTGCAGATCCTTTCCATCTCATCCTGAACAGCCTCACTCTCAACAATTTGTTTCTTAGTTCCATCTTTCCACCGACCCTGCTCAGCGGAGCGCCACTCAATCATGGCTGTCAACGAAAAGGACATGGCCCATCCACCCGAGGTGGCCGAGCATCAAGAAGTCGCTGATGAAGCCGCCCACTCTCCAAAGGACCTCAGCTCCGAGGCTGCTGCCAGAGGCCAAGGCGTCAGCGGCTATGAAGAGTTGACGCCATGGCAGACAGTCATGAAGTTCAAGATGAACTGTCTCATCTGTACTGCCATGACCATCAGCGCCGGCACGGATGGTTACCAGATTGGGTATGTATACCAGGATTCCCATTCCACAACGATGAACTGACGCGAGAGGTACAGTCTCATTGGAAACATTATCGCCAACGCAGGCTTTGTTGCCCAGTTTGGAACTCAACACACAGATGACGGCAGTGTCGTCCTCGCATCTTCAGTCCTGAGTGTCTGGAACTCTCTTGGCTCAGTCGGCCAGATCATCGGAATGGTAACGCTCCCATTCATAACCGACAAGTTCGGCAGAAAGATATCCATGTACTGGTACTGGCTCCTCCTCGCCATCAGCGTAGCCATCGAGTGTGTCGCCAAAACATGGGGCGTCTGGGCTGTCTCCAAGGTCTTTGGAGGCATCGGCGTCGGTTGTCTTCAGTCCACGATCCCAGCGTACATCTCTGAGGTTGCTCCCGTCAGGGTTCGAGGCATGTTTCTCATGGCATACAGCTTCTGGTGGATTCTTGGACAGTTTTTCGCACCCGTTGCCCTTCAAGTCATGCTCGAGAAGGATCCCACAGACTACCTGACTCCAGTCTATACCCAATGGTCCCAGATTGGTCTCATGCTCATCATTTATCTCCTGGTCCCAGAATCCCCAGCTTGGCTTGCCACCAAAGGCAAGGCCGAACAAGCCAAGAAGTCCCTCAACACCATCTACCGAGGCGTTGATGGCTTTGACGTCGACCATCAATACAACCTTTTGCTCATCAACATTGAGCACGAACGCGAGGTTGCCGCTGAGCAAAACAGAGAGAAGTGGTACGCCATCTTCAGGGGTAGAGATGGTCTCAGAACAGTCATCTCCTGCTGGACTCTGATGGCACAGCAGTTCATCGGCCTCGGCATCTTCTTTGGTTATGCTACCTACTTCTTTCAGCAAGCTGGCTTGAAAGATCCTTTCAAGATCACATGCATCACATCGGGCATCAACATCTTCTTTTCCATTGTAGTCATCGCAGTGTCAGATGTCATCGGTCGTCGATGGCTCGCAAACACTGGAACGACAATCTGCTGGGTATGCTGCGTCGTCGTGGGCATTCTTGGAGTTGCACCGCAAGCCAAGGCCACAAACTATGTCTTTGTGCTCTTTGCCTGCATCTGGAGTAAGTAAACTCTGTCACCTCAAGCGTGTCATTGACTCATTGACTAACGCATGTAGATATTGGCCTGGTTGCCAACGGAGCCACCGGCTGGGGCTTCATCGGCGAGATTTCATCGCAGCGGCTACGGCCCTACACGGCTGGGTTCGCAGCTGCTTCCACATGTGTCGTCGGTGTCGGCATGGGTATTCTGATTCCCTATATGGTGAATGCGCACGAGTGGAACTGGGGACTCAAGACCAGCTGGCTATTTGCTGGTCTGGGTGCTCCCTTTACTCTTGCCATGTGGTTCCTCATCCCCGAGACGGCCGGGTATGTTGTCAATGCCTGGCGAAAGTTATTGAAAGATGCTAACTGATGATGCAGTCGCTCTGCTGCTGAACTTGATGAGCTCTTTGAGAGAAAGATCAAGCCGTGGCGCTTCCACAAGACCGTCACTGCGACTCAGCGCATGGTTGAACTGAACAAAGAAGAGAGGGAGTGAGATGTATTGTCAGGGTTGGATGGATACTCATAATCTTTGAGACTGTTTGTGCTCTTCTCACATGTTGTGTGTCCCATCAGCATAAGATAGTTATGAATGACATTGTTTCATCGGTATTCATAAGTACTCTCCAGCCATCGTATGTATCCTTTCACCCAAGCTCAACGTGGTCATCGGAGCATGTCGTCTTTTCACTTAGACCGAGATGCACCAATGCAACCTCTATCGATTGCGTGATCGACGCTAGTATACTTCCAGCTCTAAACCGAGCATATTTGACAAAGCAATTCTAAACCGAGATCCTCAAATCCGTGATATGAATCCATTCCCGAAGCCTCAGCCATACAAAAAAAGCAATGTTCAAACCAAAAGACGCCCCTCCGGCTTTTCCGCGACTCGGACTTTTGACAAAAAACGCCGCACACCTCCAACGGAACTTGAAAAACGTCATTCGTTAGAGTCGACTTTTGCGGGGCTTTGGCTTGACTACATAAACCGGCCGAGCCCCAAAGCCGACGGCGACCGGCTGTCGGGATTCAGAAACGGACAAGCGAAATCGGCATCATCTGATCTGGTAACCAAGACGGCATCCGTCTAGAGTTTACATCTACAATCAACAACTTGTTTTCAAAATGGCGACAGACAAGGCTTCACTCCCTATTGTGGACTTTGCCCGCTTGAGAGACCCCAACACAAAGCAGGAAGAGCTCAAAACTCTCCAACATGCTCTCTTCGGCATCGGATTCTTGTATTTGATCAACACCGAGGTGGCCGTAAGTGCATCGGAAGGTGTCCCGAGGACTTTCAACTGACATTTCAACCATAGAACACAGTGAAAGATGTCTACAAGATGCTTCCTGGACTCTTTGCCCTCCCAAGTGAGAAGAAGGAAGCCGTTGCCATGGTGAAGTCGCCGGCTTTTGTCGGTTACACAAAGCTTGGAGCGGAAACGACAGCCGGCGCTACAGACATGAGAGAGGTTTGTACAACAGCTCAAACGTGTTAACTCATGCTGATCTTCGCAGCAATTTGACTTTGGAACTGTGAATGAAGAGATCTGGAAGGAGGGACAGCCCCGATGGCGTCGGATGGAGGGTCCGAGTAAAGTAAGTCAATGATCCAATCCAAAGCATCAACGCGATTAACAATCTTCTCAGTTCCCCGACTACCCAGGTTGTGAAGCCCTTCTCCGACGTTACCTGTCAGAAATGACAGACCTGTCAAACGAGTTTCTAGGCTACGTCGGAGAGTCCCTCTCCCTTCCCAGCGACGTCTTCGACCCTTTCAAGCACATCATGCATCGCCTCAAGCTGGTGAAATATCCCCAGTGTCCCCCAGGCTCAGTCGGAGTTGGTCCTCACAAGGATTCCGCCGGCCTCTTCACCTTCCTGTCTCAAGATGCAGTCGGAGGCCTTCAGGTCCTCAGCAAGGACGGAGAGTGGATCGAAGCGCCCCCGATTGATGGAAGCTTCATCATCAACGTGCAACAAGGATTCGAGGCCATTACTGGAGGAGTTTGCCCTGCTACAACCCACAGAGTTATTGTAAGTCCCCTCATGCCGTTATGGCTTCCCTTTTTTAAACTTGTGCTAGGCTCCTACAAGTACAACCCGCTACAGCGTACCCTTTTTCCAGGGCATCAATCCCAGCCTAACCTTGGATCAACTCAAGAGCGTGGCTGCCCATATTGTATCCAAGGTCCCGGTCTCGGATGATGCTAAGAAGCGAGCTGTCGATGTACCAAGCGAATATCTTTCTCCTCTATTCTCTTGTGTAAGTTCATTCCTTTGTAGCCAGAACAGTACTAACATCTGACTACAGCTCGGAGAAGCCTATCTTCGAAATCGTGTCATCAGCCACCCGGATGTCGGGCAGAAGTGGTATCCTGATCTGTACACCAAGTACAGCCAACAAAAGCTTGTATGATAGGAAAACTCGTTTTCAATGTGAGATTGTATGAAATTGTATCAAACATTGTAGATTTGGATTTTGATTGCCTTCTCACAAAGACACGGCATCCTATCAGTGCTGGTGTTAGTGCTTGGTTACGAATACGAGGCCATGAAAGTGCGCTCAATTACTTCCTGATCGAGTTAGCCGCAGCTGACGACAACACACGCCTCTTAGCCCTGAGACAACTTGAACTTTGACATTCAATCCTTAATTTTGAAAGGGAATATCTTATGAAAATTCTTGCAGCATACACAATGAAGCGCGCCGTCGGGCCTCTAGATAAGCGCAAGAGAGTGACGCGATGTCAGTCGTGCGTGAGGAGGCGTATAAAGGTATGGATCAAGTGTCACCTCTGACGGACCAATAACACGAAGCTAACCCAGTTGCAATAGTGTCAAGGCGGCATTCCATGCGAATATTGCACCCGTACTAAAAAGGAGTGTCTCTCCCAGCCTCCTACGTCGAAGCCTAGGCATGAGTTTATCGCCGTGACGCCAATCACCACGCCTCTGTCAGTCATCCAGTTACCCACACGGGTTTCCAGGAGCCCCGAAAATATTTACTTGGATCACTTTGTTTTATTCATGAAGCATTGCGAGTTTACCAAGGGGTTTGGGGATGTCAGTTCCGAACTTGTCTCACTTATCCAAACATGCCCACCACTCCAACAAGCAACAGTGGCAATCGGCGCACTCGAGGCCAGCAGAAGGGGATGCAGAAGCACATCATCTGGCCCTGAATCTCCACAGCATATTGCGTTCAAATCATACAACAGGTCAATCAGAGCTCTCCAATCGCAGCTACAGTCATCAGAGGCCTTGCAGTCTGAAGGAGTGTTTTGGTGCACCTTTCTGCTAGGGCTGTTTGAGGTATGCCCCCGTTCCCCTCGAGATGCCAGTTGAAAGTTCCAACTAGTTGTTAGTTAATGTCTGAAACTTCTGGTGAGAGGTGGATCAAGCATATGTTGTATGGCACATGTAGGATATTCCAGTCGAAAGGCCCAGAGAAGATTGAACCCCTCAGCGAGAGGCTCTTTGAGGCCTTTCGCCTCCTGGAAGCCAGCAGGGCTATCATCTATGGTGAATCTACTTTTCTATTCCATGATTCATGGATGAAGCGCAAGAAAGCCCCAGCAAGGGATCCCTCAGATCCAATGGAAACTATCCTTGAATTTCTAGTCCGGATTTCTACTTGGAGCAAAAGGTAAAAACGCCGATAGCCTCATTTCTAAGTCAGTACCTAACCATCGAGTAGTTTCTTTGAACATCTCGAAGCAATTACCAGCCATCTCCACGCCAACCATCCAGTGGTACATCTCCTCACTCGCCAAGCCATAGATTTTCAGCTAAAGCTACAATCTTGGCTTCAACAAGAACCTGAATACCCGAACCATCTTGATCCATATTTCAAGTTAGCCAGGGCCAACTGCCACGCTCTGATGCTGTTTCTCTGCAAAAACTTTACCTACTATTCCTTCTGGGGAGAGTTGAAAGTCCCGTGGCTGGCCGAGACAGAGATCATTGCGCATGTCGACGAAATAACAAACCTTTCAGAGGTCATCCTCGAAAAATCGAGCATTCCAGGAGTGCTTCTTCTGTTTCCCCTGCGGATGGTAGGATCAAATGCGACAGGGATAACGCAGAGACAAAGGACATCCAAACTGCTCACTCGGGTATCTCAAAAGGGGTTTATCATTTCAGAGAGAATAACAGTGGATTTACAAGAGCTCTGGAACTATGAGAATAAAACACTGGTTTCGTAACTATCGACAAATCTACAGTAGAAAAGAAGGGAAGAGTCTGATGCATGAGAATCTGATACATGTGTCCAGGTGAGCTCCATAGATCTGGAGATCCAACCGCATTGCCTCGCAACTACTCCTTGGCTTCAGTGTTGAAGAACTCGTTAATGACTCGAGTCCTCAAGCCTGGTGAGAAATAGTCGTAGCCAACTATAGCATGGCAGTTGTCGACGTAAACGGTGACAGGGATCGCATCTTGGTACATCAAACTCCACTGCAACTATTGTTAGTCCTTGAACAGGTTATCACAAGAAGGGCGATCGCGTCTTACTGCTGCAACAGGAGCTGGAATAAACTTCCTATGAACAAGGCCCTCAAAGACGGCCCCACCCTTGACAAGAAAGTCCTTTTGAAAGATAGGAAAGTTGGAGTTGACGTATCCCCTCCAAATCTCAGGTTTGTTTGAACCAGGCGTGTAGGTGGTCAAGGTGTTGTCGACGAGGCCGGACTTGGTGACATTGGCATAGTTGAACAAGGAAGAAGCCACCTTGCCATCAAAGGCTTCATCAGCACGAACAAAGCCTTTGGAGGGAGAGTTGTCTATAAAACCGGCTGTGATATGCGACAAGTTTTCGTTCCTTTTTGTTTTCAGTCAGCAGATAAAAGAAATGTCAGAAGAGAGAAATACCATTTGTGCTGGACAAAGTTGGTCTTGAACTCAGGCTTAACGAGTGGTGGCTCTGGCTGTACAAAGCCGGAGGAGAATTCAATGATAGAAGAAGGAAATGGGGAACAACGAAGCGAAGAAGCTGCCATGGCCGTGGTCGAAGCGGCGAGAGCAGTGAAAAGCTGGTAGAAGCGCATTGTTGTGTTTGATGAGGAGGTTTGAGAATGCAGCGTGTGATGTTTGTGTTGGATGTGCTTCATAAGAGGTTTCATTGACGCCTTTTATTCTTTAAATGCTTTGAGTGCGCTCAATAAATGCCTTTTTGGGATATGGCAGTGACCTCAAAGGATAGCTCGTTTGCTATCAATCAGGGGGGCTGTGTAGATCAACCATCATCCACTATTTTCCTAGTCGGGAAGCAATTGAACGCACCTAACCCGGCTTCAACAACACGACAATTTAGCTCAGGTACGGAACCCTTAAAAGTCGGAAATAAACGAGGAGCAATTACGTGGACATAAATTTGAGATGACGCGGCGTCATTCATCAGCAGGTGTCAGGACTAGAGGCCTGATGTCACAATAATGAGGAGCGGATGGAGGTACCAGCCAGCTTCAACTCCAAGGAGCTCGGATCATGTTCCAATGAGACAGATACAAGGTGATTCTGCGATGGAATTTTGTAAACGATCAGATTTAGTAATGGTGTGCAGTAGTTCGGGTTGCTCTTTCTTGACATGGTCAAATCCGTTGTGGTTGCCAACAATAGTTCAGCATTGAGCAGAGCGTGTCATGCGGCAGTGTCAAGTGTCGAGTCTCAACTCTGGAGTCTCTCTGGAGCTCCATCTCCACGATTCATCACAATAGCAGAATCGGTCAATTCCAAATACATATCAAAAATTCATCAATCCCATTCATCTTCTTTTGATCACACTCTTCACCACGTAATCCACCTTTTAGACACCCATCATCACACCCGCCGGCATGTGCTTCTCCAAAAACACCATCTGGGCCTGTCACCGATGCGGGACATACATCATGGACCATCAACAAACACCTACCGAGTTTTGCTCCGATGCCATGAAGAAGGAAAAGTGCGACCGCGCCTTCGTCAACGTCGTCGTCGCCTGCGACCCGGCCCTCTGCCTCTACTGCGGCTTCCACAAACACGAAATGTACGATGAGGTCGAGCGGCGAGTATGGGACATGTCGCTGGGTCAAGGCTTGCTTGGATCTCGTCGTGTGGAATACTTCTAGGGATTGGATCCGGCTCCGATTTGGGAGGCCTTTGAAGCGGCGGAAGAGGGACGCATTGCAGATGGTGAGTTGTGCTGCACCGAGAGGAACAGGGTTTCCTGATTCTCCCGAAATGAGCATCACGGTAGGCTTACCAGTAACGCAGTGGCTAAAATTAGAGCTGCACGGCGCTCAGAAGAATCGCATAGCAGCACGCACCAGGCCGCGTGAGGACGTGGCAATGGTAGCCAATTCGAACGACTTAGCATCAGGATAAATCAACACGGCGGGGGCGAACGAATTTCTCTCAAACGGGATCGATACCACACAGGTAGAATCACTTGTATAATCAATAGTTTCGTTGCAATTAATCGGTTTGCTGCGGGTCTTGAGTCATTTAGTGGGAGAATGCACCTAGTGATTTGCATAGGAGTTGCTATTTTATGCTATATTATTAGTGATAGTGACTTGCTATTGCTAGAATGGAGAGTAGGTTGGTTGCTTTTATTGTTATCGATGAGATAAGGTTTGTTGAGGTAGAGTGTTAAGCGCGAGAGTGAGTATCTGTAGAGCTTATTTGATATTAACTCTTATATTGAAAGGCATTGGGCATGATGGCTTGACGGTGTAAAACTGTATCTATAGATTTGACTGGGTCACCTTGATTTACCTTCTGGGTATGCTATGAGGTTAAATTGTTGTTGGCCAAAACGGGTTGAGCCCGTACCAAACAAAACGATGAGAGTAAACACTGATTAACTAAAGAAAGTGAATATCAAACGGAGCTCCGAGATGATACCAATCCATCTTCCATTCATCTCCTTGATCGAATATCACACATTCACTCCAAAGATCCTTCATCAGCCAGCGTTACATTCTCCTTCAACTCTCATCGCTCCTGCCCGACATCGCTTACCCGCACCCTTCTCAGTCACTACATCATTTCTTCACCTCTCATCCTCCAAGATGTGCGTCACGACCTACACTCGAGGCCTCTGTAGCACCTGTGGCTTCCTGGTCACCTACAACATCGACATTACAAATTGTTTCTTTACGGGATCGGAATCATGCCGACAGCAACAGGCAGATCCGGTTATCGTCAACACAAAGGTTCAGCCTGATTCTTGCAAGAAGTGCACCGGTAAATCTACTCTGCACAGCCAAAAGGTTGTGTGTGACGTCGTCTTGTAACATCACAAACACCAAACCCCTATGGTAAGTCAGAGATGAGTTACTCTGGCCATTGACTAACTTGAGACCTAGATGCGAGTTGCAGTCTGCAAAGGCACGCCATTACGGACTTGGCTATCAGTGATGGAACTGGCGTGGTAGCACCCATCATGTGATACATTCACCTACCCTTCAGGCTGTTGTTAGGAACCATCAGCCTTAAACAGGAGTAATGATTTAAATATTCTCTGTCACTGACCTGTCAGGTTCAAGCAGTGAGACGCTGGGGACTGGAGTGAGATGGCCTTGTCCCTCGTTTAAGAGTTGTGATGTTGTGCCCACCGTTCCTTAGCACGCCGCCAATCAATGACTTCTTTGCCTCTGATGAACCATATCTCTCAACGCTTCCTCATTGATGTCCACCAATCTAAAGCCTCTCCCTGTCCCCGGTGAGCCAGATGATTTTCCTCTCAGAGCCAGCCAATCGCCTAATTATCGGTCTGTGTGCACACCGAAAGAAAAGGACACAAGACGGCCATATAATAACCACCAACATGTGCTTAGCTTACTTTATCCGTCATGTCTGTGAGACTTGCGGCCACGAAATCCGAACACGGTCCAACGAGTTCGAGTGCAATGACAAGGCGTGCCGCAAATGGGAGACCTTCAAGGATGAACTCAAGATCAAGGAGGAGGACTGCCTCAAGTGTATCAGGAGGAATCGGAAGAAGAAGACCCAAGCAGAGGATGAGTAGCACATCGAATCACCTTCGCCCATAGGTAACCAAAGCCTTTCTCACATCCTAACGGTGTGACAGTGAAACAATGCTCATATAGGTGATACAATCAGTTTGGAATTGAAGGGCCTTCTCGTGCAACTTCAGATGACCAGTGATTACTACCTTTCTGGGAATATTTGTGACCTCGAAAATCTCTTCAAACAAGCACAACGCCCAAATTCTGCAATACTTGACATTCACCCCAACGAAACAACTTCACAAAGCAAGCTCGCGAACGCTGCTCGATACTAAACTCCGAACCTCTTTGGAGCTCAAAATGTGCAAATTCACTAGCACTGGCTACCTGTGTAGGGAATGTTCCTACCTAATCAAGATGCCATACACTGAGGAGAAATGCGACCACGTTTTACAAAAGAGGCCTGGGCCCTGTCAGTATATTACCAGACACGACACGGTCTATGTTCACCAAGATGAGTGTCCGGAATGCAGGAAGAAAAAGAAGGGCAAGAATGTGGTCAGGTGAGGTGGTTGACGTCCCAGATGCGGTAAAAGTCAATTGAGCGACAACGCGCGGAGCGAAGCTCTGCGGGCAATGATAAAGAGTTTATTTTATATATTTTTTTACCCGGCGCCATGGCTTAAATATGGTAGCACCCTGTACTTGGTGATCTTGCCCCCCAGGCGGCTCCTTGACAACCTCCAGCCAGAGACATAGCTTCCGAGACCAAGTAGAAGAACACATTGAAGCTTGTTGATCTATCAAGGCTTCAGTCAAAGTTCAAGGGTCAAAATACGGCACTTGTCCTACATTTGTCGTGCCTAGGGGAGCCGTGTCGTCTTGCCAGCATTTCCCCAGGACCAGGAGTCGGTCTCTGGCCACTACTCATTTGCGAGGTGCATGTTGGTAGGCACGGAATGAATAGGCAAGATCATAAGGTCGTCACGACGTTGTTTCCAAATGAAATTCAGATGCAAACACAGTCCCAGTAAAATTCCATTCGCACAAAAGGCCTTTGAACATCGCTTGTTCCCTCGTCACCAGCAATTCGGCATTCCTGCGAAGCCCTCCAACACGATCATCAATGGACGTCCTTTCTTCAAGCTTCAGTACCCATTAGTAGACAGATAATTATAAATGGGCCCTATTCAAAGTGTCGGCCTCGATGTTTGCAGACCCGTCAAAACGTGTGGCCTCGCCACGCGAGTCATGTCCGCCCGCGGCGGCAGCAAGAGGAGCCAAAGTACACAAAAGAGCAAGAAATGATCGCCATTCGGCCATGACCAAAAGTAAAATAACGAGAATTTCCATTTCTGGGTCGCTGTCAATAGCGCGTTTCACGTCTAACTCACCAAGCAAACTCCCGCTCGCGGCATCGCGGACCGCGGACGTTAATATCGACCCGCACATCAGCTTCGTCATCAACCTTAACCTCCCGAGCCTCACCTCGGCCCTGCGAATACTGGGGTTGATCTTTTCAAGTTTCTAATTATCGCGCTTTCTCGGTCATCCGTCGTCACGTCACAATTTCCGAGGCTTCAATGCGCCTCCGCGCGACTGGAGATTCGTGGGGGATGGATTGTCGGAGGATGCGTATAAAGGAGATGGGAAACACTCGTCAACGAAGATGGAAGCAAGCAAGCAAACAACATCTTTCATTCTATAGTTTTCCAGTCTCGATTTCTTTGTCACGATGGCGATGCGCAAGATCCTCGCCCTCTCCTTCACCTTGGTGTCACTGGCCTCCTCCAAGACGGTCAACTATCCCAACTCTGCCGATGTTATCCTCAATCGAGCCTTGAACGCGATGGGAGGTGAAGATGTCATCGCGCGCCTTGATGGAGTCACCTATCACTCTCCAAAGTAGACTTCCTTCTCTCTCGAGGCAGCAGCAGCTAACATGTCTCAGCATCTACCGCTCTCGAAGTCTCATGCAGAGCTACAACATGAACAGAGCCGATACTGCCATGGCTATCTCTGGCGCTCAGAACGTATCTTTTAGCTTTGACTCGAACGAGTTGACTCAACGAATTGACCGCATCCTCAAGCCGTCCGGTATGTCCTAGAGACCCAACCTACTTCTACCAAGGCTAACAGATATACAGAGTATTGGTCTTGGGGATCTCCCAGACTTGAGGAGTTCAACCACTCACTCGTCGTTCGCGGTGGCAAGAATGGCTTTGCATGCTATGTTCGCGGCAACAACCAGATCTGGCTGCCTGCCGACCTCACCTCTGGATACACCGATCGTGAGTAATGCTTTTCTCGTCCTCTGGTCAAACTCTTACACTCCGTTATAGCTGCCCTCGCAGAGTACCTCGTGCTCCATGGAAACATGCTCTCACCCAAGCTCTTGCTTCAAGTAAGTTTATGCTCAACACGACAAAACCACGAGATGCTGATGAAACCAGGTCAAGGAACACCATGGCACCAAGGCCACTGAGGTCGATGTTAACGGCGTCAAGATGCCAGCTGGTACGTGTCTCGTCTTCTCGCCCTCGCAATTACTAATCCAATCAGTCTACGACCCCGTTTTCGACATCACGGTCATCTTCAACACTCGCACTCATCTCCCCCACATCATCCGCACCGTAGAAGACCACATGATCTACGGCCCCTCGACCAGCGACCTCTACCTCAGCGACTACAAGGCTGTCAAGGGCATCAAGTTCCCCCACCTCGTCCAGACCGTCTACAACTCCACGGTGGAGAAACTCGACGCCACCCTCGAAGACTACATCATTGAGGAGATCACCGTCAACCCCAAGTTTTCGCGAAACTTCTTTCAGGGTCTTCCAGACGGCAAGGGTTTCTTCCCCAAGGCTGCGCCCAAGAAGGTTGAAGGTTACACGCATGCGCGCATCGGCGAGTTTAGCTTGAACGGGCTCTGGGCAGGACTCACAACGTCTACTGTCGATACCATTAAAGGCAAGAAGCCTGTTCCTGGGCTGCCTAACGTGTACTGGATCATTCTTGATGACGATCAGCTTGGAGTGAAGCAGTTCATCATCGAGTTTGAGGACCATCTGATTGTTGGAGATGCTCCTCCCCAGCATACTAAGGAGGTGATCAAGTGGATCAAGAAGAACATCAACAAGCCTATCACTCACCTATGGGTAAGTCTACCACAGTGAGCGTTTGGGACATACTAACAAGACTAGCCTACTCACCACCACCGAGATCACACCGGAGGCGCAGCTGAATACGTCAAGCTTGGAGCCAAGCTGATCGTCGCCGACGTCTCAGCCAAGTACTGGTCCAGCATCCCAGGTGCAGAGCTCATCACCTTCAAGTAAGCCGCTCTCACCCAAGCTTCCAACACAATGTTCTAACATCTACCAGCGATACCCACCCGTATGTCCACAGCGACAGCAAGACCCAGGCGTGGTTCCTCTGGGAGGAACAATCCACTCACTCCATCGACTGGACATACGCCATTGTCACTGATAAATGCCCATCGAAGCGATCTCCCGTCGCCGTACTTGAAGCCGACATCTGGCATCCCGGTATGCCCGACGGACAAAACGACCGCGAGCTGATGAGAGAATGGTTGGATCAGGTGGACAAGGACGGACTTCCTGAGAGCGCATAGTAAGTATCCCTCATTGCTTCATTTCTTTGAAGGTACAGGTCTAACATGAGCAGTGTTCTTCCAACCCATGGCCAGGTTCGCCCGATCACCGAGCTCATTGAGCACACCGGGTACGTGTATGCACCCAAGACAATTAGCGATTGGAGGGACGGTGGAGCCATGTGCCAGAAGGCTTAATTGTCTACTTGAAAGACGCATACCAGGCACCGTTGCTGCAACATACAAGAATCGACGAAAATGGCCAGAGTTGCATGAAAGGGGGTGACAATGACATCCTCAATCAGGTAGTAGGATGAAAGGAGTATCTACATCAGGGAGACGCTTATAGACTTGTTTTTTTATTATCTTCTCTTCTTCTTGTTATTAGTTGTGTCATATATTAGAATCACGAACTTCGCCGGAATGCTCCAGTCGCTCAATCTATTAAACTGAACGCACCTCAACAGATGTCAGCACGCACGCATACCCTTCTCGTCAACACCCGCTCCGAGCCAAATATTCATTGTATTTCCTGTCCTTCAATGTTTAGTAACACTCAATTATCTTACTCAACATCGACCAATCAATATTCTTTGAAGGCCGTTCAAAGAAATCACGCCCGAGTCAACGGAAGCTCCGGTGCATCTTTCCACGCCGTAATAATGACTGCTTCTTTGAAGATAGCGAGAAACGTCTTTCTATACAGTCGCATGTTTCTTTCTGCATCTCAAGTAAACCCATTCACAGTTAATCTTAAGGGTTCTTGTCAGTGGGCAATAGTCAACACAAAGAAGAAGTCGGCGATAGCCCCCCGGATGACACTATATTAGACGTAGGGTTTCCATGGACTTTAGCGATAACTTACGACTTCATCTCCCTCTATTCATCTTGACTTGGGGGTGCAGTGTCGCCTTCTTCCTATCAAGTGCTCATCACTATGGATGGCTCTGATTCCATCAGTGACCTTGGCCTCGACTGCCCCTTCAATGGGACCTTCTACATCTGCAAAGACAGCCCAACACGGTTCCTAGGCTGTTGCACCTCGAACCCTTGCGGAGACAGAAAGGGTCTCTGTCCTGACGAGCATCTAGAACCAGCCACCTATGAAGCCCGGTACAGGATCCCTCCCCAAGCTTGTATCAATGACAACTTTGCGGTCTCCTGGTACACATGCCCAGACACGAGTCCCCCTTTCTTAGGATGTTGTGCCGTGAACCCCTGCAGCAGGAGAGGTTGTCCAGATAGAGAGCTTCGAGCAGCCAAGCTAAGCGACAAGAAGAGCGATGCCGACATATTTGTTGGAGGACACTCCACAGGCTCAGACCTGAGAGGATACCCATCAGCCAAGGTATCAATCAGCACCGCAACATTGACCACCTCGTACATATCCACAAAGACCATAGAGGCAGGAGAGAAGGCCACGTCGACCATCGACTCGGCATCTCCAGCCAGCCACCCCTCAGGCGGGAAGAAGAAGTTGTCACCGGGCGGTCTAGCTGGTGTAATCCTTGGGGTAGTAGGCACCTTTTTCTTGGTGGGTATGATTTTTGCGTGCATTTACTCACGTCACAAAAGACGACGGTTTCGCGAGAAACAGTCCTCTCGACCTTTGTCAATCGCTTCCTCGTCAATGTATTCATCGCGAAGGGGGCCAATTTCAGCCCATGGGTCCATTCACGGGATCACACACGATGGTCGCGTGGTTGGAATCCAAGCACCCGCCTGGATTTCTTCTGCTCAAGATCCGGGGCAGGGAATACACACGGGGGCCTCTTCGGGGGGACAACACCTACAACAGGAGAGTCAAGAGGGATGGACTCAACAGCCGCAGTCAATTCAAGATGCCTTGTCTATGCCCAACTCCCGTGTTCCGAGGAACCCTGTGCAAGGACCCAATACGGATCAGACTTCAATACTGTATCCTTCTACGCCCCAGCCTTCCTATCCACGTTCAATCAACCATTGGGACTGTGAAAACCAGAGTCAACCAGACTGCCATGTTAATATGCCTAGAACACCAAGCTTCGAGTTGCCTGCAAACTCAGAAACGTCTCTTTCTAGAAACCCTTGGCGAGAAACGGTCGAGTTGCCTGCGAATACGGAAAGGTATCTTTCTCCAAACCCTCCGAGTACTCCTGTTGGTAGGCCTCAGTCACCAATAGCCGAGTTACCTACAAATGCAGAGACGCCTATTTCTACAGGCCCTCGCAGCACTCCGATCTTTCGTATGATCATTGATGAAGTTAGCAGCAGGTGGCATGAACCAAGCCCAGGGCAACCTGAAAGCTCCCCACGGCCTCCGATTACCAGGCCGAGCACTGCACCTCCAAGTAGCATTTCTGAAGAGCAGTCTGCGGACGTTATTGACTCAAGCAACACAGTGGCCATGAGATTAGAGCGACAACTGAGCCATGACCAGTGAGGGAGGATCTAGAGGCGAGTAGCAAGTTGTTACTGGCTCAGGACAAGATAGCAGGCCAGAACCAGGTCCACAAGATGGACATGGTTCCAGAAGATGACCGTCTAGGAGTTGGAATAAGTCATGGGCGGGTGCAGACTCTGGACAGTCAATGGTTTAACCGGTCTACTAAGGCCTCAAACATTGATCTGCATGGCTATGTCGCATCACGTCAGAAAACAAACTCTTGTAGCTAGCTCTTCCACAATGAACACATGTTTTCAGCTCAATTCTAGAAGTTTTCTGTGAAGCCAACCCGTTTTGCGAGAGGAGTGCTCATTCCTCGAGCCCATGCTGACAATATCGTTTGATCCTGGGGACCGGATAATGGGGACAAACATTCATCTCAGAAATGTTGATCCAGGGGATCTTAACCCGAGGCATTCGAAGGCTGTCGCCTTGTACCAGCACAGAATCCTCCGCTGGTATCACCATGACGTTGGAATATTGATCATCAATGGCGCTGCTAGAAATGGTCTCGCAGCGACGGGAGCCGGTAATCTTACTGCCAGTCGGTGCCCAACAATGCGCTCATCGGCCGTTCTAACGCACTCAGAGCCTGACTCGAGAGTTGGGCACTTCTTCGTTCAACAGCTATCGACTGATGATCCTCTTGATCAGCGAGCGTAGTACGGATAATAGCCTACCTACAGTAGACGAGCGAGGAGATCAGCAAGTGTGGCGACAGCGGTAATGGCACGCCACAGGCGCAATGTCGCCTCTAAACTTTCTCTGGGATAAACTATCGACTTACACATTCTAAGAGTCGTGTTATTTTATTGACGAGTTTGCTCAGCCCAATGCGACTTGCTCCATGAGGCAGTCAGGTAGAGCTAGCCATCCAACACCCCTCCTTGCCCCAATGACCCTGACCTACCATACACTTAGAGTCCTAAATACAGCCTAAAGCGTGACTGGACCATACATTCATACCTATTTCTCCGTCAGAGGAAAACAATTGGCGAGTTCCGGCGGTATCGGAAGTCGGTGGTCTAGGGTAACTGGGCCCTTGACATGGTGAATGCCTGGACTACAGGTCAATCGGGCGATGAAAACAATAATTTCTTTCAATAAACAGTTTCGCCCAAGTAATTCAACCATTATTCAGGCTACCGTTGGAATTTCAGCTATTGATGTCTCTCCTTCTCAGGATTATGAACAAGCTTAACTCCGGCGCCTGCCCAGAGGCTAACGGATGAATGCCCATTTGCATCTGTGAATTAGTGTGCGACACGCGCTATTTCGCATGCCTTCACAAGAAGAGTGACACTTGAACGTGCTCTTACTTGGTGCCGGAGAGGCCGTTTTGTTGCTTGTCATTCGCATCAATTTTACTAGTCTTCCTTCACCCTGCACCATCGTGGCTCTGCTACCAACATCGCGCGATCTCTCCTCGCTCTCACTAAAAACACCCATCTGGAACATGTACCAGTCGACCACATGGAAGCACTGGAACTCACTTCACACCACGCGGAATCCGTTCCTTAATACAGGTATGCGGGAAACACAAAAGCGCCCAATCCAAACCGCACGGGGAGGACCCGAGGGAGGGGAAAAGCAGGCTTTTTTGTCTTCACCGTAGAATATTGGAAAAGAGCCTCTGTAAAAGTCTATCGTGGCCCGGCGCGCGCGACAGAGAGAGAATGAGAGAGCGTTTGGCTGAAGAGAGCTGAACGTCTGGAATGGTGGATGTGCTGATCGGGTGCGGATTAAGCTCGCGACAAACGTCTGATTACTATTCACCAAAAAATGACTTTATTCTGTTGATTGAATACACTGCATCTTTTGGAAACAATTACTTGGGCATCTTATTCAATATCAAATGCGGCTCAAGTCAAGGCCAAGATATCACCCAACCACCTCTCGGGCGGTATTCCCGAGCAACAACAAAGGGGACAAACCAGGAGTAGACGCGCATAAGTCACCCAAAAACCTCGTGGCAAACGTGACCTAGCAAAGTCTAATTAAGCAGAGACTTTACCCCCTCCTCTTGGTAGCGCGCCGCCGCCCTCAGCAGGGAGAATGAAAGCGATAGCGAGAAAGGCTTTCTCAGGTCCCGTCGTCTGTACCTTGATCATTTGTCATGATCTGATACGGGCCAGCCCAAAACAGACCTAGCTTCGGCGGGGACTGATTCATGGGATCAGAGGGTCATGATTTCTGTGCCTGGTTTTGGGGCCGTTTGGTCCCAGGTAGAAAAAAAAAATAGAGAGTCTAGAGCAGTGCGGCTCCGATGTTGGTTCATCGGTCATTCTCTCTGTTAGTGGAAGTAGAAGGTGGGAGGGGAATGGCTGAAATGCGGAAGAGGCACTGCCAACAAAAGCGCGTCTGGCATTGGAGCCAAGGGTACCAAGAGCGACCTCGATCGCGATCATCGTACGACCCCGTCGTCGGTCGGACGGGGAGGGTAGCAGAATGCGGAGACGGATGAGATGGACTGGAGACTAGGCAGGGGCGGTGGGATATGTAGTTTTTAGCTGGTCAAGTTTGGAAATGTCCACAACAACAAAAGCTGGTTGCTGGACCCTTACAGAGAGAGAGCCCCAAATGCAAGTCACCTGCCCCTGGGGAACGCATCTACCCGCTGCCAAACAGTGACATATCCCTCGCATGAGATTTGATCTCTCCCGTCTCGACCTCGTTTACACTCTTTTCAAAAAAACCTCGACGCCTTCGAGTGCCGACAAATTCAGAGATGCGATTGGCGGGACCCTCATCCGTTGTCCAGACTCTTGGTGGAGATGCTTGCCCCTGTAGGCTACTAACTTAGCTTCAGTGAGATGCCCCGCCGATCTCGCCCTCCAAGACCCGCATGCGCCAGCCCAGACTTAGGATGGCCTCGCTTGTCCGTCTCTTACGTAGGTGACGCCGCCTGTCAAGTCTCGAGATGGAGGGCGTGCTAAGGGTCCCAATGGTCCGTCTTGGTGGTCCGCCACCAGATTGGGTGTCGGTTGCCGATGATGGTGTCGATCCGTCGTAGGCCAGACATGGGACGGACCTGCTCGTGTCTCTCCTTGACGTGCTTGTCTCTCCGCGGCACCCTACCCTTTGTGCAGCAACAGCAGCATCATCATCCCATGTCTTGTCTTGGTCTGCCGTCCTAGATTGTTTCTCCTTTTTCCCTCTCTTTTCTTCTTCCCTTTACCTCCCTTGCTCCTAGTAACCTATTGTTGCCCGTCCATCAAAATAGCTTGTCCTCACCTTTGGAATTCTCCCCTTCTTCGTCCTGGAGACGCACATTCGTCCACCACCTTTGCTGCCCTTGCCTCTCCCTCTGTTCACCTTAGGTCCTCCATCCAACATCAGCGGGCGTATCTAGAGGCCTCTTACGAGAGAAACCAACAATTCGTACGTCTCGCCGAGTCTCTCCCAGAGAAAAAGAGACGGTGTCACAGCTTAAACCTCACGCCTTTCCACTCCCGGAAGGATCCTTTACCAACCAACCAGAGAGACACCCATCTTTCGGCCGGCAAGAAGAAGGAAAAAAAGACAGTATCAAGCAACGACAGGAACGGAAACGGAAACTCAAATCTCTTCCGGTCTAGGTCAACTCTTTTTTGTCTCTTCCCACGCGGCGGGAAACCCTCGCTTCTTCGGACTCTGCACGCCTCTAGTCTCTCGGGACCGCTTTGGCTTCTCTTGGCTTTCAGGGCACGAGAACGCCTCCTTTGACGGTCATCCCACGATTTTTCCTTCCTTCTTTCTTTTCGACTATACCCTTGACCATGTCCCTCCTCTAAGCTGAGGGGTCCATCTTCTCTCTTTCCTCTTCACTCCTCTGTAACCATGTTATTGCACATCAGTCAACATCAGTCGGTCTGTCCCTTGTTATAACGCACCCCACCAGGATCGACGACAAGCAAGCATATCAAGCAGTGAAACCGACACGAACCCGAGGGGGACTCGCAGAGTTGATTCACTTTCACCTCTCCCTTTTCATCGACGACATCTATCATGCCTCCGTGGCCTCGCCATCAGGCCACGGGGTCTTCGCCATGGGACGTTGCGATGCCGCCCATTGAGGCGAGAGCAGTCAAGCACTTCACCATGGCCGTCTTGACACCCAACCAAACCTACATCCTCCACGTCGCGACACTTGTAGTCGCATCTCTCAGTATCTCTGCCACCATCCTCACCTCAATATGGTTCTTTCGCATGAGGAGGAGTTTTCGCCATGAGTGAGTCTCAGTGACCACTGTGTAAATCACTGCTAACCGTCGTCAGTCTCATTATGCTGCTCATCTATAGTGACATGTTCAAGGGGTTTTGGCTACTCCTCTTCCCTGCTGTTGAGCTGGTCGCGGGAAAGATCGAAACAGAAGAAACCTTTTGCCAAGTTAGCGGCTTCTTTCTTTCCCTGAGTATCGAGGCTTCAGATGTTGCCGTATCTCTCATTGCAGTCCATACAGCATTGTACATCTTTCGCGGAGAACAGGGCCTCTACCCCTTCCGAAAGATTGCCTATGGCTTTGCGGCAGCCATCCCCATCATCCTGGCCACCATGGCTTTTGTCAGCAGCCCCGGATATGTCAACACCGGCCAGTTCTGCTATCTGCCTTTTAACCCCATGTGGAAGCGACTCGCCTTGACCTGGATTCCTCGATACTTGGCCTTTGCTGTCATTCTCGTGCTCTGCGTCGCAATCTACATCTACGTCCGAGTCCTGATGAGCCGGTTTGGAGCGGCGGGCGACGACTCCAGCAAGACCCTTTCAAGAATGTCCAATTTGGAAAGCCTTGATCGGCGTCAGCAACCAGCGGCGACAGTACCTCCAACTCCAGTCATTGTAAGCCACGGACTCATTCCTTCGTCCATGTCTTCGCGCCGAAACTCCATCACCGTCCCCGAAGAACGGGGTCGCAGGCCCTCCCTTGCAACGCTGAGCACTTTACACATGGATATTCCTATGGTTTCGCATCCCAGCAGACTTCACTCTGCTCGTATGGCGCGAAGGGGCTCTGCGCAGATGTGGTCAGCTCAGTTCAGCACTGACCTGACGGGCACAACTTTATCGGAGACGACTCTAACAAGGCGGCAATCCGAGTCCGACTTTCGAGTCTCGATGGGTACAACTCGTTGCGGCTCGGACGATGTTATCACTCCCCTTGAGATCCATACACAGCCGGACCCCTTCCAAGAGATACCTGCTCCTGAATCCACAACTCCTTCGAATTCCGCAGAAAGTCCAGGAGGATATTACCCCAAGTCGGCAACCGCATCTGCTGCGCCGTCGCGAACACCTTCTCTCCCCAATCTCTTTTCCATGCTCCGCCGCGAACGCAGCACCGCTCGCATCCCTGACTCTGACGTCGCTCTGTCCCAGGGGGACTTCAACACACCTGGTACTGTAAAGACACGCGAAAAGATTATCCGACAGCTTCGTCTACTCTTTATCTACCCTTTGGTCTATGTCGCAGTCTGGATTCTGCCTTTTATTGTCCAACTTACTGGATACGGCAAGGGTGCGCCTTTTGGCATGAGACTGGCCAGCATTATCTTCTTGTGCTCCCAAGGTCTCGCAGATGCCATCGTCTTTTCATTAAAGGAGAAGCCTTGGAAACACGGTCAAGCCGTCAACCTCCAGGGCCTCATGTTTTGGAAGCGTCAAAGAGGTGTCCCTGATGCGGGCCCCAGAGTAGGACGCACAAGAGAAGAGATGATGGTCGATGGTCGATTTGCAAGAATGAGACGTGATCAAGAGATCGCGGCCAAGAAGCTGGAGCGAGAGGCAGACCAGACTGCAACAAGTTCAGGCAGTAAACCCAAGACAACCCCCGAGTGGTGGGACAGCGAGGATTGAATTGAATTGAACCAAGGAGAGGGAAGAACATTGGTTTAATGGGATGAGCGGAGGATGATACCCTGGCTTGGAAGAGGATAGAAAGACTTTGGGATATGTTGCATTAACAGGCGTTACAGTTGCAGCATTTACAAACAAACGATTGCATTTGGGTGGCGGCGCTGAATAAATCAAGTTAGATGCTTCTTGTTTCTCAATGGATACATACATAGACGGGTATCACAAGCAATTGATGGGGTTCGGAGCATCCTTTCTTCTATAACCTCGTAAATTCGTGCATTACTTCATAACGACATGTGTATCTCTTGGCAAACTATTGTATCCCCCCTGGTCGATATGCGAGGACAGGGGTGGGTGGTGTCTAGCCGCAATATTTCACCCCTCCCTCATGAACTTGAGAAAAGCGCGCGCAATGGCCACGCCGTCGTGCGGGATGGGCGCCCTCTTCATGGCATCGGCGTACATCTCGTCGCTAAAGATTCCAACCGTGTGTCGGTTGAAGAGAACCTCGGAGATGATCTCTTCTGTGAACTCGGGGTGACCCTGCACGCTGATGTATCGGCCGGGGGAGTAAAAGGCTTGAACTTCGCAGATGGCGTTGGAGCCGAGGGGGATCGAGTTGGGGGGAAATTCGGAGACGATGTCGCGGTGCATTTGGTGGATGCGCTGTTGTCGCAATTATTAGTGTAACCGTCGCACAGGAAAACGGGCATGTACGCATCCTTACCATCTTGTCCAACCCAAAGATCTCCTTGCCCTTGGCCGTCAAGTCAACCTCTGTCACGGCAACCTCCCAGCCCTTATCACTCCGTCCGAGTTTGGCACCAACAGCGCGACCGATGATCTGGTGACCGAAGCAGATACCCACGACGCGCACACGATCCGTCTCGATAGCCTTTTTCGTATACTCGACGAGCTTCAAGATCCACGGATCATTGTCATACGCCGTGTGCTTGGAACCGGTGATGAGGATGGCGTCAATATCCTCAAGCGCAGGATACGAGTGAAGTTCGTTGACAACGTCGTATCCCTTGATCGTCACAATCTCGTCCAGCTTCTGAGGCGGCTTGAGCGAATTGGCAGCCGCGTTTAGCAGAGCCGTAAAGACACCCGTATATCCGCCATAGCGATCGCGAGTCTGCGGCTGCGGCGTGTCGGCCTCGAGAATGGCGAGGCGCAAAGGAGCGGCGGATCCCATCTTGTCGGCGTCACGATAGGTAATGGTATAAAAAAGAGCGGTCGATGTTACAAGTAGAAGGAGGAGGAGGAGAACACGAGGTTTCCGCGCGAAATACAGAGTCATGGAGTTTTACCGGAAGATGGATGGATCCATCAACTGGATCCGCCCTCTCTTCTTACCACTCACGTCAAGCACAAATCGAGGGCTACCTCCAGTGTCACGCATACAAAGACGCACATACATACAGTAGTCAAATGCAATCCCAGGACCCTTGAACACCGATAGCGGGGGGCGGGCAGCGATTGTGTAAAGGTAAAGAGGCGAGATAAGCGGGCAGAATTGCGAGTTGAAGGGGCAAGCTCATGATGCTTCGTCATTAGGCGGTGAAGAGCGCCTCCTGTAAGTAAGCCACAAGGATCCCGCTTTGAGTGACAGGTTTGTGGCTGTCGGAAGGCGCCGAAAAATGGTTGGGTAACGTTTGACGAACAGAGGCTCAACTTACAAGTTTCATCCTACGAGGGGGTGGACAAGCAAATCTGAGTTGTAACTTTTTACGAGTGGATAAACTTGATTTTCTTTTCCCTTGATATCTTTTCTTCCTTTTTCTTCTTTTTATGCTCTGTTCCAGGCCTTGATATGCCCATCTTACTTCAGCCTTCAGTCGTGACTATGACGTCGAGACTATCCCTCAGTGCCTTTCTTGCTAGGGCGAGGACTGCCCTGACAGCTCCGGCTGCGCAAAGAAAAGGACCTCTAACTTTTGTCGTGGGAAATGAATCTGCGGGCGAGTATAATATCATTCTCATATAAAGCACCATTCTAACATTTATTCAGACCTCGACTCCCTTTGCTCAGCGGTGGTCTACGCCTACATCCGCTCTCATACCCCTCCTCACACCCTACACATCCCCCTCTCAAACCTGCCCCGCGATGACCTCGCCCTGCGCACCGAGATGAACGCTGTGCTCAAGCACGCCGGTTTGAACCTCACGGATCTACTTACTCTTTCCGAGCTTTCCGATCTAAAACCAGAGGAGACCCGCTGGTTGCTTGTGGACCATAACTCCCTCACCGGTCCACTAGCAAAGTTCTCCGGACAAGTGTTTGGATGCGTTGATCACCACGCCGACGAGGGTGCTGTACCGAAAGATGCAGACCCAAGAGTAATTGAGCCTTGTGGAAGCTGCATGAGTTTAATCGTGGACGAGAGCCGCAAAGTATGGGAAGAACTATGTCGCGACGTCGGCGAAGATGAAAAGCTCGCCAAGATTGGTCTAGCAGCCATCCTTTCGGATACAAACAACCTAACGTCTAAAGAAAAGATTCGCGAAAAGGACACCAAAGCAGTTCCATTTCTCATATCACACATCCACTCCTCATTCAGCCAGAAAGCCTACTTTAGCGAAATCTCGGCCGTTAAGGAGGACATTTCACACCTCAGCTTCCGCGATATCTTCCGCAAGGACTACAAAGAGTGGGATGGCTCAGGCCTCAAGCTCGGCATAAGCTGCGTGGTGCAGAACCTCGACTACTTGGTCGACAAGGCCGGCGACCCTCAAGCCCTGCTGCGCGACTTTGAGGCCTGGGCGCGTGAGCGCAAACTCGACGTCGCGAGCATCATGACCACGTCGCACCCGAACGGCGAGTTCCAGCGACACCTCCTTGTGTGGGGATTGAGCGATGGAGGCCGCGGGGCAGTGGAGCGGTTCGTGAGGGATGGAGATAAGCTGAAGCTGGAGACGTGGAAGGGAGGTGAGCTAGATGATGGCAAAACGAGGTTTGCGTGGAGGCAGAGAGAACTGGCTGCGAGTCGAAAGCAGGTTGCACCGTTGTTGAGAGAGGCTCTACAAAAGAGCTGACTATCAGGGTGTCAAGGAGGGTCCAAGATATAAGCCAGACACGCGTTCAGTAGACAAAGAATTCAACAAATCAGTAACCGTATGCATTGAGATGTGTTGTTACATGGTTTCATATGTTGTACATGCACACAAACGCCTGTGACCTCCCATATAGTCATGCCATCCATACCAATCCAACATCATTTTCAAATTGCAGCCCATCATTGGTGTAACGCACCAGACTCTGATTGAACAAGGCCAGCCCTCATCAGCTCGGCCCGGATCGATTCCACCTCCCGCATCACCTTGAGGAACTCCCTATTCTCGAGACGACGACGCTGGACAGGCCGAAGGTTGATGAGCTTGGTTTCGCTCGCGTTGTGCATCCAAGTCAGCGCACCTGGGTCCGCAACCGTGAGACACGCCTTGAGTGAGTCGTAGAGGGGGCTGACGAGCAGTATAGGGGGGTCCTGGCTCATCATCTCTGGATATACCCAGCGCAAGGCGGCGATGCACATCTTTTGGCTCGACGTAAGGGCCATGGCTCGGTAAGCTAGTTCGTAGTGTTGGGATTCCCTGGCCATTTTGAACCTAGGCGGCATGCGGAATGCGTCCCAGAATCGGTCCCAGTCTTTCTGGTATGCATAGGCGTTCATCAGTCGAAGCACTTGGTCTCCATTAAACTGGCATCCCTTTTGCTTCATCAGATACTCGAGATTCTTCTGCGCCCGTTGAATCTCTGGACCATAGCATGGCGAAAGAAGACCAGCCTCGATGAGGGTAACAAACATTTCGTCATTCCAAATCTCCATACCCCGCTCCTCGGCCGTCAGGAGAATCTGATCGACGAGGGACAGTCGGTCCCCGGCGGCGTTGTTCGGGGATGGCGACATCATGGCCCCCCCGATCAGATTATGCAGCATTTCCTGAGTCATCGGAGTCCCTATGAGCTGGATATCTTGAATATGCTTTTGGACCTGGGCCAAATCAAGGACCACTGGCTCCTCAGCGAACTCTGGTTCCTCAGCAACTTCTACCACCTCTTTCAGAATATCTGATGTTGGTTGTTCTCGTTCTAGAGATGGAGAGAGTCGTCGTGCACTTGTGGAATAGCTGCGATGTTGCTGGGATGCCTTTTGCATGGCTTGCCATTGGAGGGCAGACGCACTGCTAGGAAGTTGTATCTTTGAGGCCAGGACCTTTTTCAGCTCCTCTGCATCCGCAAACTTCTCACCTCTGGCCTTCTTGTTTTCTTGCAAGTTCTTCTTCAGGATGGCCTGCCATAGAGTCTCCAGGTCAAGCTCTCCCCGCCGAGCTTCGGTCATACACTGAACCACAACTGTGGTTCCTGTTTGAGGAGCACCAAAACCAGAGAAACGTCCACTGTCGTCGAAACTAGCCGCCTCGTTGATGTTGTCGCCGCTGGAGGAAAAGTGCACGCAAACCCAGCCCGTCGAAATGCCGTTGTCCCCGCCAGGAATGATGGCAGTGTTGGTTCCCAGCAACTTGGCCTTCTTTCGAAGTCGACGGAGCTTGGTGCGTAGTTCGCCAGGCCCAATCAAACCATCCGCCCTTGCAGCAATGCTGTGGTTCTTTCGTAACCATCGCACAAATCGCCCCGAGGAAATGTGAAGGTGTCGCTCACTGCGGGCAGTCCCAAAGAGCATGATCAAGTTGGGGCCAAGAGCAGCAGGTGGATCGAGATCTCTTAAATCCAAGAGTGAAATATCATCCAGACCCATGTCCTCAAAGATGTACTTTATCATGGGTCCGATGACTTCGGGCGCATCTTCGGGAATCTTGGGTAGCTCGACCTTGTGTTGACTCTCGGGATGGCGGGGAGGTTCAACTTCGAGGAACCAGGGCACATCATCGGATTCGGCTGTGTCTTTCGTCTCAGGAGCATTGCTGGGAGTGGACAAGGCCTCGGCGACTCTTTCATCCTTTGGCTCGATCGTTTTCTCCTCTGAAAAGAATCTCCTCGTCAAGATCGGAAGCTGTCGTGCCTGTCGATGTGGTAGAGTGCGCAAGGATGTGGCTGTCGGCCTCGAAACAACGGCGCGGAGGATGGCGGATTGGCATTGCCGGCAACTCAATGCCGCAGCCACGGGGCGAGTAATCATCTTTAAATTTGGCTCCCGACCCAAATTCAGATGCGAGAGCTCAACGGCAACGAAATCGAGAAGCCAAATCGGATTGGAGCCTCAAGCTCAAATTCGTCAAACCCAGTCGGACGGAAGTGGGGAAGAGCGTTGATAGTCCGAGCTCTCGGCTTCTGGAAAGGCGGCCGGTGGAGACGGTCCCTGATCCCGCCTGCGCACGTGACGATTTTCTACAACTCGACAGATGCCCAATAGATAACCATTGCTCAAAACTCTACAAGACTCTGGGATATACAAAAAGGTAGAGAGAATGTTTGCTCAAGTTCATCTCTGCAACTCACAGGATCTCTACCACGTAGGAGATACTCTCTCAAGCTGATTGCAGCTTGGTCCAGCTTGATTTTTCAAGCTGCACTCGACCAATCACATCCCGATCCTGACTAAGCAGTGGCCACCCACCTGCTGTCTCCACTAGCTGTGAGAAGCGAAAAATTTGGGAACTTCTCTTTTCTACTTCATGCGACGGGCAATAGCGAGGCCGCCCCGAACTGCGACCAGCCCTATTCACCATAATCATAATGCTCGCCCGACAGATTCGGAGGGCGATTGCCTCCCAGCGGGCTGCTCCAACACGACCAATTGGGCTGTCATCGCTCCAAACGACCAGCCTTAGAAGATCTGTCGTCACGCAACAATACCAGCCCCGAAAGCGCCGAGGATCAGAGTCCAACCATGGGGCAATCCACGGCAGGAGTCTTGCCACAGCTGTCGATGACTTCAAGTTTGGCAATTCTCCTTATGGCGACCTCGACCAGCTCGCTGGTTCTGGCTTGCAACCATTCCAGACATCACCTACCGAACTCCGCCCTCTCGACCCCTCCTCATTTTTGAGCATCCCGGAGCCACCCGGTCGCCGACCATTTGCCAAGATGAACGCCAAAGGCATCCCTGCTGAAGCTGAGGAGATGCTACCCGTCTTTGATGCCTGTATCAATGTGGGCAGGCTTGAGAGAGCTGCTCTCATCCTGAAGCGAATGAACTTTACTGGCGTCTTGCCAGGCGAGCATCGAATTATACTTCACAACCAGTACCTTCGCGCATCCCTCGACCAAATGCGAATGAGTCCCGATCGAAAACAAGCCGAAGAACTCCATAAATGGTACGAGCTCCAGATACGCAATCAGGGTATGCCGCAGACCGCCGAGACTATCGCCTGTATGCTCAAGGCTTCACTTCTTTCCGAACGGGGAACAAGACTCGAACGTCTCATCAACCGATACATGAGCATGGCTCCCGGCGAAGCCGGTCTGCGCGTGCTGAGCATGGCCGACATCCTCACCGACCAAGATCTAGGCATCATCACCGAGATATGCCCTACTTACAGCTTCGCTCCTGAATCTGAGGACAGTGACTATGTGACCATGGTATCTGAGGACCAGGACTTTGTAGCTGAGGGCCTCGAAGAGGAGTTGGACGCACAACAGGTCGGACCCTACCCTGAGGTCAGACCCACTCCCCAGCGTGGAGACGGTCTGCAAACTCTCAAAACTGCTCTCTCCCTCATGCATGAGCTCCAAGATGTCGACATCTCCAAGCTGTCAGTTGAGGAGCAGCAAGAGTTTCAAATACGGCTAGAGCGAGATTCCATCGACGCTGCAATCGAGAAATGGCGAAGTGCCAAGAAGAAGATGGACAAGATGGGCATCAACACTTCTCTCAACGTCAAGAGTGACGACTTCAATGTTGGCGACACCCTACACAATTGGCTGACGAAAATGGAGACGCGATTGAGGCAGGAGATTAGCAAAGTTGAAGAGTCGGAGGAGAGGGAATCCAAGAATGAGGAAGACTTGGAACGCTGCATTTACGGCCCCATCCTTCGCGCGGCCAACCCTACTCGGCTGGCTGCCGTCACCATTCTTGCTGTGCTCAACAGTGGTGCAGTGATGGGCTTGGATAAGGGTGTTACCATGATCCGCCTTGTAAACGATGTTGCAAAGGTGGCTCAGGAGGACATGCGAGCTCAGGTTGCTGATAAGGCTGCAAAGGAACGTCGACGTCTGCGTAAAGTCAAGTATACCGCAAACCCCGACGAGCAGCCCATTGAGCAGGCCGACGAGCAGGTTAAGACGAGCGAGCAAGCCATCATCGCCGATGCCCACGAACCACTCCCAGAGATCGACGACGATAGCGACGCCAGAATTGTGTGGTCGACGACGGTCAGGATTCGGATCGGATCTATTCTCGTTAAATCCTTGATGGAGACTGCCGAGGTCAACGTGATCAAGCAGAATCAGTTGACTAGGGAGAAGATTAGTCAAGTCCAGCCTGCCTTTTCACATATGCACGCAATGCGAAAGGGCAAAAAGATTGGTGTCTTTGCCTTGAACCCATTTCTGGTTGAGCAATTCAAGCGCGAACCAGTCGCGGATTTCCTCGCCAAGCATCTTCCTATGATCGCTGAGCCCCAGCCATGGAAGAACATGAATACTGGTGGCTTCCTCCAGAGCAAAGTCTCCCTGGTCCGTATCAAGTCAGGAGACGACGAGCAAAAGCTATACACCAAGGCAGCCATCCAGCGAGGCGACATGGACCAAGTCTTTAAGGGATTGGACGTCCTAGGAAAAACCCCTTGGAGGATCAACGACAAGCTCCTAGATGTCATGGTGGAGGCATGGAACACGGGTGATGAGATTGCCAACATACCAGCGCTTGACCCTGTGTTGCAGTCCCCCCCTGAGCCAGAGACATCCGATCCCCTTGTTAGACGTACCTGGATGCGCGCTCTCAAGTCGGTCGAAAACACCCGGTCTGCTCTTCATTCCCAGAGATGTTTCATGAACCTCCAACTCGAGATCGCAAGGGCCTTCCGCAAGCAGGTCATCTACTTTCCCCACAACGTCGACTACCGAGGTCGTGCTTATCCTCTTCCAACCTATCTTAACCATATGGGAGCCGACCACATGCGATCTCTCCTCAAATTTGCAAAAGGCAAGGAACTCGGCGAGACTGGTCTCAGGTGGCTGAAGATTCACATGGCCAACGTTTACGGGTTCGACAAGGCCAGCTTTGACGAGCGAGAGGCCTTTGCTACGGACAATCTTGACAAGATCATCGAGTCGGCCACAAACCCTCTCCACGGGAGTCGATGGTGGTTGAAGGGTGAGGACCCTTGGCAAGTTCTGGCTGCTTGCTTCGAACTGAAGGCCGCTCACGATCTCCCTGATCCTACAAAGTTTGTATCAAACCTGCCGGTCCACCAAGATGGCACCTGCAACGGTCTCCAGCACTATGCGGCTCTCGGTGGTGACACCTGGGGTGCTCAACAAGTCAACCTCATGCCAGGCAGCCGGCCGGCCGATGTCTATTCGGCTGTCGCTAATCTGGTCAGGGAGTCGATTACCAAGGAAGCCGAGAGCAAAGAGCCTCTTGCGGAGATTTGCAAGGACAAGATCACCCGCAAGGTTGTGAAGCAAACTGTCATGACCAACGTTTATGGAGTCACGTTTGAAGGCGCCAAGAAGCAGGTCGCCAAACAAATCGATGCCCTATATCCTAACCTGCACAAGGAGAGTGGGGTCCCTCATCTTGTCGTGGCAACATACATTGCCAAGCACATCTTTATGGCCCTGGCATCCATGTTCCGTGGTGCTCATGACATTCAGTACTGGCTTGGTGAATGCGGTGGTCGAGTGTGCCGAGCCCTGACTCCGGCTCAGCTTGACCAGATTGCGGAAGAGTACCAGAACCCATCCGACAAGACAACCGCCAAGGTAAGGGCGAAGAAGCCGGCCAAGAATCAACTCGAGGAGTTGTCTGCCCAGTTCCGATCCACTGTCGTTTGGACCACGCCTCTACGCATGCCAGTCGCGCAGCCATACCGCAAGTCGTTCATGAAGGAAGTCCGTACCTGTCTGCAGTCCATCTCATACCCGGCCTTCGACCAGACGGACCCCGTGAACCGGAGGAAGCAACTTCAGGGATTCCCTCCCAACTTCATCCACTCGCTGGATGCCAGCCACATGCTGCTCTCTGCGCTCAAGTGCGATGAGCTGGGCCTCAACTTTGCCGCCGTCCACGACTCGTTCTGGACCCATGCTGCAGACGTAGACGTTATGAACACAGTTCTACGGGACGCTTTCATCCGAATTCACGAAGAGGACGTTGTCGGCCGCCTAGCCACCGAGTTCAAGGCAAGGTACAGGGGCGCGTTGTATCTGGCCAACATCGACGCTGACAGCCCGGTCGCCATTAAAATCAAGGAGCTACGAAAGAATGGCAGGATGAACTACAAGGAGGAGCTATTGCTTGAGCACAAGCGTAACACCCTTCTTCTCTCCGGCAATCCTTGGGATGTGGAGGCTGCCAACAAGATTGTCACGCCTGCCTCAGTATATGAGGAGATGGCTGCAGCCGAGGTCGACATCGAGATTCAGAAGGAAAACCAAGAGATTGGGGGTCTCGGAGATATTCCAGAGGGCGAAGTCAGCGCACTCGACGAAGCTACAGACGTGTCGGAACTGAGCACTCTCGGCAACAATTTTGCCCAAGCGCTCATGGAAAACCTTTCAACCACGGCATTCGAGCACCAAATCGTCAAGCAAAAGAAGCGCGTGGAGCAAAATGTCAAGAAGGTCATTCATGTCTGGCTTCCGCTCAAGTTCCCCGAACTTCCCAAGAAGGTACGGCGAACTTCCAACCGTGTTTTTCTTGATAGATGTTGGATGCTAATTAGGTAACAGGGCGATTTTGATGTGACGCAGTTGAGAGAGAGCAAGTACTTTTTCTCTTGATTGTCGACGGGGTATTAGCATTAGGACGCTTGGCTAGCACTCAGGCAAGGTCTATTGAGTGCTGAGAGGTTATCACGCCATGTATTATCACGTGTGTATGACGGAGAGTTGGCATGAGGTGTTTGGGGCATTGTAGCGTTGAATTCTGGCGTTCTTGAAGAGACGGGGGATCTTTTGAGCGACACCTAAAAGTATATGGATAGAAGCATGAGGCGGCCAAGAGCTGCTCGTTGTATATTACTGAACATATTGATGGATCTGGACCAAGGGTGTCCAGGTAAAAAGACAATCCAATCAAGATGTATAACAAGTCACATCAGTGCTTCATGGCTCATTGAGTGTTGTAATCACAACTGCCAAAGTCATCAAAATGGAACAGAACATTAGTCTTGAGTGAATACGCAGACTCTATCTCGGTCTACTTCTTTTGGTACATCTATCTATAGATCTTTATGTAATCCATCTCTTTATCGCACAACAGCATCCTTGAGGCTGGGAACAGTGCAGACACCACCGCTCTCAGTGACAAGACGGCCCTGGCCAGTCTTGCCAAGCTGCTCCACAACACCAGCATCGAAAGCAACCTCGAGGGAGTCGGTGGTGGTGAAACCAGGCTGGAAAGTCTCCCAGATCTTCTTCTTGGGGTTGAGCACACCCTCGGGCTTGCCCTCCCAACCCTCGAACCAGACACGGTCACCGGCTTTGGCGCCCTCAGGAGGAGAGACGAGCTCGACGGGGCCCTTGTGGTCGTCCTCACCCTCCTTGACCTTGGGGGAGGCGGCGAGAACCATAGCGCAAGACTTGATACCTCGCATCTTGACGGGCTTGAGGTTGCAGACGACTACAACCTTGCGGCCCTGCATCTCCTCGAGGGGAATGAGACCGTTGAGACCGGAACAGACAGTTCGGCAGATCTGGCCCTCGTACTCGACGTAGTCGTCGTTGCCGGGCTGGTCACCAACGGCAATGGTGGAGACGTAGAGGGAGTCGGCGTCAGGGTGGTTGATGGCCTTGAGAATGTGACCGACACGGAGGTCAATCAGGGCAGGGGAGAGAGGGGCAGCGGGAGCGGGAGCAGCCTTTTGCTTAGGAGCCTTCTCCTTCTTCTCCTTCTTGGGTTTGGCACCGGCAACCTTCTCCTTGGCCTCCTCAACAACCTCCTTGGCCTTCTCCTTGGTGCGGTCAACGAGAGAAGCCTCACCGCCGGCGGCGGCGGCAGCAGCAGCCTTCTTCTTCTTCTCCTTCTCGGCCTTGGCGTCGACGGGGGGCTTCACGTAGAGGACGTTGTCCTGGTCAACCTTGACCTTGTCCTCGTCCTTGACCTCGAGGCCGAACAGAGTAGAGTTCTGAACAAAATCGATATGGCGGACGATGTTAGGGTGTCCCTTCTCGCCGGTTCGCTCCTCAGGTGTCCACTTTGCAACGACGGGAGCAAGGGTCTCGTAGATCGCGACATCGGCCTTGGAGGGCTTGCTACCGAGGAGGGTAGAGCGGCTGGAGAGGTGGTCGTTGAGGGTCTCGAGGATGGAAGACTTGTCCTCGTTGGACTTGAGGCGCTCCGAGGTGGTGAGCCACTGCTGGATCTCAGCCTCCTCAGTGGGAGTGTAGGTCTGCGAGGCGAAGGAAGCCATTCTGAAGGTGGTGAGCGGTCGGAGGGGTAGGCTTCGAGTAGCCGTGCGGAGGACGCGAAGGGAGAACAGTGTGTCTGGAGAAGAAGAGGAAGCTTTTTTGGCTTCTCTCAGAGGTTGAATAAAGGAGAATTGTTCCAAGTAACAACTGGATGAGAGGATGATTGTTTCAAGTGTTGGAGTGACTGTTCAGGTCTCTTCCGATAATTTTCATGGTGGGGGAGGGGCACTTGGCGGGGGTTTCCCTGTGGCTAACTCCGTGTGGCGTATGTAGAGCGTGGCTGAAAAGTCTGTTCCTCGCGCTAACCCGTGACTGCGCTACCTTCTCGCGTCGCGGTGCGCCACGGCTTAACGCGCCACGCCCTTCATTTGACCCTGGCACTCTGATTCCCCCTGTCAACGGGCTTTGTGCAAACAAACGCTCGATTGGAAGCACTCGCAGTCAATTGTTAGAGTTTTGACTGCCAATTAACGTATTTCACTTTCTATAGACTCTTGTCAGGGTTATTGCTTTTTAATTCCCCCTCTTTTCTCATCCCCCGATCCGAGGAGCAGAGTCCAAGACATCATCGCCGAAAACCTCACTAGTGGCGATCGACAGGCAGAACTCCAAGCCCCTGAGATTTCGGGCTCTCAACCCTTTTCCTTTTCCCGCTTTTCTCTTTCATTCTTCCTTCTCTGAGAAGTGTCTGCGATCATGAGAACACCGAGATCCCCTTCAGAGGCCACGACCTCCGTTCGGTCCACCTCCCGCCTCCCTACCAGCGTTCCCAGTTCACCCCCGCCACCCGAGTCGCCAAACTCCACCATGAAGCTCGAAGATGGGATCGACGATGCGCTCTTGAAGGAAGAAGAGGCAGCGAGAGAAGAAAACCAGAGAATTGAGGAGAAAAGACGCCAGGCTCTACTCAAGAAACGTAAGAAGAAGAAGGCAGAGACCAAGGCCGAGCGAGAGATCAAGGCGAGAGAGCTCGATGACCTGTTGGCAAAAAGCGCCGCCTTTAGCGATATTCTCACCAAAAAGACACAAGTGCTTGGACGTGTCGGCAGCAGTCTTGACGGCAAGACTCTGGGTGAACACAACCTGGAGATGGCTGCTCAGCCAAAGTGTATGGTTGGCGGCACCATGCGCGACTACCAACTTGAGGGGTTGACATGGATGTATGAGATTTGTTCGCAAGGCATGAGCGGAATTCTTGCTGATGAGATGGGCCTTGGTAAGTGTTCATGGTTGCAACGGTCGGTCAGAGCTAATTTGTCGCAGGCAAGACGGTGCAGACGATCTCTCTGATCGCGTTGCTGAGGGAGCAAGAAAACTATCTCGGCCCTCACTTGATTGTCGCGCCTCTAAGCACACTCTCGAACTGGATGGATGAGTTTCACAAGTGGACGCCCTCGATCCCGGTAGTCATGTACCACGGCAACAAAGATCAAAGAGAGGAGATCTTCCAGACGAAAATGATGCGGCACCTCAAGAATAGACGCCCGACGGAAAAGTTCCCGGTTGTTTGCACATCTTACGAGATGGTTCTTAGAGACCAGCACAACCTGTCGAAGATTGACTGGGAATTCATCATCATTGTGAGTCGTCCCTGTAATTGCGGTCTATGCTCATTCTCACACGCATCCAGGATGAGGGCCACAGAATGAAGAACGCGGAGGCGAAGCTATTTCAGCAGCTCCGTCAGTTCACTTCAGCTACCCGTCTCCTCATCACGGGCACTCCACTCCAGAACAACCTGAAAGAGTTGTGGTCGCTGCTTCACTTCCTCCTCCCAACCATTTTCACGGATTGGGAAGCGTTTGAGTCATGGTTTGACTTTTCTGACCTGGAAGATGAACGTGGCACTGAAGAGTTCATTGCCGATCAGAAGAAGCAAGACCTTGTCAAGAAGATTCACCTCATCCTCCAACCCATGCTGTTGCGACGTATCAAGCAAGACGTCGCCGCTTACCTCCCCAAGAAGCGGGAGTATGTCCTCTTTGCGCCGATGACCAAAGAACAAACCGATCTCTATAACGTCTTAACTAACAAGAAGATCGATACGAGAAAGTACCTTGAGGACAAGGTCATGGAGAAGATCAGTAACACTCCCTCATCGACAAAGCCCAGCCGAGGAACATCGCGATCTACCAGCAGGGCGCCCAAAACCACGTCACTGCCCATTCGCGAGAGTCCCGTCAAGAAGCGGGTAGAGGACAAGCCAGCGCCGCCAGTCGTTACCAACGCCTTTGCGGCGATGATGATGCCTAAACGCGGTAGGGGTCGCCCACGTAAGAACCCAGAGCCTGATACAGCATCGCCGACCCCCTCTTCCGCCAGCAAGAGAAAATCCCCTCCAACGTCTATCAAGTCGGAGGCCAAGAGTGCAAAGTCGAGTCGTCAGTCGACACCAGTCAGCTTGCGTGGAAGACCTCGAAAGACGCGAACGTACAAGGACGCCGGCTCTGACGAGGAGGCGATGTCGGACGATGAGTTTGAGGCCAAGCTGGCTAAGGAGATGGTTCCTGAAGATGCCCACAAGAGCACTGAGACCTCCTTGACACCCGAGGAGATGGAGCGCGCTCAAACGCTTGAGCTTGCCAGTGAGTCGACCATTTGTTAATATTTGGCCAGTACTAACTTCAGTAGAAAAGCAAATTGCTCAAAAGAAGCTGGGTAACCCCTTGGCTCAACTCCGTCTCGTGTGTAACTCGCCACACAACTTCTACAACCCGTGGAACGCATCGAAGGACCTTCCTGTTGACGATTCAATCGTTACAGCATCTGGAAAGATGCTCCTCTTGGACCGCCTCCTGCCGCGGTTGTTCCAGGATGACCACAAGGTTCTCATCTTTTCCCAGTTCACAACTCAACTAGATATCCTTGAGGATTACTGTCGGGAGCTGCGTGGTTGGAATGTTTGTCGGATTGACGGCTCAGTTTCACAAGAAAGTCGCCGGACCCAGATTGCGGACTTCAATACCGATCCGGAGTACAAGGTCTTTCTTTTGTCTACTCGCGCTGGCGGACAAGGCATCAATCTGGCGTCAGCGGACACTGTGATCCTCTTCGACTCTGACTTCAACCCTCAGCAAGATCTCCAAGCCCAAGATCGTTGTCATCGCATTGGCCAGACCCGTCCTGTTGTTGTCTTCCGTCTCGCAACCAAGGATACGGTCGAGGAGTCTCTCCTGCTTTCTGCTGATGCGAAACGACGTCTTGAGAAGTTGGTTATCAAGAAGGGTGGCTTCAAGACAATGGGCCAGAAGATGGACCTCCGTGAGGACCTCGATCCCGAATCTCTCCGGGCGCTACTTCTCAAAGACGGCGAAGTGTACAAGGTTTCTGGCGGAGAGGAAGTGCTGAGCGAGTCAGATTTGGACGTGCTCTGCGATCGAAGTGAGGAGGCCTATGCCAAGGCAGCAAGCGGTGAAGGCGATGCAGACGGCTACCGTGTGGTCGAGACCGGCGCAGACTCAATCAAGATGGCGCGAAAGAACTGAGTACGGAACGAATATGTGATGGATCTATTGCTGACATGATTGTATGATATGAGTCTGCGGATATACGTGGTTTGGGTTGTTCACAGGGCACAAAGGCCACGGAACATTGTATCTTTACACAGTTGCTGTACTTGCTTACGGTGTTGGAACTATCGATAGCCTCGGGACACAAGCTCGAGCTGGGATCATTGTATTTTTTAGACATCAATTGCTTCTATTTCTTTGCTCACTTGCATGTTCTCATATCCTGCTGCTCAAGATGTCCCAGCCATCGAGCACAGAACATCCGATATACCACTTCCACGCGCAGGTCCTCGAAGGTCCTACGGAGCGTTTACAACTGTATTAGCAGAAACTCAACATCCACCTCCACGAAATAATTCTGTCAATGAAGAGATTGTCCTCGAACACCTCGAACAGAACAAGATCAACTCGGATCCTCGAGTCGATCTTGTCCACCTGCCACCCTTGCATCTCAAGCGGTACGTACCCACCAAGTGGGGCCATCGGTCATCGGCCTCCCAAAGCGCCGCCCATTTTCCAAAAAATTTCCAGCGACAGAGACTCTCTTGCTCGCGACTCCAGATTTTGAAGGTTGAGAATTCCCATCCTCTTCCCTTCGACATCTTCCACAATCTCCACGAATGGCTCCCAGCGCGCGAAATTCCGGCCGCGCGGCCAAAGTCCAAAAGAATGGTCGTACTGAACAGCGACAGCAGAAGCGCAAGAGGGAGCAGGAGGATCTTCAGCAGTTGGAGCAGAGGGTGATTGACTTGGTATGTCTTTGCGATGCCCTCGTTTTGACGCTTTAACTTGGCTAATGGACTTCTTAGGACCCCAAGTCGGATGCTATCAAGAACTTCTCACACCTCCCCCTCTCCGTACCGACCGCCTCAGGCCTCGAGGCCTCGCACTTCCTGGTCCTGACCGACGTCCAAGCCCAAGCCATTCCCCTCGCCCTCAAGGGCAACGATGTCCTCGGAGCCGCCAAGACGGGCAGTGGAAAGACCCTCGCCTTCCTGATCCCCGTCCTCGAAAAGCTTTACCGCGCACAATGGACCGAGTACGATGGTCTCGGTGCCCTCATCCTCTCCCCCACCCGCGAACTCGCCGTTCAGATTTTTGAAGTCCTACGAAAAGTTGGTCGAAACCATGTCTTTTCGGCAGGTTTGGTCATTGGCGGAAAGAGTCTCAAGGAGGAGGCAGAGCGATTGGACCGCATGAACATTCTCGTCTGCACGCCTGGCCGCATGTTGCAGCATCTCGACCAGACGGCCGGTTTCGACGCAAACAACCTGCAGATCCTGGTGCTTGACGAAGCGGATCGCATCATGGACATGGGTTTCCAGTCGGCTGTTGACGCCCTGGTCGAGCATCTTCCCAAGTCGCGACAAACTCTCATGTTCAGTGCGACGCAGAGCAAAAAGGTGTCTGATCTTGCTCGACTCAGCCTCAAGGATCCCGAATACGTCTCTGTTCACGAAGCCGCAGCGAGCGCGACCCCTACGACCCTTCAGCAACATTACATTTCTACGCCTCTGACCGAGAAGCTCGACACCCTGTATGGTTTCATCAAGGCCAATCTCAAGAGCAAGATCATTGTCTTCTTGAGTTCTGGAAAACAAGTCCGATTCGTGTACGAGAGTTTCCGTCATCTCCAACCTGGTATTCCTCTACTCCATCTCCACGGAAGACAAAAGCAGATTGCTCGAATGGAGATTACGTCAAGATTCACCGCTGCCAAGCACTCGTGCCTATTTGCTACCGACGTCGTTGCGCGAGGAATTGATTTCCCTGCTGTTGACTGGGTCATCCAGGCTGATTGTCCTGAAGACGTCGACACATACATCCACCGAGTTGGCCGAACAGCTCGCTATCAGAGCAATGGACGAGCTGTGCTATTTCTAGACCCAAGCGAGGAGCCTGGCATGCTCAAGAAACTGGAGCAAAAGAAGATTCCTATACAAAAGGTTAATGTCAAGGAGAAGAAGAAGAAGAACATCAAAGACCACTTGCAAAGCATGTGCTTCCAGAACCCTGACCTCAAGTATCTCGGTCAAAAGGCCTTTATCAGCTACGCCAAATCCATCTACATACAAAAGGACAAGGACGTCTTCAAGTTTGACAAGCTCGACCTCGACGGCTTCGCTGCTAGTTTGGGTCTTCCCGGAACGCCACAGATCAAGTTCCAGAAGGGCGACGACATCAAGCGGATAAAGAATGCCCCTCGCGCGGGCATGTCCAGCGACTCCGAGTCTGACGAGGATCTGGATGGTAAGAAGAAGGGCAAGAAGAACGAGGTGCGGACAAAGTACGATCGCATGTTTGAGCGAACGAACCAGGATGTTCTGTCAAGTCACTATACGAAACTTGTCATTGACGGAGACGACAAGAAGGGCGAGGATGATGAAGAGGGTGATTTCTTGTCGGTGAAGCGAGTTCTCAGAGATGATGATCTCGACGAGGCTTCCAAGGACGCATACAAGAGCACAGCAAAGATTATTGAAGGTCTAGGCGGCGAAGAGCCCTTCATCGTAGACTCTAAGCGCCGCGAAAAGGCCCTCAAGTCGAAAAAGAAGATGGCCAAGTTCAAGGGCAACTCGACCAAGCTAGTCTTTGACGAGGAGGGCAACGCCCACGCCGTGTACGAGCTGCAGGACGAGGACGACTTTCGTCAGGAGGGTCCCGCGGAGGAGCAGAGACGCAAGTTTGTCGAAGACGAGAGTACAAGAGTCAAAGAGGCGGATGTCGACGACAAGGCTCTTGCCAAGCAGAAGCGTCGCGAGAAGAAGGAGAAGAGAAAGGCTGCGGAGAGGGCGGAGCGTATGGGTTTTGTGGACGACGAGGATGCACCTATGCTACAGACGGTCGACGACGGACACGATCCTTTGGAGTTTATGCGGTCTCTACCTATTGCTGGAGAAGATTCGTCGTCGGAAGAAGAGAGGGAACCACCCAAGAAGCGAGCCAAGAAGTGGTTCGAGGACGATTCAGAGGACGAGGAAAAGAAGAGCAGGAAGAAGAAGGGCAAGGGCAAGGTCATCGAGATGGATCAGGAGCCAGAGACTCTCGAGGATTTGGAGGCTCTTGCTACTGGGCTGTTGGATGGTTGAGGATAGGTTCGATACCCTTTGGAGCCTTGTGTTTACGGATAGACAAAAGTTGGAGATTACAATTACACAAGGTTGTTTTTTAACGGGCGTGTATTTATCGCTGCTGTGCGTGTTATTGTTGTGGTTTCCTTAGAGAGGAAGATAGATATTCAGTCACAGCAATATTCAAGGTCAAAAGCAAATCATCAATACTATTCATCAAAAACCTATCCATTCATACCATCCAGCTCCGCGCTCAGCAATGCCAACAAAAAAGGGTACCAAACGCATATATAAACCCCCCAAAAGAAAAGAAGAAAAAAAACAAGCAAAAGAACTCCCCTTTACTCGTCTGCCCGCCTTCCAAATAACCTCACCCTGTAAAAGCAAGTATGAGTCTTGGCACCATAATTGCTCACAGCACGAATAATAACATGATCCGTCATGGCGCCCAAATCTTCAAGTTCTGGACTGAGCTGATGAATATGCACGCCGTTGTGCAACTCATCGCTCTCATAGACAAACTGACTAATTTTCACGAATGAATCTTCAAAGTTGGGAGGGGTAAAGTCCCAATCTTCTTTGTTGTCGGGGAAGTGCGTTTGTGAAAAGTCGCGTACTTTTTCACGCTCGTCGGCTTCGATATTTGCCCAGACTTCAATTTGGCGGGGACGGGCTTCGGGGTCTGTTGTTGCTCCCGGGAGGATGTGTTCGATGACGACTTGTTGGGGGACCATTAGATGGGCGAGTTGGACCGAGATTGAGGCGCTGTGGGCGTTGCCGCGATGGTTGACAGTACGTGCACCGCAGTAGCAGTCTCCTTCGTCCTGCCAGGGGTGAAGTGCCGCGATGGCAGGTAAGGGGTTCACGCCAACGATGCCCTTCTCGTAGGCCTCAACAGAAGCAACCCCCTTATTCCAAGGATCCCATACCGGTGCCGTGCGTTTCGGGTCAATAGTAGCACCAGCGCCAACTCCAAAAAAGTTGACCTGGTTCTTGAGCACAGCATCCCAATTAACCTTGATCTCTCCCTTGGCCACGGCCTGAAGACTCAAGTCAGCCAGAGCCTTCTTGACAATCTCATGAACAAGGTTTGAGATCTCAGTCTTGGTGACCTGCTTAGGGGCATCAAAGGTTGCAGCACGAATCATCTCCTTGACGCGCTCATCCATCTTTGTTATCAGCTCCGTCATCTCAGCAGCAATCTCCTTCCGATGCTTGGTAAACTCGTCCTCAACCTGTTTGAGAAACTGATCGCGGGAGACAACGGCTTGGTTCTTGCCCTTGAGCTGTTCGTTGACAATCTTGGTGAGTCGTTCGTCGAATTCGCGCTCAGAACCAGCAGACTGTCTCATATCCATTGCCTTGTCCAGAAGCTCTTGAATCTTGTTGTCGTTGTTCTTGATCCATCGGTCCCACCAGCCAGAGAGTTTACTCTCCACTTGTTCAGCAGCCCCTGTGGCGCTGTTGTTGATAGTTGACGTGAACGACGGGTCTTTGGTGAGCCGAGCAAGGAGTGCCTGCCACTGCCCGTCGGAAGAGACCTCGAGGTCGCCATTCTTCTTCTTGTCGAAAGTCAGGAAACTGCCGTCCGCCTTTATGAGATCTCGGAGAGCGTGCCAGAACTCCTGCGAGATGACGGGTTTCCCGCCCTTGGTGTTCATGTGGACGATGTGAGGGACTATCGCCTCCAGCTTCTTGATGGCTTGCTCGTGAATGTTGTCCTTGTCTTTTAAAGTGCTGACTGCCTTTTTGTAAGACGCCAAAAACTTCTCAAAAGACCCCGATCCAATCTTTTCTGGCTCATCCCAAATATTGGGTTCCTCCTCCGTGCTCCAGGAGGGCATTGACGGGATCATGTTTCCAATTCCCTCAAAGAGGCGAGAAGAGCTGGGCCAAGGAAGGGTGCCGGATGATCCCAGATTCGGGAAGCTTGGTACTGAAGGCACATATGTTCCCATTCCCATCTGTATAACGGCACCGCCAATCAACAGAGCAAGAAAAGAAAGCATGGTCCAATACATTGTCAAGCCCGTCTGAGAGCCTCGAAGTTGAACTCCACATACTCTGTTGATAAAGTTGAAGATGTAATCCATCAACTTGTCCGACAGCCACTCCAAGGTTCGTACGTACGTCATGGGATGGAAGATCCGCCACCATTGAGCGGCAGGAACATCGTGATCCTCGTCAAAGTCGTCAAAGTCATCCAAGTTGTTCCGCTGTCCTATAAATAGGCGGAAAGGCCAGAGTGTGAGCACCCAAGCGATCTGTTGCTGGAACCACTGCTTCCACGTCTCGCGTTGAACAATGAATCGGGTCCGGGTTTCTCTCTCTGCTCGTTCACGAGCGACTTGATCTTCGACGTCGCGAATCTCTTGCTGGATTAAAGAGTCACGCTCCCGCGGATCAATCGGAATCTCGTTGGCCTTATCGAACGAGGTGATCCTCTTGTTGATCTTGTCGGCTTGTTCAAATAGCCCCCTTTTGTCTGACCGATGCTGTGGTCTCCTTCGAAAGGTTCCCTCCGATTTTTCAGATGATTCATCGGATCCGTGCCTTGGTCGACGCTTGGCGGCCACTCTATGCACACCTTGCAATTCCGCTTCTGGCTCTGAACCGGTATTTTCCTCATCCACGCTCTCGTCTTCTTCCCGAGTGGTATTTCGCGCTGGCAATTGGTTTGACCTTGTCTGGCGCGTTCTACTGGGGGCTGGCGTGTTGATCTTCTTTCCATGATAGACAGCATTGGTCGTTCTCGGAACCTCCTCTTCTTGGTCTTCATCTGAAGACTGGTAAATCTGTCGCAGTCTTCCAGTGCGAGCAGGTTGTGAAATACGTTCCTCAGGCACATCTCTTTGTGTCCGGGTAGCTGTTTTGGAAGCGCGTTGTCGTGTCTGGGGACCTGGGGTCAAAGTAGGCGCAGATCCTATCGTCGCATCTTCGTAGTAGTCACTTTCCATACCAAAACTTCGCAGGCTGTCGGCGTCACTACCAGCGACAGTTCCCCGAATTAGACCTCCAGAGCTTAGCCGGTTTTCATCTGAGGCACGTTAGAAATGATATACCAGATTTTTTCACAACAATATTCACTATCACGAGAAGTCTCCTCATCTTCCACGGTTGCAGCCCGAGGTTTTGGCGGTCGCACAAACACATCGGTGTCATCACGTTTGGAGAGGGCCTGGTTGACGGCGGTGCTGATGTCCATCCGCTGAAAGCCAGCGCTGACTCTAGGCGGCGGCTCAACACCAGAGCCATAGGTGTACTGTCTCCGAGAGCTCGGAGTACCTTGCAGCGGTGGCAGCTGAGGTCGTATCAGGGCGTTTGGGGATTCGTGTGTAGATGTCTGCTCCGGTTCCCGACTGGTGAACCGGGGACGTCTACCGGCGGCTGCTCTGGGAGGCATGACTGAGACAGGATGTGATTTTTGGTCGAGGTTGAGATGAACAAGGGATTGAACAAGATGGACTTGATGTGAAAGGAGTAAGGCCCTTTTGTGTCATGAACAGGTGTCTGCCGTTATTCCTCGTGTAAAGGCAGTCCACGCAAGGGGTATCGTCGTTCTTTGTGCTATGAGATGAGAATAGCAACCATGAGAAAGTTGAATTGCCGAAAACGCAACACAATGTGCATGCAGGTGACCGACTACAGGTCCGTTCCCATCCCGGTCCTGCCAGACAAAGACGGTTCTTTCAGTGCGCCAGCTTGGGGCTGGCCAATGTCGAAGTTCAGTTGCGCGCAAGTCACAACAAAGAAATCATCATGTTGGTGGTGGCGGGTCGACTTGGGGAAATTCTCACAATGCGGTGAAGGTTCGCGACTCGGGGGCTCCGAAACTTGCAAGATGGAGAATGAAAAAATCTCTTTCCTTAATCCGAAAATGATGCAAAATCTCGTCGTCTCTTTTTTTTCTTGGTCGTTATATTCGTGATCGTCTGTGAAGGTGTTGAGGTGAATGCGCCTCGAGACGCGATGCGCGCCGAGGATTAGGCGCCGCGAATTGAGAGGCTGGCGTGATCACGTGTTTGGGCGATGTGAAGTGACGGCCGCCAAAATGGCCGCCAAGTGTTGGGGACCATAAGGAGGTCATGACGGTTGGTGGTGTAGGTAGAATGGGATTTTTTTGGTTAGTATTATCCAAGCAATGGATCTGCTGGGCAAAAAGAGACAACAAGGTCTCGAAACTTGCAGTCAAGTACCGCATAACATGATGTGCCAAGTGACGGCATAACCAGTCCATTCGGCGTCAAGTTGTGTTACTGCACTCGGCGTAATTCATTCAAGTCTCATGTCAGCCACCAGATTCAGGTTCTCGTATCAAATACTACTAGCCATCTATAGAAGCTACAAACTCTCTCTATAGCCGGGCCAACAGAAACAACTCAAGAGAACCCGAATAATGCCCCGTAGAAGCTAACGTCCTCATCCCTCATCATGAACCCCCCTGCTTGGCAACGGCGCCCCGCCACCCTCAAACCCAGAATCGTCATCTCTGACTGGCTTTCTCTGTCCAAGCAATCAAAGCGTTGCTCTGACGCTCGTGTAAACAGAGTTACAAGATAATGAGGCAGAGAACCCCTGGCCATTTTTCTGTATCGTTCTCTGTCCTTCTCATCTCCTCGCCAACCCCGTATTAATATCCATTAATTATAACACCACGACTCGCCGTCTCAACAAGCATCCATAATAATCTCACCACATCCATCTCTTTGTTAGACCCGCCACCCCCAACCCTTGTCCTACCCCCCATCTTCCTCTACCCTCTTTAAAAAAAAGTGCCCCGCCATCTCCCTCACCTCCTTGCCTTAAACCCCGCCGCTTCGCGCATCCATTGATTCTTCCCGTCCTCACCGCAAACTCTCTCCCATCCTATCGCTCATATAACAAAGAAATCGACAATGCCTGTTGGAACAGTTCTCGTCACTGGGTACGCCACAATCCCCCTCCCTTGCGACCCTTGCGCCCCGTTTTGCGCCCTTCTTGACTCTGTCTTTGTCCTCGTCGCAATCTGATTCCCCTCATACGCTGCCGCGCGTTGTCGTCTCAAAGAAACAGCCCATTGCTAACCAGCTCATTCTTGGATCTTGCAGTGGCACGGGCTACATTGGCTCCTTCACCTCTCTTGCCCTGCTTCAGCACGGTTACGATGTTGTCATTGTCGACTCTCTCTACAACTCATCCGAGGTTGCCCTCGACCGCATCGAGCTGCTGGCCGGCCGCCGTCCTGCTTTCTACAAGCTCGACGTGACCGACGAGAAGGCCCTCGACGATGTCTTTCAGAAGCACCCTGCCATTGACAGTGTGATTCACTTTGCTGCTCTCAAGGCAAGTTGTCTGCTGTCCTCCGGTGACCCCCGTTAACACCATCCGCAGGCTGTCGGCGAGTCCGGCGAGATTCCCCTCGAGTACTACCGTGTCAATGTCGGCGGCAGCATCGCTCTCCTCCGCGCCATGGAGCGCAACAACGTCAACAACATCGTCTTCTCCTCCTCCGCCACCGTGTACGGCGATGCCACCCGCTTCCCCAACATGATCCCCATCCCCGAGCATTGCCCCATCGGGCCTACCAACACCTACGGCCGCACTAAGTCCATGATTGAGGACGTCATCACAGACTTTATTAACGCTCAGCGCAACAACCTTGAGAAGGCTGGCAAGGAGTACAAGCAATGGAACGGTGCCCTCCTCCGATACTTCAACCCTTGCGGTGCCCACCCCAGCGGCATCATGGGCGAGGATCCCCAAGGCGTTCCTTACAACCTTCTGCCCCTTCTTGGAAAGGTCGCGACCGGTGAGCGCGAAAAGCTGTTGGTATTCGGCGACGGTAAGTTTCCTAGTCAGGCACAACCTCTTTCTCACGCAATTCCTAACATGGGTTAGACTACGCCTCCCGAGACGGCACCGCCATCCGCGATTACATCCACGTTGTCGACCTTGCCCGCGGTCACCTCGTCGCTCTCAACTACCTCCGTGAGAACCAGCCTGGTGTCAAGGCATGGAACCTGGGTTCCGGCCGTGGCAGCACCGTCTTTGAGATTATCAATGCCTTCAGCAAGGTCGTCGGCCGTGACCTCCCCTACCAGGTCAACCCCCGACGACAGGGCGATGTCCTCGATCTTACCGCGAACCCCTCTCTGGCTAACAAGGAGCTCAACTGGAAGACGGAGCTCACCATGGAGGAGGCTTGCGACGACCTCTGGCGCTGGGTCAAGAACAACCCCCAGGGTTACAGACAAGATCCTCCCGCGGAGCTTCTTGATGCCATCAAGACCAAGGCTTGAAGCGATGTGATGATACAGGTCACGTCTGCGAGCAGGCCTTCTCGCAACTTGGGTCTAATAATTCCGGTGGTACATGTTTTTGGATTAAATGGTTGAGCCATCCATAGCATTTAGACTTGTAGCGCGTTCAAAGAAAAGGAGCAAGGCTAGATTTAATCACATTTTATGAGCAGCTTGCCCGTCGTCTTGCGGCTCTCGATGTCCTGGTGCGCCCGCGCAACCTCCTTGAGGGGATACACATCGTGGATCGCAACCTGAAGCTTCCCGGACTTGAGCTTGTCAAAGAGCTCGGTGGTGTACTTTTCCAGACTGGCTCTCGGCGAGACGTAGACATTGACGACAGGTCGCATCAATCGGACGCATTTGGGGGTGAGGCGGAGGATGTTGACGGGGTCCACGGCGCCAGACTGTCTTGTTAGTCGCGAACTCCAGAGTAAAGGGTTCACTTACGGCATTTCCGAAGGAGATAAGACTGCCCTTGGGCGCAATCATTTCCAGATCGGCGTCAAAGGTGGCCTTGCCAACACCGTCAAAGATGACATCAACACCATGACCACCGGTGATCTCCTTGACCTTGGCCACAACATCGTCGTGCGAGTTGATGACATACTCAGCACCGTTCTTCTTGGCCAAAGCGAGCTTCTCCTCCGAGCTAGCAGTGCCAATGGTCTTTGCGCCAACCGAGTGCAGCAGCTGGACGAGCAGAGTACCGACACCACCGGAAGCGGCGTGGACGAGGACCCATTGACCGGCCTTGACCTCACCAGCTTCACGGATAAAAGTCCAGGCAGTTAGACCCTGAAGGTACGCAGCTACAGCCTGCTCATTTGAGATCTCATCGGGGATAATGATGGCATCCGCGGCGTTGACGACGCTATACTCGGCATACGCGCCGACAGTGCCCATAAAGACCACACGAGCACCAGAAGGGAAGTTGGACACGGAAGAATGCGAGTCAACAACCGTACCAGCAGCCTCACGTCCAAGAGTCAGAGGGAGATGCGGCGCCTTGTACAAGCCGGAACGGAAATAAGTATCGATGTAGTTGAGGCCGGCAATGGAATTGCGAACGAGCAGCTGACCCTCGCCGACCTTGGGCACAGGGATGTCGGTGTACTCAAGAACCTCGGTGCCGCCGTTCTTGCTGATCTGAACGGCCTTCATCGTGGGTGGAATGGGAGCCATCTTGACGGTGGAGAGATGGGAAGCGACTCGAGCGATGCGCTGCACGGGAATGAGATGTCTTGCAATGGAGAGTGACGAAGGCCTGAGAAGTGAGCGGCGAAGTGGTGAGGCAAGCGGCTGGGCCATTACCTATGTATGAAGGATCCTCGAATGAGTTGAGAGCAAGTCGGAAGAGAATCGGCTTGAGACGGCCTTCACGATAACGGCCACGGGTATCCACGCGCTGGCGGGGTTCGGGAAAGGTTCCATGATGGCGGGGTAAAAACCCAATCGTCTGGTGTTTCTGCTTAGCAATCAAAGACAGGCACGTCATGCAAGGCGGTTTCGGAGACGGAAGTACGGCATTGAGTGTCTTGTTTGAGCATCGTTGAGGTTGTTGAGGTTGAATATATGGAGAGGAACGAGTTTAGTGATGAATAATTGTAGGTGCTGACAGAGATCTAGTAATCCAATTTGAATGCTGACAGCATCAGCCCTGCAAACCAGGGTGACCCGTATCCATGATATAATAGATAGGAACGATGTCTTGATAAATTTCAAGCCGCGTCAGTAATCCCGCCAACATGGCTCCATTGTGGCTTTGCAACACGCTCGTTATTCGAGGATAGATATGGAAAACATGCTGGTGATAGTCAATACGCGGATACCATTGAAGTGGCAGGGTGTCAAATGGATCTCATCTGGCAACATGTGACCAAGGTGAGAAATCTACCCATCTGTGGTGCGAGAAAACATGGTCTCAATGCCGCCTATTACAGAGACAAGATGCAAGCCAAGCATACAAGAGCATTCTCATTGCAAATGAGGGACTCCAGAGAAATTATACAATTTTTACAACTCGATCTGGAGTCCGTTGCGTTGTCGATACTGAAAGAGTTACTGGAGGTAGATTAGAGCACAAAGTCACACTTGTGGTCGGACACACGGTGAACAACAGTCTACGTGTCGACGTTGATTGAGTAAAGCCGAAAGGACATTTCTTTGCCAAGATGTCCCCAGCCATCATACGACAATTGCAGTATCCATTGAGGTTGGGTTTCTCGTAAAATCCGCGAAACACTTGCTGATATAGGGTATCCGTCAGGACAAGAATTGCTGGGATGGCTTTCACTAACTGCTCAAGGATCAATCAATCTCCAATGGCAGTCAATACTAGAATCCTTCGCTCTTGAAACGAACCTAAGGATACGAGCTTCCATCTAGGCATCTGTTTAACAGCTAAACGAGTGTAACCGACTACAAAAGTCCACTGTCAATAACCGAGACTGTTCGAATTTGCAGAGGTTGCGCCAGCATACGCGTAACCGCCTCGTAAATGGCCCCAGAACGTGTGCCCGGCGGGATCCGACTAGACCCCTGGTCTATTCTTAGCCTCGCCCGAATTGTTCTCTTTGGGGTCTAGCGATCGACGGTAAGGTTTCTCGAGGCAAATAATCAAGCGGTTTCATGTTGCTCCGCGTGCCAAAGTAAGTGTGTTTGATGTGATGCTCACAATTTGTTGATCAAAGATTCGTGTCGTTCGCCATTCATGGTGGAGGTCAGCCATGGATGTCACAGAGTGGCAGTGCAAGTTGAGCCGCGACATGGCCGGGCATTTTGCCTTGGGGCTGAGCACGGAAAGTTCGCAAGCTGTCCTAGGGGCGAATTAAAGAGTGAGGGGTTCTTTTAGAGATTGATCAGGGTTTACACCGTTTGAGAAATTAATTAATAAATATTCGACGTTGTTCGAGTCTCGAGCTGATCATCAATAAAAGTCCAACGGAATTCGAGGAGACGCGTGCTCTAGCGCTAACTCTTGGCGCTGCCTCCACCATACGTCACTCCTCGCGGGTAGCTTTTAGGCCCCGTCTGTGACATGAGGCCCTGAGTCGTGGGGCACTGGCACTCTGCGGCTGTGGCTCAGTGGGGCTCATGGCCCGCAACCCCAGGCAGCTGTAACGAGATGAAGACAAAGGCTCCAATTGCAGGGTCTGTTTAAAGGGAAGGAGGCACCGGGGGAGCTCTTGCATATTGGCCTTGACGTCCCAGCCTTACCTATGAGGGGATGCGTAGCTTCAGGACTTCTTCCATCTTTTTTCTCAACTTGAACCTGTATTTTTACGTCGCCTTGACATCCTCCGCCGTCGCTCCAAAGCTTGAAGCCTCTTGCTCGTTCTTCTACTGAGCGTCGTCAGCTTTCCCGACCTTCCGCCACATAGGATCAGTCTGTTTCACGACGCCTGGAGCGCGAAATACCCTGATCAAGCAGGCCTCGGTCTGCAACGGTGGACAACTTGAAGCCCTGCATCTTCCAAATGACAGCTCCAAGTTGAAGCAAACATGCACCAAACTCCGGCCGACGCCCGCCAGAGGCGCATCATTCAGCTATCGCAGCAATGGGGTTTTACCTTTCCGCCTAGCGCACCTGCTCCCCTTGCACGGCCACAGCAGCCGCCCTCCTTCAGAACTCAAGCCGACGATGAGGTCGCCGAAGGCCTATTGCAGAGGAGATGCGCCGAAGTCGCCCAACTACGGCCCAAGAGTGGTCTTTCCCGAGCCTTCTCGTCTGGAAATCTTAAGAAGGGCAAGAATTGGGACACAAAGGAGATTTTCAATGTGTTGAACTCTTGGGTTGATAGCTCCGGATCTGCCGGTGTTGCTGAAGCTCTCATCGCAAAGTTGGCTGCTGCGGGTATCGATCTCAGCGGCATGCAAACACACAAGTCTGGACTATTGAATCGACGTCGCAGTTTCGATAACGGTGTTGATCGCACACGACTGCTCAAGTCTGCTATCGAGCGAGATCAACTCGAAATGGTCCAGGTTCTCATCCCTCATGCTGACCCCCTGTCACTCGATACCTGTCTCCCAGCGGCCATTAGGACTAGAAACCCACAAATCGTCGAGGTTCTTCTCAGATACGGCGCGAATGCTTCCCAAACTGCTGAGGGCCAGGATGAATTCCGCCAAGCTTGTTCTGTGCCTGCCTTATCGGGCATTGTTGCACTAATTCTACGATCGGAGGGACGGCCATCACCGGTTTGCGTCTCACAAGGATTGACAGACGCTGTAAGGGCAAAGTGTTTTGACACTGTTTTGCATCTCAGCCGCTCCACAGCAGATGGAAACTACAACCAAGCTGAAGCCCTCAAAATTGCGATCAACAACGAGCGAAGAGACATGGCGATGGCCATTGCCACCGGAAACAAGCCTCCTCAAAGCCCAGGCCTAGAAGAGGCATTCGGGCTACTCATCGAACACACAAAGCTGAGTCCAAAAATGAAGCTCGACTTTGCCGAACTTTTACTCTGCTGTGGTGCCCAAGGCGAAATACTTGCTCGATCACTCGAGCTGGCTTGTGAGTCTCAGTTCTTTGAGATGGCTGATCTTCTGGCCCGTTATGGAGCTTCTGTTGAGCATAATGATGCTTCTGCTTTGAAGGCTGCTGTATCAAAGGGCCAAGTGAGTCTCGTTAGTTCGTTGCTCAACGGTTCTGCTGCCATTGACCCTGCTCTGGCATCGGACTGTGTCTCTTTGATCCCACAGCAAGCGCCGGGTGGAGCGAGACAAGCGTTGCTTCGTATTCTGCTAAAGAAGGGCGCCAACGGAGCTGCCTTGAACGAAAATCTTGTCCTAGCAGCCAAGTCTGGAGATACTGAATGTGTCGAACTTCTTCTGAATCCTCACTTTCATGACCAAACGAACGGACATCCCAATGGCCACGGGAAGCCACGCATCAGTAACCGCCATGCTGTCGCGTCCCCAGATTTCCAGAATGGGGAGGCTTTACGCACCGCTGTCATGAGAGGAGACGCACATATGACCTCTAGTATTCTTGCCGCAAGGCCTTCGAATGAAACGCTCTCGGCAGTTTTCCCCATGATCAAGAGCCTCCCGAACGGGGATCGATATCACATGGTCGAACTTTTCCTCAAAGGAGCATTGACTGGTCCATGTTTGCACACTGCCCTGCAAGACGCGATCAGTGAAGACCCTTCCCAGCGAGATGACGCCTTAATCAAGCTGCTCTTGAAGTACAATGCGGATATCAACTACAATGAAGGAGCTGGACTGCACGCCATCATTGCACAAAAAGATCTCGCACTTCTCTCTTCGCTGATGCAAGCCGCCTCTCCCCAGACTGCAGCTGCCCGCATACAGGATGTGATGAAGGTTACCGACCACCGAGCTCGCTATGATATGCTGGCAATGCTGTTCAACGCCAGAGCAAGTGTCGGAGTGCAGCATGTGGCTGATGCTTTACTCGCAACACTGTCGGAAAAGCCAGTCGATATGTCCCTTCTCCATCTCATTCTGCAACAAGGAAGGGCTGACATCAACGCCCTTGACGGCCAGATACTCCAGAAAGCCGTTCAGAATCCAGATCCAAAGGTCCTTGATACAGTCCTCAGCATTGGAAAGCAGAATGTGGACACAATACCTCGTTGCCTCGACGGACTGGCTCCTCTCCCGTCTACAGACAACAAAGCTTGGAAGCTCGGCGTGATCTTATCAAAGTCGGCTAGGAAACTCGACCTGAACTCTATGCTAGTTCGGGAAATTCAAGCTCTCGTTCAAGATAGCTCGGATAAATCGTCCATGTCTACCTTGTCCACGTTGAAGAAGCTGCTGGAGTGTGGTGCTGATCCCAATGCTTACCAGGCACGGCCCCTGTGCACCGCAGTTGCTGCAGCTCGAGAGCCCCTGGTTGACATCATGTTTAATTGCGAGAAGCCTCCAACCCCGGCTTCACTTGCGGTTGCTTTGCCTCATGCGCTGTCTATTTCGGACCCCATGAACCGCTTGACTTTCACCAAGACATTGGTCGAAGCTGGTGCCCTACCACGCGAAGTCAATAGGGCACTTGGCCATGCTGTCGGTCATTTCACATCTGATTTTGCGCTGGTTAGCACCTTAGCTGGCTTTGCTGATGCCTCGGATGGTGAGGCCTTGGCCTTGGCCGTTTCGAAGGAATCACCTGAAATCCTGGACCTGCTTCTCTCGCGGACCAAGCATACGATTGAGATCAGGAACTCATGCCTGGACACAGCAATGAAGATTACGGATTGGACAGCGAGGCTTGCCATTTGCAGTCGATTAGCGAAAGCTGGGGTATCCCCGCAGGCAGCCTCCAACGCATTGCTCATCGCGGCTCGTGATGGAGATCTTGAGCTTGGAGATGTCCTGATTGCCCATGGCGCAAGCATCTCGACAAATGACGGTCAGGCCATCATTGAGGCATGTCGAGGTGGCTCCGTCGAGGTTCTGGATGTCCTTTTGAGGTCAAATGTTGACGTTCAGAAACTCACTCTTGAGCGAGGTTTCCAGGCTGCTACTGAAGTTGGAGATCTTAACAAGAGAGCTATGGTCTTTGAACGTCTCCTCAAGAGAGGCGTCTCGGGTGAGGTTGTGGACATTCAACTCGTATCGGCTGCCAAGTCCGGCGAAGCAGGGAAAGAGATTCTGCGAGTTGTGTTGGCAGCTGGCGCGGATCCTAATTACAGCAACGGCGAAGCGGTCGTAGCGGCAACTAGGAGTGCTTTCGTCGGAAATCTTGAGTTGTTATTGGGGCTATGGCATCAGGGGAGCAACCAGGTAAGTGGCTTAGCCTTAATGCATGTGGAGTTGCTGACGCGTCTGAATAGAAGAAGGCATCACCCCCAACATTGATAAGAGCGTTGAAGGCATGCTGGAAACTAAGTCGCGACATTCGATACCAGATTGTTGAGGATCTGTTTAAAGCCGGGATGTTAGCTACTGACGAGGTTCACATCGCCTTGAGCAAGGCTGTTGGTGAGGATGAACCAGATGAAAGACTGATTCAGCTCTTGCTTGACTCTGGAGCATCTCCCCTGACCAATGGCTGCTATGCTATGGTCCAAGCTGTCCAGGGTGTCAAGGCATCTCCGTTGAAGCTGCTGTTGGCGCGAGACATCTCTGAGCAAGACATCAACCATATCTTTTCGGGCGGTTTTACGGCTGAGAAATTCGCAACATGGTTTAGTCCGGATGGCTTCGAAGTTGCAAAGATGCTTTTGGAAAGGGGAGCAAATGGGGAAGCTCTGAGTGGTGCCATGGTTATGGTGATGAAGAACAGCACAGACGAAACCGAGCCGCTGGCCGACCAATTCGTTGAGCTCTTCATTGAGCATGGTGTGGATGTTGAGTATAGGAATGGGGAACCTCTGGTTTGGGCGGCATCGAAGGCCAATGCGTTCTGGACAGAGAAGCTGCTCACTTGCAAGCCATCATCCCAAACACTCTCCCTTGCATTTGAACGTTTGTTCGACACGGCCAGGTCCCCTGATGAGGTGTTGAGGCTCTTTGAGCTGTTTTCTGGATACCGAGATGGTGAGGTTGGGCTGGATATCATGGTACGGAGCCCTGGATCAGAGCCGATTCTGGTCAAGGCAATCTCGCAGTATCCAAGATCGTCCGAGGTACTACAGACATTGCTGGACGCCGGATTCTACCACGACCAGGCCACAACACATCGTATTCACGATAAAGTCGACGAGCCTGAAGAAGTGACGGTCTTGGTATGGGCCATTGCTCAGCCGCAGAAGAAGGTCAGCTCAAATCTGATCAAGATGCTGATCGAGCGCGGTGGTGAGTCTATAAGATTTCTGACACGAGCAAGTACTAACTCTCATAGCCAATGTCAACTTTGAAACAACAATCAGCAGAACAACACCGCTGATGCTGGCCATTCAAACTCGTCGACCTGACATTGTCAAAGAACTACTCATCGAAGGCGCCAACGTCGATGTTACCGATGCCATGGGTCGAACACCACTCTCGATGGCGACTGAGATCGGTGGCGAACTATCTACTCGAATGATGGGCAACCTCCTCGCCATTGACCAGTCGGAAGATGATGGATCTTTGCACAATGCTGCCAGGGAGTTGAATCTAGCGGCTGTAACAGTTCTTGTGGAACATGGTCACCATCCTGATTTCCCTAGCCCGCTGCACGACGGCCGTAGTGCCCTGGGAGAGGTCTGCCTCAATGGATCCAACTCGGGAGCGCTAACAGCGGACCGGGAGAAGCTCATGAATAGGGTCATGATGTTCCTGGTTAAGGCAGGGTCTGACTTGAGCATCAAATCACATGGGAAATCATTGCTTCTTCTCTGCTTTGAAGCCTCGGATGCCCTTGCGACCACTCGGGTCTTTTTGAAGGCAGCCATGTGGAAGGAAATCAACAAGCCCTTTAATCACTACACTGATGGTGAGTATACTTACTCGCCAACAATGTATATCAAGAAGGTTATGCCCGAGTCGGATACGCGAGACCAACTTCTCCAGCTACTGCAAAAGAACCGGGCAGTGGATGTGTACTATGCGAACTCGGGAGACCAGCCAGATGATGCCGTTGGTCTGCCTGCTGATATGGAAGTCGAAGAGCGAGAACGAAAAGCTCGACTCAGGCGCATCATGCTCGAGTCGGAAGACCACGCTATTGCTCTCGCGCGGAGAAAGGAGGTGGCCAATGTGGAAAAACAAATCTGGGAGAACAAGGCAGAGATCGAGGATGCTCGCCGCCGCAAGCTTCACAATGAAGACCTCATGGCGACTCGACACAAGGCCGACCTGGAGGAATCGCTCTTTAATGCTGCGCTTAAGAGACGCCTTTCAGAGCAACACAAGCTGACCCAGTCAAGCCTCGATCGCACAAAGGCGGTGGCTGCGGCAGAACTGAAGGCTGAGGATACACGACAGCAGAAGATGTTGGAATGGGAAACCAAGATGAACACGGAGCGTGCAAGCAACGCTCAGGCGCTCAGTAGCCTGCGGGTTAGTGAACGAGAAGAGCTGGATCGCATCGAGAGAGGATCCGATGAACGGATTAACAAGAGATTGGAGGCTCAAAAGAAGTTAGTAGAGACACAGGAGAGGCTTGCGAAGCGGATAGCTTCGGTCCCAGGAGGTGCGGACGCAAGGAGGCAGATTGGATTCGTGGAGGAGGTTAACTAAGGTCCTCCATTGATGGAGACTGAACTTGGCTTGCAAGGCGTCGGGTGTTGGAAAATTTGGCATCTAGATACCTCTTTCGTTTGTAGGAATGCATTCTTGACTATATACTGGCAATCAAAACATTACAACTCGTGAGTCTCCGTCGCTTCTGTTAGGAATTGGGGATGTTTATTAGTGATGCTTCAATGTCTCCTTCATGCGAGTCTGTGGACCCGACTTACAGGGGCTCACCGCCTTGGGCAGAAAAGTTGACCGCCAAAAAATTATGCGTTTTCTGCCCCTCCATCAAGCATCGCAAATCGCAGCTCAATTCTTTCACGTCGCAAGCCAATATGAAGAACTCAAAGAAGAAGGGCAGCTCGTCCGCGAGCCGGATCGCCGATGCGCGATTCGCCGACTTTGAAACCGATCCCCGATTTCGGCTGCCATCGAAGAAGCAGACCAAGACGACAATCGACAAGCGATTCGCGCACATGCTCACGGACAACGAGTTTACTGCCACCGCCAAAGTTGATCGATACGGCCGAAAAGTAAAGTCGGATTCCAAGAAGAAGGCTCTTCAGAGGCTATACCGTCAGGAAGATGAGGACGAGGACGAGGAGGAGAAGGAGGAGGATATTGAGGTTGACGATGACGAGGTGGTTCAGAGGGAGTTACGAAAGGCGCATGAGAAATACGACCCTGCGCGTGGCGGCGGCTTCTCTTCTTCTGAATCAGATTCTGACTCTGACGAAGAGTCTGATTCTGACGAGGAGGAGGGTGGCGCGCAAGTTGACGCTGAAGGAGACATGCAGCGCTTCCAGGATGAGCAGAACGAGGTCGAGGCTGGAGAGGTGACGAATCGAATCGCCATTGTCAACCTTGACTGGGATCATGTCAAGTCTACCGATTTGATGGCTCTTTTCAACAGTTTCCTCCCCGAGAATGGAGGCAGCATTGAGAAGATTTCAGTCTACCCCAGCGAGTTTGGCAAGGAGCGCATGCAGCAGGAGGAAGTTGAGGGACCCCCGAAGGCATTGTTCAAGGACTCCAAGGGCGACAACTCGGATGAGGATTCTGATGAGGACAGCGACGAGGACAGTGAGGATGGAGATGAGAAGATCAAGAACGCCCTGCTACAGGAGGGTGACGACCAGGACTTTGACAGCGATGCGCTCCGATCCTACCAGCTTGACCGTCTACGCTATTACTACGCCGTTATGGTTTGCTCAAGCCCATCGGTTGCGCAGAAGCTGTATGAAGCTGTCGATGGACGAGAGTACCAGTCTTCCTCTAATTTCCTCGACCTGCGGTTCGTCCCCGACGACGTTACCTTTGATGACGAGCCCCGAGATGAATGCGACAAGGTGCCCGACTCTTATACCCCCATTGAGTTTGTCACCAATGCTCTGCAGAGCTCCAAGGTGAAGCTCACTTGGGACATGCACCCAGAGGAGGTCTCGCGCAAGGAGTCCATCAACCGTGCCTTCACTGGTAAGCGCGGCGAGATTGAGGAGAACGATCTCAAGGCCTACCTGGCTAGCGATAGTGAGGACGAGGATGATGTGGAGGAGGAGGTTGCCGAGGAAGAGGAAGCGGCAGAGGATGAGCCCAAGCTTTCGAAGAAGGAGTTGGCGCGTCGAAAGATGCGAGCAGCCCTGGGTTTGTCTGAGGAGCCTACCAAGTCTTCCAAGAATGGACCTGTGGGTGACATGGAAATCACCTTTACGCCCGCCCTCACAGAATCCGCCCCTAAGAAGGAGACTGCGGAGGAGACAACAATCGAAAAGTACAAGCGAAAGGAAAAGGAGAGAAAGGAGAAGAAGCGCGAAAAGGCCCGAGCCAAGCGAGAAGGTCGTGACCCTGACGAATCGGACGAGGAAGTTGTAGATGCGCCAGCCGCTGAGACAGAGGACCTTGGTTTCGACGATCCTTTCTTCACCACTGCCGATGAACCTGCGGCAGTATCAAAGACTTCCATCCGCAAGGAGGAGCGTCTCAAGAAGCGTCAAGCTCGTGAGGCTGCTGAAGCCGAGTCCAAGGCGCAAAAGTCACAGCTAGAAAAGGTCATGGCTGAAGACGCAGACGACAACCAAGTCGCGCACCTAGACCACTTTGACATGAACGAGATCATCAAGGCCGAGAAGAACAAGAAGAAGAAGGGCAAGGCCAAGAAGCGCGCCGAAGCCAAGGAGTCTCGCGGCGGCCTGCAGGAGGATTTCAAGATGGATGTTGCAGATGACCGTTTCAAGGCTGTGTTTGAGAGTCACGAGTATGCTATTGATCCTTCGAACCCCAAGTTCAAGGCTACGGAGGGTATGCAGCAGTTGCTTGAGGAAAGCAGGAAGAAGAGAAGGGGTGCGGATGATGGTGAGGAGCCAAGGAGTAAGAAGGTCAAGAAGGGACGGAGGTGAGGAGTGGTAATGTAAAGGACTGGCTAGACGGTGTATGAAAAAAAAGTTTAGGAGTTTGGTGATTAACAAGTTTGGTATCTGATAGCCATGATTCATAAGGCACATATTGCGCTGTGTTATCTACAACGCCCCCGTCTTTTTACTCAAAACACGCTCTTGAACGAAATTTTACTCATTTACTCAGCGTCGAGAGGTTTCTGACCGCTCCAGAAATGCATCTTTCCGTAAGCGTGTACTCGAGGGTCTCTCATCGACTTGCGACACTCGGCAAAAAAGATTTCCATCTCATTCTTTTCCCATCCCATCTTGGGGAAGTGGAGGGCTCCTACGGCGGGGAAGAATTCTTCACAGGCGGTTCGGTAGTACATACCTACCAGACGCATGACTCTGTATTTGTTAGTATTTTCGTTGGGGATAGAATAGAGTGATTGCTTACTTGTCTTTTGGCCATGTTCCGTAGGGGAGTTTGATGTAGTTGTGTTGGATGTTGACGAAACCTGCCTCGGCGAGGTACTGGCCTCCAAATACGGCAGCATGCGCATTGGTTTCGAACTGAGCAAATGCCTGGACTAGATACTCTGTGAAGCGTTTGAGGGGCCAGTCCTCGGGGATTGTGTCGTCGTCGGTGTGTACTTGGCCGTCGACATCTTGGAGTTCCACCCAAGCTCCAGGCTTCATGTTTCTGACAAGAGTTAGACGGTACCATCGAGAATAGATGGAATGGAACACATACGCATAAGCTTGCTTGAGGAGAAGCACTGGCGACTTGAGGATGGGGATCATGTTGCGGAGGTGGACAAAGTCAAAGTCGTCGCCGTTGAGCCATTCATCTTCAACATCGTCGACCAAGAATCTGGCTAGTTAGCGAAATGATTACACTTGTTGTATCATGACTTACTTGACGTTTGGAGGTACCCAGCAAGGCTGAATGGGACTGAGATCAAGACCTAGCACCTCTGCACTCGGATACTTGTCTCCCACTGTGAGTGTCAGCAAGCTCCTCTATTTAAACAACCAGTCCACATACTCTCAATAGCCCATATCCCAGTCCCCGTCCCCAAATCAGCAATCTTTTGCGGATTCTTCCCAATAGGAGCATAACACAACCTCCCATCCGTAGCCTCCAACATCATGGCATGTAGCATATCCTCCCTATTCTGCTCCGCCTCATCATTCGGCAGCGGATACCTCCCATGGCGATAACGATGATACCGACGACCATTTTGAAAGCTGTGCTCGTAGATGCTTGAACCGATCGAGGTTGAGTCGGAGTTTCCGGCTATCGAGTCGGCGTCAAAGTCGCTGGCTGAGAATTCGCCGTCTTCGTCGCTGCCGCCCGCTTCGATTAGGGCGTTTCCGTGGAGGAGGCCTTGGTTTTGAGGGAGGGGTTCTTCTTCTTGTTGTGGTTGTTCTATGAGGATTAGTGTCTATTATAAGAGTGTGGTCCCCCTCGTGGTAGCCGACCCCCTTAGGTCTCTGCTTTGTGCTACCATACCTGGATCATTGACATCATCCGACTTCTCTATTCGCGGACTCCCCTTTGGACTCGCCCTAGGACTTGTTCGTTTATCCCCCATGATGATGTATACTTTGCGCCGGCAATTGTAACTCCTGTAGACGCGCCGCAGGTTCAATGACGAGCGGGACGTTTCTAGCTAAAGAGAAAGAGAATAGAATCACGAGACAAACATGCAATGTCTGCGAGAGGAGGAGGTCCCCTATGAGGAGAAGTGAAACCTCGGTCTAGTGGGGCACAAGACGCAAGAACCTGTATAGAGTATCCCCCTCGTGGATTATCCTGGTGCAGAAATGTGACAGGTTACTGAGGCAAGGGAGAAGAGGGAACAAGTGTGAGAAATTGAGACAAAGAAAAAAAGACAGGCACGGAAGATGCCACTAATGTGTGAAGCACTACACGGAAAGACTTGCCATTTTGCTAGCAATAGCTAATTGACAGCCCAAGTTGATGGCGTTCTAAGAAAGCTTGTGATCGAGAGGAACGAAACCCAAGAGTCTGGGCCCGGGGCTTTAATGCCAGTCGGGGCGGCATGGCGCATCTTGACAGCGAGTGAGGGGGACGGGATGCCGCGTGCCCCAGATCGGGCGTTGATCGATAGTTTGGGTCTTCGTTCCCCGGGGCCTCGGACTCGGTAGCAGTTTGGCGTCGAGGGTGATCTACTGGGGCATGCCATCTGAACGGGGCGTGTCGATGAGCTTGCCCCAGAGTCGCTGACATTGTTGATTTCTTGGTGATTTCACGCTCGAGCCTCTTGGGAGTAGAGATTTGGACTTGATGGCTGCGATTGGTTGTTTGGTGCTGTTGGTGATGGGGGGTTGCTGAGACATTCATCTGCTGCTGGACGAAAGAGCTTTGTTGGTGATGAAGAAGAATAAGCCAAAATCTGGTTGGAACCACGAAGTAAATGCAATTGACTAGCCGCATGATGGTGCACATCTGCTGTAATAGTCTCGTCCGTCCTGTTGAGCACTCTGACGGCCAATAGAGGTAGCATGTAAGACGAGATCCCTTTGGCCAGCCCTCTTTCATCCCGCAGTAACATCCTCGCAGTCAATCACCAAAGCCTCTCTTTGGCTTGAAGGCTGTCAGTTTTAAGCCGCCATGGGTAGTGTTGGCGTTCGTGCATATCGAGATCTCTTCCCCACCAGGAAATAAATCCCCGTCGACTCCATACTCACTCGATTTAGCTTTGAGAGGGTATCCGTCGATTGACATATTCCTCCTCGACCGTCTGGTAGACATCGAGATGGTTTGAGCGCCAGGAAGTAAGTGTAGACGCCAGGGCGATCAACAAACGTTGATTCATCTGGCCTCGACAACGCTCATCTTTGCATCACTGACGTGATCACCTCAAGATGATCGCGAGGTACAACCCGTCAAAGGCTGTTTTGTCCAAGGTGAGGAGCAGATCTACGCCGCCAAGATCTACGACCCTCTTTACTATCCCTACCACGACCGAGATCTCGGGTCGTCAATTAATGTTATCTGCATTGTGGATGAACACTAAAGCCACGAAGCTTCCACTTGCAATGAGCTCAACGAGTCCCGGTGTTGGAACCTCGGGCCGGGGTAATTTCAGATGGCTTCCCTGTCGAGCCGCAGACTACGAAGTCCCCGTGGAATGAATTTGAGGCGTTAGTATGTGGTTGTAGAGGGAGGCCAAGAAGAGGCGTTGTATATTCTCTCGGTCGCGGGTTGAGATGGCCTCGGTTATGAGAGTAAAGGTTAAATTGGACTTTCGTGGATTCAAGGAGGGAGCTTCACATCGTGGAACATGATGCTGGTGGGTTGGATCCGGAGATGCTGTCGAGCGTGATGCTCGTCCACCTTGGTGTGGTGGACAACAAGCCACTTCAGATACAGCCTCGCCAACACCCATCTCCGATATCGCCATGGGGTCTCTTGCAGTCCTACTGGAGGGAGATCAAGGGTCCGGCTACGACGTGCCGGCCGAGATGGTCCGCCAGGATAAGCAAGAGCCTCAAAAAGCCCTCGAGATGGTGTCTACGACAATGCAACTCGAAGCATGGGGAAATGACCATTGTGATTGCCAAGATGCAAACATTCAGATGGGAGCTGCATGCAGCCGTAAGAAGCTGGCACACCATCAAGTCCTAGCGCCAAGAGATAGAAAGCTCGACATTCCCAAGACGGCAATTGAATCTGCAAAGATGTGAGAGCTAAGTAAAGAAGAAGCTAGACGGTGAAAGCTTGAGTTGTCATGTGGACTGTTTAAATAGACCAGGACCCCCACAAGGGGAGCTTTTTCTTATCTCTCCCGCTGTTACTGTAGCCGCGTATACAGGATAGCGTCGCTGTGTGTGTGTGTGTGTGTGTGCACGACATGGGCAATCTCCCCACGGGAAGGAGACGACTGGTTCTGGATTTTTCGGATAAGCGACAGAAAAAAAAAAGCAGGCCAGGCCAAGGATGCGTGGGATGATGCGCAGATGGGGGATGCGAGTGGTGAGAGGTTGGACCTCCACCAGTTCGCTGCGAGTCATGAGGTGATTTGCGATGGATTGACCCGACTCGCCACTGTAATAATCTTTGAGCAATTCATCCATAATACTGTGAACCAACAAAGTGATGAACAGAGTCTCTTGTGTTACAGTAGAACCGCCGCTCACCGACTTGTCTAAATAGGTAGCTGCCGTCCTAGCGCCATCGAGATGCTCATCAGAAGCTTGGACAATTATGGAGGGTCCCGGGGTCATGACACCCTCACGAATCGGCGCCACCATCCCCGTCTCAGCATGACCATCCCATGACGATTCCACCTTTTCCATAGTCTGTGGGGAAACGCGTGAGCCCTATTTTTCCTTTCTTTTGTGTGAGAGCTTTAACGTCGCAACCTGTGTGCCGTCCACTAGCCAATAACTAGCTGATGGATCATCATGGCCGCCGCCTTGATAACGCTGCTCGCCGCCGTCGTGCCTTTTCTCTTCACCGTCCCCATCTCTCTACTCCTCATCACATACCTCATCCAGTCTCGAGATAAATTCGAGCTCGCAGAGAGTCCAGACACTCCTGCCTCGTCTCCTCCTCTGTCCCCCGTGTCAGACGCTCACAGTTTCTTCTTTGACGATAGTCCTTTTTTCATAGACTAAAAGGTCATGCCCGCCGACTCGACGACCCCTCTGCTCCCCATCTCCACTCCCACCGCCGTCGCCACTCCTCTGTTTGCGAGGCAATCTCCAGATCCTCCTCCTTCGGTCGCAAACGATGTTCAGCGCTTCGCCATCGCCACCTTTTCGCTTGTTCGTCTCCTGCGTGGCTTGTCTCTCATAGTCTACCCGCGCTTTGGTCTTTGGGCCCTCGATATTCCTCCTGATGGAAGCGCATACATGCTTGCTAGTTTGATTGGCGTTCGCGATGTTCTCCTCGCCGGTTTCCTCTATACTGCCGATACGCCTTCGGACCCGACTGCTCGTCGCGAAGTTACGCGCGCCTTGGTGGTGAACCTCCTGAGCGACGCGCTGGACGCGTTTGTCCTCATTTTTTACGCTGCATGGTCTGCCGACTGGGGAAACCCCGTCGCTGTCATCGTTATATCTGCCGTCATGGCTATCCTTGAACACTTGACGCTCTGGAGTCTGAGCGAAGACGAATGGAATGCGCTCGACCACCGAAGTCTCGAGGATGACAAGAAGGCGAGGATGAATGCCTGGCTGAGGGAGCTGGAGCGCTGCGGACCTGAACAATCGATCGTTCCGCCATCGTCGCGGGCTTCTATTCGATACGGAGCTGTGATTTAGTGGTTGGGAGGAACAAAAGCTGGCGAGGGTTGGTTTGATACTATTGCAAGGCGTTACAAGGAGTCTTGAACGTATCCCTCGATGGGATACGGCCGGAGTTTGGAGTCTACATACATACACGAAACGATTTAGCGGCATATGCATTTAGGTACTTGCCTGCGATTAATTTAATGGTCAAATCAGTTCTTGTACCTTGAGATTGTTTTAGTAACGGGGATAACGGACTGTCGCCTTGTCTCATCTATCCCGTGTCTGTTCCGCTTGGACGTTCTGACAACGACGACCTTACCGTCATTAGAATACCTTCGCAAAGCTTATCTCGGGTGACGAATCAACCGCAACTGATGCGCCATCCTTGACAACTCAAATATCTGACAGATGAAATCTGTGATAGATGGTTTGGAGGGCCGTGTACTTGAGGCTATTGGCTGGGGATGGAGCCCAGCAAGTCATTCAATGGTCCACACTGCCTCGACTTGTTGTTGGATAGGCTGCAGCTGTGTCAAGCATGTTCGATATACATGGTTGTTGGATGGTAGATGCGAGCAGCCAAGTAATAAAGCTCCTCTCCCCAAAGTCCCATATTCGGTCCTTCAAGCCAAGCCACAAGTCATAGACAAGTCCATTTACCACCACAAAGGCCCATATATCGTCCCATATATAAAAAGTGTGCTTTTCCGCGGCGAGCGATGGCGTGATATAGCACAATCGAAGCACAATCGAAGCCATCGCAACCATATCCCCACCCACACGTCAAGTTAACTGGCTGCCGCTCAACCGGCGGGTGGAGAAAAAGAGCGGTGGTTAATGTCCCGAAGAGTCTTGGAAGTTGGACTCTGCCTCTGTCAACTCTGTTTGTGCAGATTGAGAAGAGTTTCTAGTTCGTCTTTTTGCACTCTTTCATTGCCGGCTGCCAATTGACACCATGGCGATCCCTCCGGTTAAGCGCGTGGCTGTCATAGGCGCTGGTCCTGCGGGCGCCATCGCCGTTGATGCCTTGGCTCAAGAAAAGACATTTGATCTCATCCGAGTATTTGAACGTCGCGAAGGTCCTGGAGGCTGCTGGTAAAGATCCCTCTTCCATTGACAATTAGCCTCATCAAATTATTGTGCAATTCCTGACAGTCTTAGGATTGGCGACAAGGCTCAACCCCCAACAATCTCCAACCTGTCCCAATTGGCAGACCGCACCGCAGATGTGCCTCTAACAGTTCCGGAGAAGCTTCCGGCCTATGCGCCCAAGTCTTCTCAGCCGCGCTTTGAAGAGTCTTCTATTTATCCGTATCTCGAGACCAACGTCGCAAGTGTAGCGATGGAGTTTACTCAAGAACCCATCCCCGAGATTCGCAGTGAGTGGTCAACCAGCATTCACGGCCCTGATACACCCTTTCGGACTTGGAAGGTTATTCGTGATTACATCGCTGGGCTTCTGCAGCGAAATAGTTACGAAGATCTTGTTTCTTATAGCACTACTGTGGAACATGTTGAAAAGGTCGGTGAAGAGTGGAAGGTTGTTCTGCGAAAGGAAGGTAATGAGAAGGATTATTGGTGGACGGAATGGTTCGACGCTGTTGTTGTCGCTAGCGGACATTACTGGGTGCCGTATATCCCCCCGATAGATGGGCTGGATCAGTTTGAGAAGTCTCGTCCAGGAAGTGTTTTGCATAGCAAGCATTTTCGAGGACGAGATTACTTCAAGGGCAAAGTGAGTTTCCCTACAGTTCTCCCACAAAGTGGACATAGCTAACAGTCTGACGAAGCGGGTCGTGACAGTCGGGGCATCTGTCTCGGCGGCGGACATTGCTGTTGATCTTGTTAGTACAGCCAAGTCTCCGGTTCACAGCATCACTATTGGACACACGGTGAATGCCTACTTTGGCGACGGAGCCTTTTCACACCCCAAGATCAAGAAGCATCCCTCCATCTCGAAGGTCACTGGTCGAACAGTACACCTCATTGACGGCACCTCGATCCTAGACGTCGACCACATCATCTTTGGGACAGGCTATAGCTGGACTCTTCCTTTCCTCCCTTCTGTGCCGGTACGCAACAACAGAGTCCCTGGAATCTACCAACATGTCGTCTGGAACCAAGACCCTACTCTTCTCTTTGTTGGAGCTGTAGGAGCTGGTCTCACCTTCAAGATCTTTGAATGGCAAGCCGTCTACGCAGCCCGTCTCCTCGCAGGTCGAGCAACCCTCCCCCCGGTGGAACAGATGCAAGAATGGGAAACCGAAAGAGTAAAGACACACGGCGACGGACCAAAGTTTTCGGTCGTGTACCCCGACTTTGAGGATTACTTTGACAAGGTGCGCGAGCTGGCTGGTGAGGGTGAGCCAGGGGTTGGACGTAAGCTGCCGCCGTTCAAGAGGGAGTGGTTCCGCGCGTTTAACGAGGGGTCGGATTTGCGCAAGGCTATGTGGGAGAGATCGAATGCGAAGGCTGAGGCTGCGGAGGTGGAGGAGAGTAGAGCCAGACTGTAGGGAGCATCAGTGGGTGATTCTTTGGGATGAGGAGCATTAGACATAGAGATAGACAAGACACTTTGCTGTAGTATATGCTGCTGCGTCAGATACACTGTTGGTCAAGTGTTGTGCTCAGGTTGGGAGCCTATCGCTCATTTGGATATTGTTACTCAGGTCATGAGCAGTGCTGTAGCCTGGTGTGCCGGGCCAGAAAAGAGATCGCATGGCTTCAAACTGACCAAGAGAGGCATGCCCCTTTTCTGTTCTTGATGATAAGGAACCTGGTCCAGGTAATAATATCCCAGTCAGTCCTTCTCACATGCTTCCGAGAGCGCAGTATGAGGTTTACAATGTCGACAATAGGGGTTTCAGCTGGCACTCGGGTGGAAGAAGCCCGTATTCAAGGTTTCATGGCACCCGATACATCCGGCCTGTGTGTTCCAAAAGTCCCATCCCCAAAGCATGGGGAATGTAGATGCGTATCTCTCCTAATAGATGCGTCGAGGTTCGAATGTGACTTGTAAGATACTGTCGCTGGGGTCTTATCCACCCCCTGTCAAATGGAGGAAGAAGAGGAAGGAGATGGAAACAAATCACTACCGGGACATCAAAAAGAACGGGCGCTAACTAATAGCACAAGTTGGTTAACGTCAAGGGTCTAATATTGGGTAATGAAGGTGGTGGCAGTCATCTGTAGTTGTGGCAGGACTTGGCTGCTTGCCGTGATTTTATTAGACTTTTCACTGCCCGGGAATGTCACCATCGCAATCCGGGAAGTGGCATGACTTCCATTGCAGCTGGGGAAGGTTGCAGCGTACAACCCCAGAGATGAAATCGGCCGGGAAGGACAAGAGGCCGCCGTCAAGGTCGAGCATAGATGAAGAGAAGGCATCAGGATTCACCCAGAAAGACGAGACAGTCTCCTCTTTTATCCACCTCCTCAAAAACACTTCCCCAGACTCAACCACCGTCTGCATTGCCGAGTGGACCAACAATCCCGGTAGATGACCTCGTCTAGGTTTCCGTTTGTAATAGCTTGATCTGGGGACAATGTCTCAAATTCCTGGGGTAAAGAAAAAAAAAAGCCACTGGGAGAACAAACAGATGTCGATCTGGGAATTTGGACGATTCTGAGTGGGTGGGAGATGCGGATTGTGATGCATATCCCGGTGTGGCACCCCGCATCTCAAAGACACATCGGCACTGCAAGTGTCGTCCTATGGGGTGTAGGGGATTCAGGCGCCTGACCTTGTTTATTATTCATGATTGAAAAAGGGGAGAGAACTCGGACCCCGTTTGTCGGTGCTTGGCGGATGTCAATGTCCAAGGATAAGGGATAACGGCGGGCGCTCCAACGCCCAATACTCGGCTTTCGGAATGACTCGTAGCACGGCAAATCTAGAATTCTTTTTCTACACTTTCTTATCTTTCATCCCGCGCGGACCAGGAGTTGTTGCTTGGCTGTGGAGTTTACTCCACCAGTCCACTCCTCACCATGACGGATCTGACTCCCGAGAGGCCTGCCTTGGCGCGTAGTGGACCAGACAACGTGTTTCCCCTTGTCATGGGGGAGGTTTATCTCGATCTGAGTTCCATATGTATCACTTTGTATCCTCAGAAGAAGTCTTTGCTCGTCTTCAAGGCTAGTCAACACGATGACAATCCATGGATGCCACACGGGTTTACAAACATCTCGGGCGCATGACTAGTCTGCTTCATACCCAATTGCCGAGATGACCGAGCCTACCAGCTTCTTTCTTTTACCGTAGTTCTTATCAGTTTAGCTTCGTTCAGTGGCTGAGATAATGATGCATTTTCCCCGCGTTTTTCCCTCCTCCCCATTATCTTGGTCCGAGATAGGCTGCCACGCAACCAACCAGAAAACACACACACCCTGGCCCCCCTGTCCGATCCCATAAGAACCAGCCAGACCCAGACCCAGTCTCGTCTCGTGATGATTTCGCTCCGTCATTGTTCATGATCGGGATGCTGCTGGCCACGACGACTTGATACTACCGATATACGACACTTACGAAACGGTCACCATGCAGACAAAGACGTCTACGACAAAGAGCGGCTGCAAGCGAACATCGGCTAGGCCAAAGAATGGGCCTAATCCACGGTCGCGGTCGGGCTGTGCCACCTGCAAGGCCAAACATGTAGGGCTCTCTAATGTGGGTATATGGATCGCGAGACTAATATGGCAAGACAAAATGCGACGAGACGAGACCAGAGTGTTTAAGATGTATTCGAAAGGGTGTCAAGTGTGGAGGGTATTGGAAAGAGTTCAAATGGTCGTTTAAACACCAACCCGGCGAGATGGAGATCAACATCCAGACTGGTCCCTCACCTACACCTTCACGAAGAGGATCATCCGTTCGAACCGATAAGATGCCTACGACAGCAGTCCCCATGACGATTCTAGATCCTGCTCCCGGACCTTCGAAGCAAGACGACTTGGCGACAGAAGATGCTTCATCTATCTTGGGCGACGCTAGCTGGACAAGCAGTTCCTGCACCGACTCGGAGACGGACCTCTTTACCCAGACAAATTCCATCGTCGACACCAACGACATGACGCCCATGACTCCAATCGTCGAAACGACCTCTCAAGCCCTTATCCCTCCTGCCGGTCAGTACCTCGAGGGCACACCGTTGACCGTCAGCCTCATCGCCGACACGTCGTCGCTCCTCATCAGCAACTGGTTCGAGCAGGTGTGCACCGCCTGGTCGGGCTTCGACTCGGAGACAAACCTGAACCGAAAGCTTGCCCTCGAGCTTTGCACGACCTCTCATTCGGTGTTTAGCTCGCTACAGAGCATGTCTGCTGGCTTCTTGTCGACTCGGTTACCCAACATGAGACAGTCTGCCATGTATTTCCTCCAAGCGGCTACGGGATCAGTACTTTCTGAGGCAAAGGAGGTTAGTTGCCGGACAGTACTCGACACGATTCCTTCTGGACTATTATTTTCACTATTCTGCTTGGGTACTACTGTGTGCTGGGTGGATGCTCGACAACTTGGTCTACCCTTCTTCCGAGAAGCAAAAATGATCCTCAAACGTCTCAACCGTCGACTTTCAACGTATTCCGAAAAAGACCTCGAGTTGCTTTCATTCTTCAACAGGAGTTTTGCATACTGCGAGATGCTCCTCGCCGCTGTCGAGGATGAGACTGATGCTGTCGTCGAATCAGACAGCACTATGATTGGACCTCGGACTGATCCCAACATGCAAGTAGCTGAGCGATATATCGACAATGCGCCTCATCCGTGGACGGGCATCTCACCGCTTGCCGCTCAGCTTTTTGCTCAGTCGATACGGTTATGCCGGAGCTTCCGTCGGCATCTCAAGCTGCCTAAGGAGACGGAACGGGACTTTCAACGAGCGCTGGAAGAGATTCAGGAAGCTCAACGGCTGGAGGAGCGTTTACTGGGGTTGGAGTTTTCGGCTGCTGTTCCAATCACCGAGACTGGAGACTTTCGCACACCTGCGCTTCACCTTTCACAAATCGCAGAGGCGTACCAGCTTGCCGCATTGCTTCAACTTTACCAGACCTTTCCTGACCTCGTCGCCCTACGATTACCACTTGACTCTGCGCACGCAAACAGTAGACACATCCCGTGGGAGGAGTGGATCATCCCCCTCAGCCTGCGACTCGTCAATGTTCTTGAGCAGATCCCGCCCGACTCTGGAACACGTGTCATCCAGCCTTTGCTGTACATCACAGCCAGCACCGGTCTGCGCTACGACACGATGACCCTCCTCGACGTTCCGGGCTTCTCATTCGAGACAGCTGCCAGCCCCGTCACCGGCTTCCAGCCAGGTCCCTTTGGTGCACTACCCGGCGACCCCATGGAGGCGCTGGGTACGTCGCCGGCTTCGGTACCCCCGGGGAATCTCATTTCCCGCATGTCTCTCGACATCAGCAACGCTCGGCATTTCATCACCGGGAGACTCAACATGCTGGAAAACACTTTACCGCCGAAGCCGGTGGTGATGGCTAGGGAATTGATCAAGGCCATCTGGGATGCGTACGACAATGAGCCGCCAGGATCAGCGACGGTGCACTGGGTGGATGTGATGGAGGATAAGAATCTACGGTCAATGTTTGGTTAATTTATGAAGTTTTTAAATGAATTGTAAAAATAGCTAGCGAATTGTTTCTGGCAGGGCATGGTATTCACGGCATGGAGTATGAGTATATTGAGATTGGTCGAGACACTTTATGGGAGCAATTCTATTTCATTTCATCATGAATCTATATCCTATATCCCAAAATTTCCTTTCCATTTCTAATCCCATCTTTAAACATCCATGTACTTGCGAGCACCAGTATAATAAGCCAAACCCTCATCAGGCGTGGTAAAGGTAATGGTGGTACCCTTGGGGATGAAGAAGACATCACCAGGCTTGCCCTCGACCTTTTGACCCGTAGAGTCCTCGAGAATAAAGGTACCCTCGAGGATGATCTTTGACTCGTCGTACTTGTACGTGTAGACCAGAGGAGTACCCTTCTTGAGGCGGAAGAAGCCCGCAGAGATGGGGTTTGTAGCGTCCTTGTCCGAGGTGTGGACGTCGCCGAGGTAGGCGTTTTCGTTGGCGAGGAGGGGAACCTCGTACTTGGTTTGGGCTGAGGCGAAGTGCTTGAAGGCGGACATTTTGAAGTCTTGTGTGGGGTTTTTTGGGAGATGGTTTGAAGATGACTGAGATGAGGTCTTGGAGGATAAATTGAGAGAAGATGGCTTGTAGAGAAGGTGTTTGTGTCTTGTCTGACAGAAAAGTTGTTTGAAGAGGAACCATCTCTCCTTCATATACAACTCCCCAACCCGTCTCACCCCCTCTCAGCCTCCGCTTTCACATCTTACACACCAACTCCAACCGCCCTCTTGATCTTTCTCAATCACGTAAAACGATCCCCTCGCGCGTCGTCCATCTCTTTCAGACAAACCTATCCGGACGCGAAAGTCGACCCTCTGCCCCGCAAACACCGTGATAGGCTTCTTTTTCCTATCTGGGACAAGTTCCCCGATAACAAGAGAATGGCGGGGTAGACATGGCCGCTTTCAGCAATCTTGCTGTTGTGTCTTCCGGCACATGATCCCGATCGTCGGATTGTTTTTTTGCCCCAGTGGAAAGTTTGGGGGTTCGATTGAGGGTTTTTGGTTGTATTGGGTGATGTCGGGGGGGAGTTCAAATAGAGGGTGTTGACCACTTGAGGGTTGATACTATCACAGATAACCTTTCAACCTTTACAGGACTCACATGGTGGTCCATTGAGTATCAACTCATCTTTTTCTCTCACCTCTTTTAGTTTTCATTGCATTTCATCATGGTTCTCTCATCATCCTCTTTTGGTGCCCATGAGGCCATCGTCGTCCTCAGCATCCTCACAGGCATCTTCTTCATCGCCTACCAAACATTCAACATCCTCTCAACCCGCAAATCCAAACTCAGCAATGACCTCCCACCACTCTCTTCCGGCTGGGAACCCAGCGACTACAAGACTCCAATTCCTGAGCCTTATCCCGGCTGGTCCATTGAAAAGACCAAGCCCCTCCCCTATCGGGCATTCCGCTACGGACCAAAGTACCAGGTCACCATGGGTCTGCGTACCGTGTCTTCGGAGGAATGGATAGAGTTGGATAGCGACTATCCAAAGTATCATGCCGACAAGAAGGCTCGTATTGAGGAGCGTGGTGAAAAGTGTGTCGCTACTCATCCCGACGCTTTTCCTGCTGCCATCGAGCTACTCCAGGAACTCACAGAGTACCTACCTTCTCGATATCCGACCCTTTTCGAACGGACACCTGTTGGAATCAAGAACAAGTGGTCTGGTGAAGACTTCAACATTGTCGAGCGTCCCCTGGCCGAAGACCCCATGGCCATCTGCGCCCGTCTCGTGCAGGATGACCTCGCCCTAATGATTGAGCGTCCCGATGGGCAATACTACCTCTTGGCTGGCGCTGTACTCCTCGCAGGCTTCTGGCGTCTTTCAGACAAGTACGGCATGTCGCTCTCGGATATTCACTACTCTGGTGACGTGCCTCATTTCAAGGAGAAGCTCGAGACTGGCATGTGCAAGTTCTTCAAGCGTCTCAAGTGCGAGTCTGTCTACTGCCGCAACAACTACTTCCTTCAAGTTGATGATGCCCTCGCCTGGAGCTGGAGTATTGGTGGTGAAGATGATCCTGTTGTCAGCTGGAGCACTGCCCAAAAGGACAAGGCTATTGAGCATCACATGTTCCGTTCTGAGCGCCAGTCTCTCCGTCGGTTGCCCAAGACAGGTGCCATTGTCTTTACCATTCGCACATACTTCCATCCTGTTACAGATATTGTCAAGGAAGACTACGTACCGGGTCGTCTGGCCAGTGCTGTACGCAGCTGGGATGACAAGGTGTCCAACTACAAGGGCAAGGAGAAGTACGGCGGCGTGTTGCTTGAGTATCTTGACAGAGAGCATGAGAAGCAGTTGGCGAGGGGATTAAACCTCGAGAAGGAGGACGAGGTGAGGAAATACCCGTGGTAGATGGTGGTGTTTATGTGGGGAGTGTCTGTAAATATCAAAATAGTTGTAGATATGGTTTACGAGGCATTGAGCGATGCATGATGAATTTTTTAGTTATTTTTAAATACCGTATTCTTCTTTAAATATTATTTACCCATTGTTACTTAAAACCTTGCTTGTGGTGTGTCTCGGTGATCGGATTCCGAGAGCCTTGTAGAGTTATTTTCATCATTGAATACATTTTTGATGCCGTGATACGAACGACTGAGGACTGCAAGCGTTTGGCACCCTACAAGAGAAGATTATCTTCAAGATAAAGTTCATCATCAGAGTAAATTTCGCTAAGCTACTTGTACTTCACACTCATCATACATCAAATCATTCCATATTCCATTTCCTCTCCCACCCAGGAAAGAAAGGCATCTCATCCAAAGTACGCGGCTCCCAATCCTTTGGAATCAAGCCCTTTTCCACCTGCTCACGCTCCCACTCTTTCAAAGTTGGCTTTGCCACGTGTTCTACATGCCATGTACCTTTATACTTCATGAGGTTCTCCTTTCCTTCGTTAAGGACCTTGAGGACGAGGGATGGGATGTAGGGCTCGTCTCGGAATTCGGATAGTGGGGTAAATAGGGCTTTGAAGTTGAAGACGATGGCGCCCGAGAGGGGGAGTCTGCGGAGGGTTTGCCAGTCTACTCGTAGGTGGAGGTCTTCTGGGGTTAGAGATGGGTTTTGTGAGTCTCGGTGGCTGAAGTCGGGGTGGTCGGCGGGGAGGAACAAGGGCTGTCCAATCTCGAGACCCCATGAGCCTCGTTGGATAGGACTGTTGGCGGGCATTTTGGTGAAGAAACTACACGAGTAAGCTAATGATCACTTAGAGATGGGCTGTGCTTACCGATCCATGCTAAACTCCATCTTCTCCTTATAGTCAGGCACCGGGGCATGAATCTCTGGCAATCCAAGTCCCATCTTTTGGCTCAGTTTCCAACCGACAGAAGAACAGATGACACCCGCTCTGAAAGTGTATCGACCAGTCGCAGGATCCCGCAGTGTAAGAGCAAAATCCTCGGGGACGTGATTGAGGATGAAATGCAGGGGCTCAATCTTGTCCAGATCCTGCTTGTTGCCTAGGATGTGGTTCACAAAGGTGTTGTCGTTGAGTTCGAATGCCTGAGGATATCGTGCGCAAAGAAACTGGATGATCATCTCCATGAGTTCCTTGACCGCGAGTTCAGAACCCGGAAGCGCCTGCAGCACGTCTTTACCATGCTTGGCGTAAAGTTCCTGACGCTGACGGATGCGTTCTGGATAGGTATTCTCCACTTCCAACCAAAAGTCCGTGTCTAGTTTCTTGAAGGCTATTGCACGTTAGCTTGCTGGTGGGTTTGATGGATCCACTGTCACTTACACATTGTTTGGTGGTAAGCCCACCGGAAGGGACGATAAGGTCTCGGAAGCGCAGTTTTGACGTCAAAGTTCTTCAGAGGTGTAGGCAGAGGGACGCCAGATAGCTTTGCGTAGTCGGGAAAGTCACCGAGCTTCTTAAGCTCGCTGACGCTGAAGCCGGTAAAGTTGTACTTGGCGGGACTAGCAGTGCAATAATCCTCATCCAGCCTCAAAAGAGGTTTGAAGGCAAGATCTACAGGGAGTGTTGCGAATTCGGAGGAGATCTCTTGAAGAACATGTCGCTGCGAAGGCGGAAACACCTTGGTGTAATCCACCTCAGAACTTCTCTTTACCGGCTCTGGAGGAGGAGACGATGGCCATCGCGAGTATTGAGTGAGAGCCTTTCGCTTGTGAATAAGAGTATGAGCGAGGACGCCAAGGCATGCAACAGCACCAAAACAGAAAGACAGAGCAAGCACCGTCTTGACCGTTGCAGGCTGAAGAGTCTCGGAAAAGACAAGCATGATTACCGTTTGCCTATTTGCTTAATGGAAACGATTTCGGAACAAACATTATCGACGTAGGTAGCAATCTCGGAACTCCAAGTTGCGGGATTCCTTTTTCTTTATGCCTAACTCTTGCACAAACACCCCCTCGATTACAAGGTAAAGCAAGACACACGTCAAACACGACCGGATCAGGTCACAGTTGGAGAAAACCGCCCGCGGGTTAACATTGCCAGTTGGGGACTAGGACAAACGCGGGGTACAGAAGCAAGCTTATCGGATCGGCAGTGATAAAAGGACACAGGTACACGGTGGATACGCTACCGGACGCGGAGAGGGTGTGTACCACTTACAGAAGGTGGATGAGAAAAGGGCGGGCGTGATAACGACCTGCGTTGGTGAGGGAGGTCGAGACCTGGAGGCTGATGATACGAGGGAGGGCGGCTTCGGTTGTAAGCGCGTGATGCAGTTGTCACGGGTAAGCAAACCTATTTAGTAGGGTTCTCTACGAGCTCCCCAAGAATCCGTTGCAGCTCCCTGTTCTTCTGTTGAGGACGGTTGATTCATTATGTAAATGGTTAGGAATGCCGGGTAGCTCGTGGGGTTATGTCACGGCAACATGTCATAGTGCAGTGTTTGAGTGTTGGAAGGTATCAGGGAAGTGCTGTAGGAGGTCACAGTGGGATCAAGCAGAGGCATACCACGCTATCAACGTGACAATACAACCGAGGTAATGTGCTATCCCATTCGAGGCCATCCGGATTTTTCCTGTTGATGAAGCAGTGAAGCGTCTTTGATTGGAACCTCGGTTGTCATAAATCCATCTTTTCATAGTATTTCGGGTCTTATCTCCGACCTGGCCGTCATTGGCTCCCTCTGAGACTCGGATGCTGGTTGCTGCATGGGTATGACTGGTGGGGAGGGTGATACTGATACGGTTCAAGGGGAGTTCCTACCGGCCAGGGTATGTACTCATGTCAACACCAGGAACTCAAATTGTTAGATTTTCGCAGTGAAGAAGTCTTGAGAATACTATTGTGTGATTCACTTGCAAAAACAGGATTATTTTAAGTCCTAAGGTGTTTGATGTTGTTCCTGTGTATGTGCTCTGTAAGCAATCCCCAAGTACACCTACCCAACATCACTCTTGTCAAGACAATATACCTTTAAAACTTAAGTAGTAATATGAAAATTATTTCTTAAGCTTACAGAAAGAAAATGTAAGCGTCAGAGACTGAGAGAGAACTTCCATTGAGTAGTGACACAGGGTAGCGTACCTCAAGCCCGACGTATTTATACCTTGGTGGGCATGTTATCGAACATGATCCTAATAGAATCCTTGAATTCTGAGTATAAATATTAAGAAACCACGTACACAGCCTTAAGGTATTATAGACCTAGGAGTTTCCAGCCTTACATTTTATTACATATATGATCCTCTTGCCATGAGATATCAACAGAAATCTACATCGATACATATGCCTGGAGTGGAGATGAACATGAGTTACTGGGTAGACGCCTAAAATAGGTTCTATCCAGATAGATGAATATTGATAGAATTCATCTTAACTTTCCTACAATATTTCCTTCAAGGGTGAGCTATCTGGTCTGCCTGGGGTATGTGTCTGCCCGTCCACCCTGTACCGTTGAGGCTGTGGGGCCACAGTGACAGGGGTTATTAGGCTGGCGTTTTCCCCAGATCGAGCCACCATGACTAGAATGGACAATTTCGTGAGAATGGTGGCTAAAAGCCATCAACATTCTTGATCATTGCCCAAAAAATACCTGCTCCCTCGTATGCTCATCGTTAAATACGGATACGACGTCTGGAATTTTATGGAGAAACAAGGGATAAGAAAAGGGGTCAGTAAGCGGATCTTTACTTATCCCGGGCCTCACGCGTCTCAACACGTGAAACAAGGCCTCTCCACTCGCTGCTCACTCACTCAGTGCAAAGTAGCAACATCATCTCAAGGGCGACATCTCATCTCGTAACCCACAATCAATCAATCGCTTGGTGCTTTTCAATTCGCTCGTTATAGTCGTTGCTTTCCAAGATGCCTTCTCCTATCGTCGCCGCTACTCTTCAGGCTGCTGCCCTCTCATCCGCTTCCAATGTGTTGGCCCAGCTCATTGAGGCGCGTCAGCAGAACGTGAGTTTGTGTCCATTGTGAATCGCTGCAATTGATTTGAATCGCCATTGATTACCATGATTTTCATCCCAATCGACTAGCCTGTTGACTAACTTATTCTGATAGCGCCCTGTAACTCTGGATCTCCTGCCTCTGCTCCGCTTCGTCACACTCACATTGATCACTGCTCCTCCCAACTATCACTGGCAGCAATTCCTGGAGCGCACATTTCCGGCGTATCCGTCTGGGCGCCCACAGGAACGTATCGGTGATGTTGAAATGGCGCCCGCTGAGGATGCGCCCGAGCTCAAAGAGGGCTATGAAGAGCGCATGGCTGAGGTCAACCGAGACCGAGAGCCCAAGTTTAGCATGAAGAACACCCTGACAAAGTGGTTCGTTGATTGTATCTCTGCCGGCGCCATCATGAACACGGTGGCTTTCCTCATCATTATGGGCGTTCTCAAGGGCCAGGCTTCATCTCAGATCTGGAGCAACATCAAGACGGTCAGTTCACTTTCTACATTATCGCTCATTGCTAATACCTCCTAGGAAACAATCCCCATCATTGTTGCCGGCTACAAGATCTGGCCGATTGCTTCCATCATCAGCTTCAGTTTCATCCCCGTCCACCGACGAATCGTGTTTTTGAGTTTCATTGGTCTGCTGTGGGGTATCTACATGAGTCTGGTGGCTTCCAGAGTGTAGAGGTCTAGAAAGATGGGCGTCTGGAGTAGTGGCTATTGCCGCTGGTCATGGATTTGATATTACCGGGCATGGCCTGGTTTGGATGAGCTTTGGGATTGTGCTGCCCTGAGTATAGAGCGAAAGAAACTGCCCGGAACTTGCGGCTTGCTTGCTAGCTTGATTATCTCTGCGCTGGAAAGAATCTAGTTTGCGTCTGGGATATTGGTTGTGTCATGTGAACTATCCTCTATGCTAGAGATGGTTTTATCCTCCCCATCTCCGTTTAGCCATGTTGTTGAAATTCAAAACATGCGATATCCGACTTGAATCACTTAGCGGGATATGCCCAGAGTGCTGCATATCCTGACCCTTGATAATCACGCACTTGAGATCACCTCGGCAGTGATTCGATTTCTGTGGCCCAGGGTTTCATCCCGCTGCCAGATCTGGTTGCTAGCCCGAGCATCATGGGGAGTGCCAAGGACTATCCCCTGTAGAGAGCACTATCACACTATAACCTTTAATGCGAAACTCGTATTTGGGATTTGGACATCGTGTTGTATGGGTCTGGTCAGGGGTTGAGCTTCTGATCGACATTGGTTATATAACTGAGCAATGGTCACGCCTAAAGTCGTAATGACTTCATTCCTCTGAAATTCGATCAATGTTGGTCTCATTGTGAGAATGCGCCTAGTCCAAATCGCATCAGCGCTTCTGGGCGCGCAAGCCGCCTCAGCGACAGTACTTCGTCGCGCCGCAGACACAACCGGAACCATCGGCTCTGGTGACTTCATTGTCGAGTTTGCCGATGCCGTCAAGTCAGCGTCCGCCTTTTACGATGCTCTCGAGGCGGAAGGAATCAGTGCAAACCCTCGTACCGAATTCAGTTCTCGCCTCTTCAACGGCGCGTCTTTCCAAATCGTGAACGCCAGTGGCAGTGATGGAAAACAGATCTTGCAACAGCTTGAGGCGCTGGCACAGGTCAAGGCTGTCTGGCCTGTCCGTCCTGTCCGTCTTAATATGCCAGAGACCAGCGACGCCCCAGCATTGAACGATACTACTGAGGGTGCCCTCTCACGACGCCAAATAACGCTGCGGGATGGGGCCAAAGACACCTTTTCGCCCCATGTCATGACGCAAGTCGACAAGTTGCGAGCAGAAGGAGTTACTGGAAAGGGAATTCGCGTTGCAATCATTGACAGTGGCATTGATTATACCCACCCCGCTCTTGGAGGATGCTTTGGGCCTGGCTGTCTGGTCGAGGCCGGATGGGACTTTACTGGTGATGATTTCCTACCTGGAACTATCGAGGCCAAGCCTGACGCGGATCCCATGGATGACTGTCAAGGTCATGGAACTCATGTTGCGGGAACTGTTGCTGCACAGCTTAAGGGCAACAAGTACGGCTTCACCGGAGCTGCACCTGGAGTCAAACTGGCGGCGTATCGTGCTTGGGGATGTCGTGCCACATCTACCAACGAGATTCTGCTGTCGGCTTTCATTCGGGCTTTTGAAGAGGGAGCCGATATCATCTCTTGCTCCGATGGCGAGTAAGTTGCTTCGACACTACCTGAATGTTCTGTGACGCTAATTATTGCTGCTAGTGCTGGTGGTTGGCCCTCGGATGTCTGGAGTGTTCTCGCCACACGCATTGTTGACGCCGGAGTGCCCGTCGTCATCTCTGCAGGCAACGACGGCGGCCTTGGCCTCTTCTATGCCTCGGCTCCAGCGACGGGCCGCGGAGTGACAGGTGTAGGCGCAGTTACCAACACCGAGTTCCCAGCGTTGCTCACTGCAGGCTCGTACGCTGTTGAATCCAACAAGACGAGCCAAGAGTTTGGATTCTTGCCTGGATTCCCTGAAATATCTGAAAATGTTACCCTTTCTTTATGGTCCGCTGCTGATGCTGACAATGCTTGCTCGGCTCTGCCTGACGATACTCCGGATTTGAGCGGGCGAATTGTCCTGCTGGAGAATCTCGATGCTCGGGCAACTGGATGCTATCCACAGGACCAAGGCACCAATGTGGCTGCTAAAGGGGGCCAGTACTTGCTCTACTACGCCAAGGACAATCTGTAAGTCCGCCATCCTGCGTCGATTCTCAAAAGATATTGACAAGCTAAGGACTATGCGCGACGAACTTTACAATTATGCGGAAGGTCTCCAGGGCGTGGCAACAGTTCCCCCTTACGTCGCCCAGAAGTGGCTCTCCCTTCTAAAAGAGGGCAAGTCTGTCACAGTCTCTCTGCCTGGGGGAAACAATACTGCTGTACTCCTTGAGCAGCTCGAGAACAACGTGAGTGGCGGTTACATGGGGGATTTGTCTAGCTGGGGCCCTACTTGGGAACTAGCCATGAACCCCCAGATCGCTGCCCCTGGAGCCAACATTCTCAGCACATTTCCAGTGGCCATGGGAGGCTACAGAGTCATGACGGGAACTAGCATGTGTATGTTCCTGAGAAGCCCTGTTGCTGAGTCCGACTTTGCTAACACGTTCAGCTGCACCTCTCGTTGCGGGTATCTACGCTTTGATCGGCGAGGTTCGCGGAAGTTTGAAACCAGAGCTCCTGAGACGGCTCATCATGTCAACCGCAAAGCCTCTTGACTGGTTTGACGGAAAGAAAGCAAATCCAGATATGCCAGCCCCGGCGCCACAGCAGGGTGCTGGTATAGCCCAAGCCTTTGACGCAGCGCACACCACTATTGAGCTCAGTATCGAGAGCATATCATTCAACGATACTGATCACTTTGTTGGAAACAAGACCTTTAGTGTGAAGAACACAGGATCCAGCGACGTCTCTCTTCAGCTCTCTCATCGTAAAGCGCCGACCATGTACACTTTGCAGCCAGACTTGTCTCCCTTGATGGCAGCCTCCTTCCCGAACCCGATAGTTGAGGAGTGGGCTGATATCAGCTTCAGTTCTAGGTTTGTACCTGCTGAGCCGTTCTTATTCTTGAGCTGACAAATTTGTGTAGCAATATTAATGTCCCTGCCGGTGGCTCTGTCGACGTGACTGTCACCTGCACACCTCCAGAGAATGTCAACGGAACTCTGCTACCCGTGTACAGTGGACACATTGCCCTTACAGGATCTAACTCATCTCTGGTGCTGCCGTACCTGGGAGTTGCTGGAAGCATGCGTGATATACCAATTCTACAAGCTGGCCAAGTCTATCTCGCCAACTACAACAACGAAGTCCCCGCTAATAAGACTTACACCATCGCACGACCAGACCCCGCTAACCCACCTCTCACTGATCGTGGTGATCAGGATACCACACCAAATGTCTACATTAAGCCTAGCATTGGAACTGCCGCGCTTCATGTCGACGTCTTGCGTGGAGGTGCCAACGGAGATGTCATCGGGGCGCTGGCTGGTTGGCCACTTCTCTACTTGCCTCGTTCTGATCAGCGGGCCTATGTCAAAGGATTGCTTGCCAACGGTACTGTGCTGGATGAAGGGGTTTATTCTATGAGGGTGAGCGCGCTGAGGGTGTTTGGAGACAAGGCTGATAAAGACGATTGGGATGTTATAACTACGGTGCCTTTCAACTTGAAGTATGAATCGTAGGTAAAGATTAGTGCTGCGTCACAGCCGTCTCAAATCTTCTAAGCTCAGACCACAGACTAGCGTTGGAATTAGAATAGAAGGGTTATTATGAAGAGAGGACATTGAGCTCGCGAAAGTGAGCCCCCAATCTAGGCTCTTAGCGAAGGATAGGTAGGCTTGGACTTGAGTCTACAGTAGGGCCAAACCGGCTACCAAATACCTTGCCACTCAGAACAGTTGCATGTATCTTCATCAAAGTCACTGACCCATGGCTTCATTCTCTGCTGGTGGCGGACATCTTTTCACGAGACGCGGGTGCTGTCTAAAGTGAATCTTTGTAGCCTGCAGGTCGTGATGCGATATTATGTACAGCAATGAGACCAAGACATGAGAACTAGGAGAGAGCGGTGATTATTGATATTTGCTGCTCGCTAAGGCTGTATATAGGACGGCAACGACAGTTGCTTTCTCTTCTATCGTAATTCGAGGGTCAACACAGCTCGCACAAGGTAGCAGTACAAAGCTTACCTAGAAACAAAGAAAAGACACCCACATGAGAAACAATGACTTCAACTATTAGAGCCGATCACACCCACTGGGCTTGTCCATTTCCGCTCCAGGGATGGCCCGGCATCAAGTGCGACCAGGGCAACGACATGTCGACCGACCATTGCAAGAACTGCAAGAAGAAGAGAGCCGTCAAAGCCAAGGCCCTAGATAGAAATGGAGACAAGATTGGGAAGCTTGCAGAGATCACCGCTACTGGCGAAGAGCTATGGGATTATGATTAGGCTCATCGGAGAAGGTGATGGTTGGGTTAGAAGGATTGCCTAAGGCTATGAGAAAGGAAGAATATGTCTTCGATAACTATAGCTAGATACTTAGCATAAATATCATTAGTCTTCGTTTCCGTGCTGTAAGTTCTAATGATTTGGTTGCACATGGGCACGCCAAAGAGAGTCATGGCGTGGTTTTGACGGCTAGACCCTCCATCCCTCAACTACATGGTACAGAGTTTCGTCTGTGCCGACGTTCCCGGGGAACACAACAAAGGGAAGACCAGGCCACTTTGACTCTGGCTCTTCACATCTCCACAGCGGCACGCCTGGTGCGGCTTGGCCAACGATAAGAGCCCGCTTCATTCTCAGCCCTTTGGTCGCCATGTCTGACGACGTGATGCCACCTTTGGCAATGATGTATCGAGGCTTCAGCTCGAGTTTCTCTAGAAAAGATACTAGGGCTCGGGCAACGGTAGAACCAATGTCAAGACTCTTGGCTTCGTCATCTCCAACGACAAGTTCTCGGCTGGTCATGACAAGCACATCCTGTCCCCTCTTGATTTCAGCCTCTGCTATTTTGAGAGCCTCTTGAACCTCGTTCGACGCATCTTCGGGTGACTGAAGGAGCTTTTGAACGTCAAGAATAATGGTGGTGAGATCTTTGCCAGCCAGCTGCCTCAGCGATTCAAGCTGTGCGGTCGTCTTGGGCACATAGGATCCGGCGATGATCAAGCCACCCACATCTCCTGATAAATGCAACTGGCTCGCAGAAATTGGTGGAATAGATGGGATGCCTAGTCGAGCTGAAGCGAATGCGGCTCCTGTTCGGAAAAGGAAGCGTTTGCCCGAATCTGAAGCCTTGATCAATGCAGCCACAACGACGTCAATGTCCTCGTCAGCAGCGGCATTGATCACAATGACAGGCCGTGGCCCTTTAGCCTCTTGCAGGAGTTGACCCAATACAGCATCAACTCCACCAGTGCGAATTGTATTCAGACTGATAGATGTGACCCTCTCTTCCGGTATCTCTCCCTTGGTCTTTTCGACCACGTAATCTCTTAGGTTGGAGCTTTTATAGCCAAACGTGGCGTCTTTGGCAAAAGGTGTTTGAGCGGCGGGGACCAGGTGATCTTCTTCTTGGACGTAATGGATGTCATTTATGGTGTATCGGCCTCCTTGAAAGAAAAACGGGCATAAAATCCAGGCGTCGGCGGCACCGAGAACATGCTCTGCCGCCTCAGCCTCTAATGGGAAGTGGCCGCGGAGTGTGGAGTCACTCCTGAGGACTACTTCGAAAGAGGTTCCTGTCTCCTTAGAAGCGGTGTGTAGGTTCCCGCAGATCTCGGTGATGAGCTCTCTGGCTTGTTGGGGATGGAGAGCGCGCGAGTTTGTCAGGATGAAGAAGCCGCTGCCCTGTTTGGTCTGTTTGAACTCTTCCGCAAGCGTTGCCACGTCCCAAACAGTTAGGATATTAATGTCGTGGCATGTTTGTGTGCCGGTAGGATCGTCATCGAGAATGACGAGGATGGGCGTTTTGGGTGATGAGGCAAGCTCTTGTCGGGTCTGGCTCCGGAGGTTGATCGCTACCACGGGAGGGAGGGCCGCGAGGGTGGTATCTTTGTCAAGGATAGTTTGGTCCGTCATTTTGTAATTACCTCAAGTTGTCCTGGCATGTCTTGTCGATGAGATGGATGATGTTGGGTGATAATCGCTCAGTGTTTGTTGAATTGCGGGGTTGTTGGTTTGGCTGCAGACAGAAATGTACAGGAAAATGAAGCATGGAAACAGATAATTCCAACACCAGATTCGAAAAAAGGAAGAAAAAAAGGTCGCCAGAGGAAAAGATCTTGGGCGAAGGAGTGCTGCTACGTAGCACTCTGTTAAGAAATCGTGCCTATGTTAGAGGCTCCTGGGCAGATATTTTCCCACATCTCCATTGAAATGCGGTGGAACATGAATGTCAATAGTTCCTGTAGAGAATGGTGTAACGTGTCAGTAAATAGAAAATCTCCCATTCAGATTGTGAATGGGTGGGTTAATAAGCCCGTTCTTCCTCACAACGGCGACGCGTGTTTGAGCAGACAACGCTCCCACGGTTTACGTCTCTCGTCCGCCTTTCACACCTGTTTGAATACGTCACCTAGGACGATTTCAAGTCTTGTGACTAGCTATTGTCTCTGACACCATGCGGTCACGCCTGAGACCTCGAGCCACTGCTGAATGTGACAACACCTTCCTTGGCTACAAAAAGTCCTTCTGCCCTCGTCAGATTTCTGCTTGATCGCTTCTCTGGTATATGTTCAGTGTCTCATTTTAAATACTTTTGTTTGACACCGAGTTCACTATCTCTCACGCCGGGGAAAACGATCCTACAGTCCAAAGATCAGGGCGTGGCGACTCTGAGGTGCCTACGATGCCTGACTTTCGGCCCCTTTTCCGCTGCGCAAGACTACTGAGGGCATGTTGCTTTCGGCGCAGAAAGAGGTCTACTAGATCCACACAAGAAACAAAATCCATGCAAGACGAGCATCCACGCCCGAGGTCTCCAGCTACCCAGTCGCTGAGTGAGACAGAGGAGTGCAGCCACTCAAGAATATGCTTGGTGACGAGAAGCCCGGGAGACAGATAGGAAAGAGCGTGTTTCAGTGTGAGTAATTCATGTTCATTTTGGTCAATTCTAATTTTTAAGAGTGCTACTACAGGGTCGCTATGGGAAATGATTTGAGCTCGTGGGATGAGTTGGTAGTTAACTACTCGAGGTGGATGGATGTCAAGTGAATGAGGGAGGCTTAGACTACGGCGAAGAGCACGAGGGACAAGAAATGATACAGAGATAAACCGGGAGAAATTGTGAGGATGCTACAGACTATGCACTGTAATAAAGACTTGAAATTTACATGATTTTTACACAAGACTCCTCCAACACGGTCATCCTGGTTTCCGGTTGATGCCTTGATGAAAATCCTTAGTTAGAGATCAGAGAAGATTAGTAAGTTGAAGGAAGAAAGTTTCAAATCAAGGAAAATAGCAGAATCTAACCCTAGAATGCAACACGTAATATAATATTCTGCGCCGCAGTTATGTGGTTGTACTTCCTTCTGCGCACTTAACACGACAGTTTATGTACCATACCTCAGTCATTCCTAAAGGTAAACTAACCCCCCAGAGTTTAAAATCGGTATTTCTCTTATAGCGACTCTCATCACGTGGTTGCTTTCGCTCTATATGCATTTCTGGGAAACTTTGAGCTTCTTACTCATGCATCAAATGTCTGCGCCACTTGTTGACATTACAAGTTTTTTGATCCCATGACGTGCCATATCACACTCAAACCCCTCCATTCAGTTGTTTGTTCATCTTCTCCTCTATCCTCTATAACCTCACATTTCGTGCTGAACTATCCTTTAACGCGATGTCTCCTCTCATCAAGACAAGATTTCTCATACTATCTGATACCCACGGGTTACAGTTCCAAGCAGACAGAAAACCTCATCCACCAGCAGACGTGGCTATTCACTGTGGCGACCTCACAGGCGACTCCAAGCTGCATGACTTCAAACAAGCAATCGAACTGCTCCAGGAAATCAGCGCACCACTAAAGATTGTCATCGCTGGAAACCATGACTTCACGCTTGATGATTCCGCCTTCAAGCAAAAAATTACCGAAGCAAGCAGGCTGGCACAAGAGGACCTGGAAGACAGCATCAAGGCTGAATATGGCGACTATGGAGATGCCAGGCGGCTGTTGCATGAGGCAAGAGACCAGGGAATTGTATTTCTGGAAGAGGGATCTCACCAGTTTACACTCGACAACGGCGCCCTCCTGAGAGTGTATGCAAGTCCGCATACACCAACTACTGGCAACAGCAGCGACTGGGGGTTCCAGTATAGCGGAGCTCACGAGTTTGCTATCAAAAAGGAAACCGATATCGTCATAACACACGGTCCGCCTCACGGCATAATGGACATGACAACGGAGAGACAGAGGATTGGATGCCCTCAACTCTTTGCTGCCGTTGCCAGAGCTCAACCCAAACTTCACTGTTTTGGACATGTTCACAATAGCTGGGGCGCAAAGCTGGTTGCCTGGAAATTGACAATATCTGACCAGCCTTCACATTTCAGCGATATCGACAACGAGAAGTCTGTGGCAATCGAGAGCCTGTCCCGGTTAAAGGGATCCAAGTTCGAGTCGGTAGAGGATAGAGAGGTTCGAGAAGATACGGCAGAACGGTACAAGTCTCAACGATGCTGTCGTACGAGTCACTGCGACGGCGATGATAGGCCCCTACGTCCAGGAGATACCTTATTTGTCAACGCTGCGGTAATGGGGGATGACGAGCTCAACCAGTACCCGTGGCTGGTCGACATAGAACTAGAGCCTTACCAAGGCAAGAGTTGACTAGAGTGTTGATTGGGAAAGTCGGGACGACATGATTTGATGGAACGGAGTGGAATGTACTGATAGAGGCGAGAAGAGAGTATGGATATGCTAGAGGACTAAGTGGTGGGTAGACAGACATAGGCTAAAGGCGAGGACTAGGAGAATGAGCCAAGAAGACGTTCGATGACTATATGGGGCTCTGAAACGAAAACTATGCGAATGGAAATAATAATGCACGTAGTTTGATATCTTATCTGACTGCTCTTATTGCTTCTCGCCGATGCATCAGTGACCTAGAAGGTGGGAGCAAAAGGGTGAGCTGTGAGGGGTACACGTGACTCGACTCATCACACGATCTCATCCGCCATTGTTGCGGTTTCACGATTGCAGCCAGCCAGGTTCTTTTTTTCTCACCACAAGATACAATTATTTGTCCAAGTCTTATTTCTGTCTCAAAAAACAAAATTCAGGTTTGACTGCCTTCCTGGGTGCTTGAGTTCACACTCCAAACCCTCTTCCCAGTCCTTTTCATAACTAACCACTGCAGTCTTTCCACCTCTTCCACGCGTCGTTGTCCCGGCAGCTGTCCAACAGCAGTTGTCAATCCCGCGCACATCCACAAGTTTTCAAGGCCCGACACCTCCTTTTTCGCTTCTAAAACTCTCCGGCAAAGGCCGTCAGCTTCTTCGAAGCGGCCTTGCGTGGCAAGTGTCAGCGCAAGACTGTTCATGGTGAAAAGCGTGGTTGGATGCTCTGGACCAGAAAGCCTCTGACGCACTTCTAGACAACATCTGTGCACCTCTTCTGCTTCTTTGTATTTCCCTCCTCTTGACAAGACTGTTCCAAGACACTGCATACCCGATAGCGTGCTTGCATCTTCTGGACCCAGCACCCTTCTGTTGGCTTCCAATAGCCGCTGAAGAAGTTGCTCCGCCTCTTGGTTTCTGCCGATTTTGCATCGATAGAGAGCCAAATCATGGAGTAGTCGGCCCCATTTCTGAAAGCAACCCCGGTCGCGTGGTTCGGTTTCTATAGCGGAGTCGACATAAGGATCCAGCCGTTGACAGATCCCTTGACTGCCAGCGTCATGCGGATCTGGGTATTCTGATGAAAAGACATGGAGGAGCGTCCGCTTCCAGGCCTCTTCGTCCTTTTGTGGCTGTCTTGGCCAGATCTTCCACTGCGGAATTGTTGTTACAGACGAGATCCACATTCGTGCAGAGGAATGTACCGTGGGATGTATTTCATACACGCCATTTTCTTTCGCAGCGATAATAAGCGCGCATTCAGTCAGAAACTCAATGTCCCGGTCGAGGTTGACCTTGCTACCCCCACGGTGGCGCTGGTAAGCTTCGAGGATGAACTTGGGGATGCCTTCAGGGTTGAGGAAGCACATCAAGCACAGCAGGTCAGCAGCGGATGATCTCTCCCGGCGAAGGTGTTCAAAAATATCTTGCCACGCGCCGAAATTTGAATTCGACGTCGAGCCCTTTTCACAGAGGCTGACTACCCTCTCGCTCAGGACCTCTTTGGTTTGGGACTGCCCCGAGGATTTTCGAGATGATGTCCAAGGCCACCTTTGCTGGGTGGAAGCAGAAGCTGGGTTCATAAACCCCTCCTCTTCGGCGTCTGATACGGAATATTTCAACGATGCAGTGTCTGGATCTTTCAAGTTTGGCACGCAAGATCCATCCTTCTCGTTGAATTGCCCGTCACTTTGCGTCGGCGAACCATTTTTCTCGGCCATGGTTGCTTGAGATATCACCTTGTACTTGGGGGGCAGATCTCTGAAAATTGCTGAGAGTTGAATGACCACAGAGTGGACTGGAGATGACGGATAAAAGGGCAAAAACCTGCCAGCTTGTTCGAAAGTTTGGAGGCGTCAAAATCACTCAGAAACTCTTGGCAAGGTTGAAACAAGCAACCCAGGCACCTGCGCCGCTCAGACCAGCAGATCCCAGGCTCCACACGTGCTCCCCTCCACCATGACAGACTTGGCAACCGGCGCGATGCTATCGACAACTCTTTCACCATGTACAAATGCATCAGACTTTATGCAGGCCTGACGAAGAAAGTAATTCGATATAACCAAGTTTTTCGTCTGACCTTGACTCCCTTACTCATCCTATGCACATGCCTCGTTGCATTCCATGGTGCGCTGTACCCTACAACCCAGCTTGTGCATGTTGATCACCTTGCTGCAGATTTCCTTGTATCTGAATGTGAAGCACTCGGTAGAGTTGGCATAGCCGTAGCAATCGTCACGGATCTGGAGGTGGTTGATCGCGGTATTCTCCGCGGTTGGCACGGCTGAGGCCACGGATGAGAGGGCCACGATCGCTAGGACGAGTTTCTTGGGACTGTTAGTGGTGGCAACTAGAGTCATGATGAGTTTGCTCACAGTCGGGGACATCATGATGAAGAATTTGATAGGAGAATGTGAACTTCTTGTTCAGCCAGTACGGCCCGTAGTATTTATACTTGCCTTGAGCTACCTATTCCATCATAGGCCTGTCCGTGGGGGTGCATTATGTACAAGAAATATCAGCTCAGTGACCTCCCACTTCAATTCGATGCGGCTGCGGGATCGGAGTTGGCCCGTCCACTTCGCGCCGGCTCGCCACGGGAGGCGGGTCGCAACCAGGAGTCGGCCGAGTTCCGATCTTCCAAGACGGCTCTCTACGACCTCAAAGTCTTGGCGACCAACACGAACAAACACTAACACCTGTAAGGGCATGTATATGGCCTTTTGGTGACTGCGTTGAGAAGTCCGGAGCTCGTGTTTTCATTGCGTTTGCACGGGATACTTTGGTTATCGTCACCAGCGGGCTCGAACGCATCACTCCGTCGGTTCATGTGGGCCAAGCCAGCCGCCACATGGTCGAGTACCTAGGATAATGAGACATGTTCAGTGATTGATTAGATTATTGATTAGCTGATTGATAAGTGTCACCCTGATGCGACTGGTGCCTGCAAGGCCGGGGCCATGGATGTGCTGGATACAGCCGTCTCTTCAGCTGGCAGTGCTTCATCTTGAACCAACGCACGGGTCTCGTGCATGAATCGTTTCGAGGACGCGAAGCATTGCCTCGGAGTAGACTCGCTCCTAGAGACATCGTCAATGTAGCCAGACCGTGAAAACAGAGGTTGCTTCGAGTCGAGTGGCCTCGGACCACTCTCTTAGCCACACTATTGATTACTTTAGACTTCGTCATTCCCTACCTATCCACCGATTCAGCTACGCATGTGTCAACGGGTAACTAAGCCACACGAGCTCGTCGTTTCTTTGGTGCATCCCCACCCCCACCCTTTTCGTGCGATGTTGCCGGACCAGAATCGTTCCATGCCCTCGCTGGTTGCTTGAGCTTTTCTTGCTGTTCATTCTATTTGTCTCTCATAGGCCGAGAGAATTATCTACTTCTAATAGTGTTCATTGTGGATTGTACACTGCTCAAAGTCTGCCAATTTCAACATGCGTTGCAAGGTTTGCTCGACGGAAATGTGTGGGTTTCCCAGCGCAGCAAGAGAATTATTACGCTCAGGAAAAACGCTACGTCATTTACTGATTCTCTCTTGAAAGAAAATTGTACCTCGGTCCAGAGTCGTTTGTGCCTAAGGCACGAGCATCTTTCTGACGTTGTTCCCTGAAAGGCGTTCACTCGACAGCTACCGCCTTTGAACTCTGTGACAGGCTAGTCTGACTGGCTCCACGTTGCTCGGATTTGAATTTGAATTTCCATGTTACTACCCTGTCAATCAGATTAGAGTTTGATATGGTCGTGTGCGCCTGTTGAGCCTCACCCTTGGGTTGGTTTGCTCGGATCCCCTTTTCGGACTTGGTCGCAGAGCCAAGTAAGCAGAATCCGAGGCGACGAATAAGACAAAAGACCAGGGCAAACAAACAAGGCTTCCAACACCAATAAAATATTTCATCCCCTTGTCACGTTAGCACACCTTTCTGCACAATGTTAGACGCGGGCGCTTATTAAAGGGCCATCTCATTACCCCGTTGTGCCTTGCCAAGGAGCCAAAAGTCTTTTTCTCTGTGTCGTGATTGGTATTCGATGCGATAGGGCTGCCAAACTTCAAAAGTCCGAGCCTGTAGCCGCTAGGGCTTTTCAAACGCGGGCTGTCGTGTCCTGCGTCAGATTAGGCGTATTTCTAAACCGTGGCTGAAAAAGGATCTCACTGCGTGTTCAGCTCCGGCAGGCAGGGAGTCCGAGGGGAGACATATAGACTCATAGGGCTGTCTAATTCATCTCCTTCTTCAATCTCGATTCCATCCTCACTCTTACTCGTTTCCAGTTGAACCCGTTCCTCGAACCGCCACCATGTCAGGAGGCCAGTATAAGCCGCTCGTGTCGGACCGGCCACATGTCCGCGAGATGGAAATCCCCGGTTCGAGCCCCGCCGAGTACAAGCGATACTTTATTCTTTCCAGGCATGAATGGGGTCCCGAGATGGCGACGGCCCTCTTCAGCCTGCTTTGTCTTGGCGGGATTGCAGCCATCTTCAGATACATGGACGATCAACCACTCTCGCACTGGGGCTTTTACATCTCCCTCAACGCCACCATCTCGATCCTCACGACTGCCCTCGGTGCATTCATGATGCACAGTGTCAGCCGGTTCATCAGCCAGCTGAAGTGGTTACACTTCAAGAAGAGACCGAGGACATTGTCCAACTTTCAGAGCTTCGACGAGGCTAGTCGAGGAGTATCGGGCTCGACCAAGTTCCTCTTCAAGGTTGGGTGGAACTTGGCTACCCTTGGTGCCTTGATCACCGTCCTCAGACTGAGCCTCGCTGCTTTGACACAGCAAGTCGTGGAGATTGGAGATCGACCGATTGAGACGCCAGACAAGAACGCGACGTTTGGATATACGCACGCATATTACCGTGATTTGGCCAAAGAGTTGGCGAATGCTGGAGATGGTACGTATCATCTGTGATACCTACGCGAAGAAATACCCCTGACCCGGTGCCAATAGAAGCCATACCGCAGGACCCCAAGATGCAGGCCGCCATCTTTCAGGGGCTCTACGATATCTCGACCTTTGCCCGCTTCAACTGTGCCGGATCCTGCGCCTGGAACCAATCGGTCGTGTCACTCGGCTTCAAGAGCCAATGCAAGAACGTCACACAAGAAACGCTGGATACGGAGAGCTGCAATGGATCCAGGCAGAGCCAGTTCAACTGCAGCATGACGACTCCTGGAGGCTTGGGTATCACGACTCACAACTTTCACACCGACTATGCAACCACCTTCTACTTGAACGCGACGGCTGTAGTCAAGGATGAATTCGACACTGGACCTGGAAACAATTCCGAGTTTGCCAGGCTTGTAGTCTTCAGAACCACCTCTGACCACAACTTTGCCACCTTCAACGCCAACGTCACCGAGTGTTCTCTATCCCTGGCTGCTTATGAATACTCTGGGGCGAAATCCAACGGCACGACTTTCAACTTTGATAAAACGGAGGAGATCGATCTTGGCAAGAATCCCTGGGAGCTTGACAACTCTTCGGTGTATGCGATCAACGAGTCCAAGGCAGACGGTATCCCAAGACTTGAGATATCCAAGCCCGACCTCAGGGCCCTGCAAAACTTTTTCGAGTCGAGTACGATCGTGACGGAGTGGGTAGAAGGTAGTCGTGGAAACGAGAACATTGCCGTGAGCCCGGCACTCGGTGGCACGGCGAATGTGACTAGGCTGATGGACAAGATGGCCACTAGCATGACAGACTATCTGCGCTCAGGGCCAAACAGTCAGACAGCGACAGGTCAGAGGGTAGAAGTAGTGACGTACGTAACGATCCGATGGCTATGGTTTATCGGGCCTGCAGCCATCGAGCTTGGGGCGTTGCTGTTCGCCCTCCTCACGATAGCGAGTAATCGGAAGAGTCGCAAGGTGCCCCTGTGGAAATCGTCAGCACTTGCAGTTTTGGCCTGCCGGTATGAGAGCGGAGAGGGATTGATGAGGAGCAAGGTCAAGGATATCAAGAAAATTGAGAGCATGGCGGAGGAGACGTCGGTGCGGCTGGAGTAGGGGCTGGCTTAGTGGAGTGACGCACGACAGGATAGCTACTTTGGACACTCAACCACATCGCCTTCAACGTCAATGAGAGAAGATTGAATTTATCAGAATACGTAATTTATGCGATACCTAATACTTGATTTAAAATCAAATAATTTCCAAAATTTGATTTGCTGTTTCCAAAATTCCAGGGAGGGAGGCCATTTACTGGACTGATATAGCATGCTCGCCAACCTCTAACTGCTCCTGGCAGTTCTCTGGCACTGCCAGCACTGTCAAGGAAAATCAATAACATCGCCGTGTCAACAATTTCGCTTCTTCTCCTCTTCTCTCTCTTTCCATCGTTCGACTTCATTTTTCTCACATCCTCGAAAAACACTCGAACTCCTCCGCTGAGATAGACACAACGATGTCGACCGACGGACACCGTGAGTATCTCTTCTTCTTCGCCGTCTTTGATTCTGACACCCTTCTAGCGTACCCTCGCATCCCTCTGCCCAAAGATGCTCCCTTCGTGCTGAAGCAGGCTACGGATGGCAAGGGCTGGGGAGCCTTTGCCACTCGGCGCATCAACAAGGGAGGATTGATCATGAAGGAACTGCCCATGTTCGTGATCGACAGGTTCCAGGACCTCAATGAAGAAGCCCTCGCCATGAAATTCTTCAATCTACCGCTTGAAGACCAGGAGATGGTCACAATGGCCCGTGACAACGGCGGCGGCCTCTTCACAAGATTCATCCCCTGGTTTATTCAGAACTCTTTCAACGTTGACAACAGAGGCGTTGGATTCTACCTCGTCCAGTCACGCTTCAACCATTCGTGCCGGCCCAACTCGTCGGTTCCGCATACTGACAACAAGCACGATCGTTGGCTGAGGAGAACAGCCATTGCGGACATTGAGGTTGACGAGGAGATCACTTTCTGTTATCAAATCGAACTCGTCAGCAAGACCAGACTTGAGCGACACGACCAGCTGTGGTTCGAGTGCCGTTGCGAGTGTTGCATGCTTCCCCCTGCCGCCTCGCAGCTCAGCGACATGCGTCGAAACTTCATGAAGGCACTTGACTACCTTGCCTTTGGTGCTCTTCGCAATGGTAAAATCGACAACTCTGAGCGTCCTCTTATCTGCGACCCCGTCTTGAAGAAGACAGCCGAGAACAATGCTATCCCCATCACGAGTCAGTTTGTCTACAACATTCTGTACATGGCCATCGCCGAGCACGAAAAGGTGGCTCCCATGATTGTTCGCTTCTTCAACCCCAGCATCTACGCTTTGGCGAACTGCTTCCGGTCGGAGCGCAACATCATAATTGCCAACCACGCCTTGCAGCAGGACACCTGGCTGAAGAAGTTGGATGTCGCCTTGCTCATCTTCGGAGAGCTGGACGAGTCTGACAACTTTGTGAACGAGGAGATCTGCAAGATTCGGAAGGATCGCATGGCTATCTACCTGGAGAATGAGAATGAAACTGATTAAAGGCAAGTATTTCAAGATGTTGTCCTTTCCATTGAGTAGCAGATCTAACCAAGCCAAACAGGCATTACCAACATCCCCCCCGTTTACGGTTTACGGGATACAACCTCTCAACGATACCTCCGTGTCTATGACCACGCTGTCAAGGAGTGCGGAGTTTCGTATTGAGTTTGAGAGCATGAAGAACTTGCAACAGCAGACACTTTGAAAAGGCAAGTGTTCCCAAACGTCATCATTTCCATGGGGTGCAAGCGATCTAACCCGGCCGAACAGATACTGTTGACATGTTTTCGGTGACGGGATACAATTTTGCGACGATACACCTTTCGAGTCTACGACCACGTTGTTGAGGACCACAGAGTTTGGAAGTGAACTTGACACAATGAACAACTTGCAACGGAGCAGAATTTTGAAGGTAAGCGTGCTGAAAATGTCCTCATTTCCATTGGACGGCAGACCTAACCTGACCAAACAGACATTGCCGGCATCTACCCTACGGGACACAACTTCTCGACGATACCTCCTTCCAGTCTATGGCCATGATGTCAAGGACTGCGAAGTTTGGTGTTGAACTCGAGAACATGAACGATTTGCAACTGTGGAACTTTTTGAAGGTAGGCGTCCTGAAAATGTCATCGTTCATTGAATGGCAGATCTAACTTGGTCTAATAGACATTGCCAACATCTCCTAGTTCAAGAGACGGACTCTTACTACGACCTCTAAGTCTACGACCGCGATGTCGAGGGCTTTGGAGTCTGGACTTGAACTAGAGAAAATGGGCAATTTACAACGGTACAAAATTTTGAAGGTAAGCGTTCTGACTACCATCGTTTTTTGTAAGGTAGATCTAACCAGGTCAGACAGACACTGTCTTATCGGTACCCTCCTCCCTGTTTAAGAGATACAATCTCACGATGACGACCCTGCGACCGCGATATCGAGGACCGCGGAGCTTGTGATTGGACTCCACGGCATGAGCACCGTGTGCCGCTCGGTAATATCATGAACAGGGTTTGGGCGGTGGAAGCCAGCAGTGCTCGATAGGAAGTGGTTTTGTTTCGCCCGGGTTATGGCGGTGGCTGGAAAACCTGTATGAATGATGTAGATAGGGCCAGAAGAATAAACTTCTGAGACAACTATGCTGGACGTGACGTGATCATTGAGAGGACGAAGTGCTGCCTAGCCTAAGGCAATGTCGATCATCTTGATGAATCAGCCGTAAACAGTAAGGATGCTTCATCAACGTAGGCGATGGCCTGTTTGAAACCGTCATTGATGCTCAAGAACAATACTTCATCAACCATCACGACCTAAGTATAGTGAACCTGGCGTCGACTCTATTGCATCACATTACAAGGTCGATTCTCTCTGGCCATGTGGAGAACAGACAAACGAGATACCCCAGTCGGCACTTGCAGAACCATGTCATCGACAACGTGGATCTATATGAGATGTCACATCGACGAGGCAGTAAGGCATCGGCCTAGCAGGGTTCACCAGAATGACAGGCCAGGGTTCAAGCGAATGTGTATATACTTGCGACAGCGTTGAACGTAATGTATAGGTAGGATATCATTTACTATGGAATCGCTCGACAATGGACCAACCGACATGGAAAAGAGATGAAACGTATAAACCACTCACTGTCACGAACTCCCTCCGCGCCCGGAGCCATTCCGCCAAACGTGATGGACGTCTCGAGAGAACTGGGCCGTCAAGTCTCGGATTTTGCTGTCGTCGTTGTCAGATGGATACTACCGTAGGGATTATCGACAGTCACATACCTCAGCTTGGAGAGATCCACATCCATCGACACCACCGTCGACAGATCCGACAGGTGGTTCTGGGCCCTGGCCTGCTCGTGGGCGTCCAGCACAGCCTGGTGGATCTGCCTGCTCTCGACCAGAGCGTCGGTAAGCTGTGCCCAGGCCTGGGCAGCCTGGATCAGGTACTCTCCAATGTCGTTGACGAGGGTCTTTGCTTGCTCGGTGGAGGCGGGCTCCTTGGCCGCCATGGTATTGGAGGCGATGTCTAGGTGCTGGACCAGGCCCAGTAGGCTCTCGGCAGACTGGGCGTCGTACTCGGGCTCGAAGCGGTTTCTGTGGGCGGGCATGAGAGATGGTTCTGTTTTGGTAAATTAGATTTGCTGATTGTAGAGGAATCTCACAACTCACTGGAAAAGTGAAACGGGGTGAAAGAAGAAGAGTAGGTGGTATTTCAAGGGGTGGTGGTTGATGTGCTAATGTGTGTGTCGTGGGGGTCGGATATCAGCACTTGATATTCCGATATGCAGTGAAAAACGTCGGGTATAATATAAGGAACAAGAAAAAAAAAACCAACTGAATCGAGGGGGAATGAAACGTTTAATGACCCCGCGGGAGGCGATTACTTAGATACGACACTCTCTCTTTCCCCCAGCCCAGTCAGTGGAGACAGGGGGGGAAGAGAGACGAAAAAGCTGAGAAGAGAAAAGAGACAACAAGGCCAAGGTCCCAAAAGTTAGCGCCGCCTTTTTTCGGGAGCTCCGCTAAGAATAAACAAGGACCCCCTCCAAGAGCAGCGGTCACAGAAAAAAGAATGAGCATTCACTCTGTGTGTTTGCCTCATTGATGGGCACGAGGCAGATCCAAAAGTGCAATTGCTCACCGACCAGAACAGACAAGCAACGCAAGTACCGCGACATTACAGAGGGGGTGGCCTGTCTGAGGGCTTCTAGAACCGCTAGAATCACGGCACATGGTACGGTACAGGTCACTGCTGGGCTGAAACCCCCATGTCTTGAGAGTTGTCTCTTTTCTCTTTTCTCTCTTACTCTGGCTCGGCTGGGGACTCTCCGTGAAAATAATGGCGCCATTCAGCTCGCTCGGCCACGACCCGGCTGTGTGTGGCGGATCGACACAAGAAAGAAGCGAGCGAAAAAGCCCGCCGGTTCATGACTATCCGGTCCATGGATGTCTGTCCCACTGCCGAGACGGACGACGTGGTTCCTCTGTCGATCTAGAAAGATGGACCCCTACCTCGGCTTAGCTTGATGGTCTAGTCTAACTACAGCAACAGGCAGTGCCGATATCTCCTCCCATCCCATCCCAGGTCAAGGTCTGGGAAATCCGGGGTGTGTGTGTGTCTGCTGACGTGCAGTTCCGACAGGAAAAAAAAAAAAAAGGGCAAGGCCCCACGGCCACGGTAGAAAAAGAGAGCTTGCGTGAAATGACATCAGTGGTACAAGAAAAGTGTCATATCGCTTCTTGTTACATTCCTGATCCCGAGAATCCGGGCTTCGGCCCCTCTTTCCCCGCGGATGGCTGACTCTATTTGGACCCTTTTACAAAGTGAAGCTGAAGTGAGTATCGTAGCCGCATCACAAAAGGAATGTTTGGGCATCAATAACTTCATTGGAGTTTGATACCGCCATGTCAGCAGTACATACCCGCGCCTACCGTGAATAAAACTCAGTCGACGGTCTGAGAGCCGAACGAGTCAGAACCTCTCTCAAGGTCACTTGCAAACAAAGAAATCGCTTGGCAAAAAGTGGGCTGTGTGAGGTGGCTGGAGGTGACTCTCAAGAGACCAAACATTATCCCCTCAGAGAGATATCAACGCTAATCGCGGCTTGGGAAACACAACAAGGAGGCACCGCAGAGTTTCACTGTCAAACCTGTTGACTCTGTTCCCCTCTGTCGCCTCTTATCTCTTTTCTCGTCCCGGCGTTGCCCGAAACTCTGAGCAATCCTTTTTTAAGCAGGGGTGGCCTCTTCTTCCCCACAAGGAACACCTACAAGAAAAAAAAAACACCGGGAATCGAACCGGAACTGTTACACAGGTGACAGCGGTGAACCAGAGAGACGACGAGGCGACAAGAGGGATCCTAGCGGAGCCCCCCCCTCTCTCCCCTCACCCTCAACTCCACTCCCCTCATCTCATCTCAGGGATTCAGGGTCGAGTAGCAACCAAGTGAGAAGCCGTTGACGGCGCTAATGCACCCGGAACAATGGATCGGTAACCCACGCAGAATCCGCCGAATGGTTGCATCTCGGGTCCTCCACTTGAAGGTCATGATACCATTGAGAAATAAAGATGCTATCAACCTGATATCTGATAGTTAAGCGTGGGAAACAACCGAGACGAATGTCTTATCTGTCTCGCCCAGATCTCGATTAAACTGAATCATACTTACAGCCCATGACCCTGACCTGATGAACAATCAAGCAACAAATATTGAAACCCACATAGTACGAGTCTACAGTGCTTGCTTTTCCATCGTTCAATCCCTGCCTGCGCAACTGCAACCCAGGGCACCAATTATTTCTTGCATGTCTCTGAGAACATGTGAGCCGCTAATTCCCACTGATCCACGTACTGAACACACGGGAGGAGATCACTGTCTAGAGGTGGGCGCGGGCAATTTAGGGCGCGCGTCTCAGTGCCACGGGGTTGGAAAAAGCAACCAAGAAATGAGCAGCTCTCCACACCGGTCTGGAGAAGCGTAAGCTGCGACAACCGGGCGGGAATAGGCGGCAAATGATTCTCTCCTCGCATAATTTTTTTTTTTTTTGTTTTGCAGAGCGGTAGTTGTTGCATGCAGATCGTGTCGATGAGTAGTTTTTTGTCCCGCTGCGGGAAGACGTGAGATACAGAGGGATGACGAGGTTGCAAGCCACCGTATGCTGATTAAACACGGGATGGTGATGGAGGGTGGCTTCATGCAAGTCAATCAAGCCAATTAACAAAGCAAGGAGCCTCTTCTCGCGGGGAGCCGGCTGGGCAGAGTTAGTCCCTCCGTGTACTTCTTCTGCGCCTTCTTTAGCTGCAGCTCTACGATAATTGAGGCCGTTGCTATTCCCGCAGACGGTTGCACACACCCCATGGACTATAGTCTGCAGATTTGATCCCGCTTGGATAGAACTGGATAGAATAGCCACGGATAAACCAGTTGTCATCTTGAAACCGTCAGCAGTTTCATGCGGAGTCACTGCTGACATTCCCGTGGTGCTGTTCCCAGTTTTTATAGACCCATCGAATCCACCAGCAAGAGGCCTGAGCGACATGCAGAGACCTATTGGCAATCGGGGAAGCGGAAGGAATAGTCAATGCGACGCTAATGAGGCCATGGATCCATCTTGTTGTCTGCTTTGATAGAAAATTGTCACGGATTGAACCTGTCTGCGAGTAACTATGTAGGCCACCTGTTGGCATTGAAGCTTAGAGTGACAGATCAGTACTATAGTACACCCAATTACCACAGTTGATAGATCATGTATTGTCCAATGACGAACCGTAATCAGATCGGCAACTTCGCACCCCTTAAGTGAGGTATCGGAATCCACTACCAACAACACCACGTCCAGCAGCCTCTTCCTCCCTCTCCTTCTCCTCAAGCCTCTTGTTCTCACGCTTGAGATAAAAGTGGAGAATAGTAGCAGCAATAATCGCAACAACTGCCATGGCACCGTTGACGCTAAACGCCAAGATGAATCGAGGCCCGGCGTTGTTTGGGTAGAGATAGGATCCGTAAATACTGCAGATGGTTGCCATGGCGTTGTTGAAAGCCACAGCCGCAGCTCGCTTGGACACGGGACGGAAGATGGTGTTGGCAGTCCATACCATGGCCATATTGAACCCCGTGTAGATACCTGGGAGCATAATCATGGCTCCAAAGTATCGAGGTCCGATACCAGAAGTAGCAGCAGAGATGATGAAGCCCGCCAGCGCGGAAGAGATGGGAATGACCGTGTGCCAGTACCTCTCGCGAGTTCTGTCTGCATTCCAAGATACAAGAGCGCAAACGATACAAGCAAATAGATATGGTGGGGCCGTGAGAAGCAGCGTCGTGTTGCGATCCTTGCCCATACTCTTGACGACGGTGGGGAAGAAGCTGTTGATGGCAATGGCGCTGGCTGCTCCGTAAACGACCACAACAAGAATCCAGTTCTTGGGGTCTTTGATAAGGAGCTTGAAGCCTTCAAAAAGAGGCTGCTTGGATCCTTCAGTCCAATCTTCTTCCCCAGCAGCATCCTTCTCCATTCGCCACATGGCAAGAGCTCGTTCTTGCTCTGTAAGCCATTTTGTATTCGCAGGGAAATCCGGGAGGATGAAGAACGCAAAGGCAGAGATGACGACAGTTGCAGAGCCTTCAATGATGAAAACCCAACGCCAGGCGAGAAGACCATGGGCACCATCGAGGTTATCCATTATAGCAGCGGCGATTAGACCGGAAAAGGCTCCAGAGATCAAGGATCCACAGTAAAAGATGCCGGTCCGGACACCGAGCTCGCTTCGGACGTACCAAGCACTGAGAGTGGCTAAGGCACCGGGGTAGAAGGCTGCTTCGACGAAGCCGAGGAGGAATCGAGTGACGAGGAGGCCGGCAAAGTTCTGAGCAGCTCCACTGCAAGCACAAAGGATTCCCTATGCTTCGTGTTAGTTGAAGTCTTCAAGGATGGGTTTTGAGGATTTTCTTACCCAGATAACCATGCATCCGGTCAAGTACATGGCAGGTTTTCCAATCTTGTTCAGAAGCATGTTGGAAGGCACCTGCATGAGGATATATCCAACAAAGAGGATGGAAACACAGGTCTGCACCCAGTCAGAAATAGTTTACATCAATACAAAGAAAACTTACTTGAAATTCGTTTGGACCCAAGTTCAAGTCTTCTTCCAATCCACCAAGTCGAGCTGCTCCAATCGCATTTCTAAACCCTTGTTAGTGGAGAATGTCAACGTCTGGTTTGTAAGACATACCTATCAAGATAGTTCATGATATAAATGAGAATCATGGTTGGGAGCAATCTCAGGTCAACCTTTCGAAGAAGCTTCTTCTCGAGAGTCTTGAATTCCTCTTCAGAGAGGCTTCTGAGGATCTCGGGCATCTGACTGTTCTCCTCAACAAACGACACCACCTTGCCGAGGCCATGGTCCTCTGAGGAAGGTTCCTTTGTCTTCACGTCTGAACCCATTGCTTAAGATTGCAGTATCAGATGAATTCGGATCAAGATCGAGTTGGCACGAATCTCTGTGCTTCAACACTTTCAATCCTCAAGTCAAACTGGTGAACCCCCCCCCCCTTATATACAACCTTTAACACCGTGCCAGCAAGATACTCCAAGCTATCAGATAGCCATGCCCTTGTCAGATAGAGACCAATCCAAGATAGCACACGACCAGGTCGAGTCAAGCGTACACGATCTCTTTCGCGGGGAATCCCTGATGACAGGCAGTACAAGCCAGGATGACATTGCGGGGAAACCATGATAACGAAGGAGTCAGTCATGATGATGGCGGTGTCTTCGGCCGCTAAAGATATCTAACCGAAGTCTCTCGAAGCGAGGAAGACACTATCATGAGTCGTGGACCATAACTTGGCTCTTACACTAAAAAACTGAGGCTTCTCGCGAGGCTTGGCCGGAGAGAACCGAAGGGGGGGGTCCAACCCCTGCAACTTTTCTGGAACCGGCCGCTAATGCGCGTCAGGCCGAACGACAAGCCCTAGCGTGAAATCGGCCGCTAATGCAAGCTGAGCCGGTTGATCAGCAAGGAGACCAACACTAGAGCCCATCCGGGGGGTGGTGCCCGACTGATTTTCGAGGGCTTGGTTTGCTTCGGCCGCTTGCGCTAGCTGAGCCGAAAGAGGGACCTTTCAAGATCCGCCACTTCCGCGAATATGCCCACGTTTAGCCACGCGGTGTTTTACTTGGGGGAAAACCGGTGAAAGGGGTGGCGAGTTGATTGGGTGCTTGACGCGCCTATCTCGTCATGTGTCCGAGCGGTTATCTTGCTTTTGGGGAATAGCAATCTGTTTGCGGGGGAGGAAACACCATGACCGGTGAAGGAAGCGAGACGGGAAACAGAGAGAGAGAAGAGGAATTACTGCATCGGCTGAAGAGTTGTCACAGCCGATCACATTGCTTAAAGAGTTCTCGTTGACGAATATAAATAAACTACTAGAGTTCAATAGAGTAGAGTCATCAAGCAACACCATCTTCACCCATCACCATATCTTCTTCAGTCTCAATTCACAATCATGAGCAAACCATCAGTTCTCATCATTGGCGGAGGCGTCTTTGGAACCTCGACTGCCTACCACCTGGCCGAAAGAGGCTTTGACCAGGTCACAGTGGTCGACCGCTTCGAGCCGCCGTCCAGAGACTCTGCCGCGACGGACCTGAACAAGGTCATCCGCGCCGACTACCCCAACCCTCTGTACGCCAAGCTCGGTCTTGAGACCCTTGGCGTCTGGAAAGACCCCAGATCCCTCTTCAAGGGTCTCTACAAGGAGACAGGATGGGTCATGGGTGGCCATGAAGCTACCAATGGATGGCTCGAGAATGCCAAAGACCTGGCACGGAGGACAAACCGTCCTGGTGTTGAGTATTTGACTGCCGAGCAGATGAGACAGAAGTGGCCAGCTTTGAGCGGAGAATTTCCAGGCTGGACCAACTTGTATAGTCCTCAAGCTGGATGGGTGAGTTTATCTCTCATTGATCTACAGAGCAATATTAACCGTCATTTGTCCAGGTCCCCTCCGGCCAAGCCCTCCTCCGAATGGCGCAAGCCGCCCAGGCAAAGGGTGCCAGGTACATCACAGGTGACGCAGGCCACATCAAGAAGCTGCTGTACGACCGGGACGGGACATGCAGGGGTGCCGTTGCGGCCAATGGTCAGCTCCATCAAGCCGACATGGTTGTCGTGGCAGCTGGAGCAAGCCTGCCCGCCCTGGTCGACGGCGCAAGTGAGGACGTGGTGGCGCAAACGTCGGCAATCTGTGTCATTCAGCTTGAGCCTCACGAGATTGAGAAGTACAGGGACATTCCCATCATTGATGATTTCGAGCAAGGTGAGTCTGGCTTGTTTGGCTTTGCTGGGTTCGGTACTGACGAGATAGGCATCATCTTTCCTCCCGATGAGAATGGTCTTATCAAGCTTTGCAGTGTGAGGCTTGTGACCAACTACAAGAACCATGATGTACCTGGTGCATCTATCCTGCACTCTGTTGGCGACTATCCGGATGATGGATGCCCCAAGGAGTTGGAGGATGAGATCAGGCAGTTTGTGCACGAGATGATTCCCGAGCTGGCCGATCGACCATTCGTCACGACCCGACTCTGCTGGTAAGAATCTCATGACTCAAATCCATCCTCGACTAATCATCCCCAGGGACGGCATGGCCAAAGACCTCAACTTCCGCATCTGCCCCTACCCCTCAACCAAGAACCTCTACATCGCCACAGCGGGCTCAAACCACGGCTTCAAGTTCCTCCCCGTCATCGGCAAGTACATTGCCGACATGCTCGAAGGCAAACTGGCCAAGGAGTGGACAGACCTCTGGAGCTGGCGCTTCGGCAAGGTCCCCGCCAACTTCCAGGATCCTCACCCGTTCCCCCTCCGAGACCTCTCCGAGTTGACGGGCTGGAAGGGGAGGAACGCCCCTGGCGCGGGAAAGCTTCCCTGGACGTGGAGCCGGAGTCGTTTGTAAGCGTTAGAGAGTCTAGATATACACACACCCCTAGTTGTGTAGAGTAGAAGGCAAATGCGAAGCAGGAAATCCAACCCGAGAAATGCAGGGATCAGTCACATGACCTAGCTCGCGATAGATCCACAGAGAATGACCCAATAAGCACCAAATCCGCTCCAACGGATCTTCGAGCCCACGTTAACTCAGCGTTAGCGTTGTTGTCTCGTCTCCAGAGGCTCTGTTTTCTCCCCGGGACACGACTCGTGGCAGTGTTGGGCTCTGATCCACATTGCTTGCTTTCCTTCAGGTGCTCTACCATGTACAGTACCTACTTACTCCAAGTTTGGTCTCGATAAAATCCCGTAACAGAGCGTGAGAGTTACCAAAAAGAGGCCTTGTCCTACGTCACTAGCTCTGAGCCTATTCCAAACCAAACAAACCCCTGCTTTTTCTTCGCCAAACGGCGTCTCCGCACGCCTCGAATCTTCTTTACAATCTCGTGTCTCCCCTCCAAGATTTGCGGTGAAGCTCAAAAGGTCTTATCCGGTGAGAAAACAAACAAACAACAACAACACCCATGCTTTCCAACCGTTGACCGGGTATTTTCGCAGCGCTTGGGTTGCAATAACATGGGGTCGCAATGGGCAAGTTCAAGGGCCGCAATGCTGTGGCCTGCACGGCATGCCACGCCCAAAAGCTAAAGTGCAGCGGCGGTATGTTGAATTGTTCATGATAGCTCACTTTGACAGCTTGCTCAAACCTCCACAGGAACTCCCTGCAGCCGCTGCACCCTGCGTAACCGAGAATGCGTCTACCCAAAGAAAGAAAAGTTCATCGCCGTACCAGAGAGCTACTTGCGCGAGATTGAAGGCGAGGCCAGTCTCAACCGTCAATCCAGCGCCGCCGAGTTCTCCTCCTCTGCCGATACCCAGTCCAGCTTCTTCACCTCCGAGCGACATGAGACGACCGATTATTCACCTGTTAGCGACAACCGAGCTGCGAGGAGTCATCTTAGAGAAGATTGCAGCGCCGAGCGATTCATCCAGAAGCTCAAGGACCTATCCTCGTCGTTGCATCCCTTTGTTCAGTCCGACATGTGCCAACCTCTAGGGACTGGCAATGAGAGCGGTTACACCTATCTACGTCTGAAATCCGACTTTCACCGTAAGTGGGATGAAACCTCGAGTCTCTTTGTGTCTGGATATCTTGCTCATCTCTGCGCATCCCAGAACCCGAGGTTTCAGTCAAACTACCACCCAAACCCTATGCTTTACGCCTCCTCGACATTTTCGAAGACATCTTTTGCGACTATCATTGGTTTCTTCGCAGAGACTTTCGAGAGCGGTTGTCTTTGACATACTCTCACCCTATCAGCCAATCTGGCGACAGAAATTGGTTCTGTCGGGTTTCTGTCGTTCTAGCTTTGGCTCAGACGTTTGTATACAGCGAAGTCTCTAATTCGTCTGAAGTGGAGCGGCCAAGGTCTGGTTCAGGATCTCAGGCAGACAGTTGTCCAACCTTGACGCTTCTGCCACCTGGATCAGATCTATTCGAGCAAGCGGTGCTCTTGTTCAAGATATCCTCTGAGGAACCAATTCTAGAGGACATTGAAGCCTTGAATCTGATGGTGAGTGACACGTCAAAGCTAATAGGGGCGTGAGAAGCTAGGCTAAGTCTCCGTAAATAGGCGTTCTACTGCTACTCCCTAAACCGACGGAAAACTGCTTTTCTCTATGCCAGCCAGAGTATCACTCTGGCAAAACTGTTACATCTCGACAAGGCACAGCCATACCAATCCAAAGATGCAGTACATCAGACCAGCAACCACCAGCGGGTTACGAGCGAACACATGAGAAGACTCTGGTGGACGTCATACTGCATGGACAGAATGGTGGCCACGGAACTTGGCTTAACCCCTACGCAGTGGACGATTCCACAAACGGTTTCCCTTCCTTCATCTGCAGGTCTCATGTCTGAAGACCTAGATCAGTTCTTTGATCCTGCCATCCTGGCCGCTCAGATCCAGCTCTGCGAGATCAAGCGCAGGGTGTGGGATACTGTGACTGGGTTGCTGCGAACCCCTGACTATCACTCCATTCTCAATGCCATACAACCCTGCCTAGACCTCTTGCAGAACTGGAAAGAGAGTTTGCCTGGCCATCTGGTTCTTCGGTTTGATACTTGCCAAACCATGTTCAATTTGCCATGTGCCAGAGGTCTTGCGTCTCTGTATCTACGGTATCACCAGGTACGTTTGCTCGTCGACGTTTGTCGCGCTTACGTACAAGTACTCACTGGTCCCAGTGCTTTACTGTCCTGCTTCGTCCATTCTTCCTTCAGGAGCTATCTGGTATCATGCAAGAACGTTTGGGCAAGCCGACCCAAAGCATGACAACTGCCAGCGACCAAATACAAGCTATCAAGATACAGTGTCTCGAAGCAGCCAGGAACAATTGCATCATTCTTCTTGATCTTTCTACAAATAGCAAGATTGGTCAGACTTCCCTTATATCATCTTCACTCAAGCTAACTTAGTAGACAGCCAAGTACGGTTATTGGGATTCAATTCATACGTTTTCGGCCTTAGCCATCCTCTCGCTCTCCAACATCCCATCGATCGATCCTCGGAGACCAAAGTCCGAAGCGGATGTACGACTGTACACGGACTCTCGAGCTATACTAGAAGATATGGCACGAAGTGGCAACCCATCTGCCAAGGACCACGAGTCTCTCTTGACAGACGTCGAGGCCATGGTCAAGGAGGTGTCATCTCAGGCAGACCAGCCGATGATGGATCCTGATGCCACCATCACAGATCCATGGGAGCTGCAGCCGAGTTTCGGAGATGTTGGGTTTTATGAGCTGATATCCGATCAGCTATGGTGGGACATTGATTGGAGCAACCTCTCCAGCACGTACGCTGAGGACCTAGGTCCAGGTTTTCCTAGCTAGAGGCACCCGCAGGTGCTTATGGTATAATTCTTTGTACATAGTCTATGCATTTACGATTAGTGTCACGATCATGAGGTAAGATTTTTGTTTTTTACTAGCATAGCAGTAGCTGAGATAAACGCAAGCAACACGGGTATATCCAGATGATCAAGACGTTGGTCCGAATTCAGTTTCACAGTCTTCTTGTGATACATGTCCGTTCCAAGTAAAATTATCGTCACCCATTTCCATTTACTACACATTATGACTCAGGGTAAGTCGCCAGCTTCCTCTCGCAGACTGTTGAACTACACCTTCAAATCCGCCTCGGCAGGACAACACCGCCTCCTGGAAAAGCACAGATCTCAACAAAGCATTATATCTATAAATTTCACGGCCAAAGGTGTTTTTAATTTATGTTTTCATCTCAAAATTCGCAACGCGTCCTGCTCCATGACCCCTACTTCCTTGTGGGCATCTTGTCCTCCTCCCTCTCACCGAATTCCCTCGGGTTCGCTCCCGACGACCAAGCCCCTGTTCCCGATCTGAGTTCAGGCGGCGTGTCTCAGATATTCCTTGTTCAACCCGCAAAAGCAAAAAAGATAAGTTGCTCGGCTATCAGCGGGTGCACGTAACCCGTACATAAATATACACCAAGCCCACTTTGACTTGCATTGGTCTCAACGGTGAATATGCACGAGAACAGATACTGGAGACCCGGTGAGCTAGGCTCAATGCACATGCGCAGGGTATGACCGGCCCGGACAGTCGAGAACATGGTTTACAGCACTGATGTCATTGTTTTGTTTGCATGTAGTCAAAATGAAAGTGAATATAATTGGGCAGCGCTCTATAGGTAGCCTGTGTTAAGTCCCTGCTTGAAGAACGTGCACAAGAGTGAGCACCAAGGATGCCAAGAACGAACCTCATAGCATATTACACAGGGAGTCTGTCTTCATTCAAGTGTCTGCATTGTATTCACTACTGCTCAACGTCTCATATTATGAGCCAAGGATCTAAAAACGACCGTCGACCTACTTTTTCTCAACTCTAACTTCAATGTAATCCCCATACTCCCAAAACTCGTCGCCATCAGTATTGGTAATCTGCAGCTCCCCGATCATGCTGTTTTCTTGGTTGATGGCATGCGCGCCAATGCCGCGCTTCCTGTTGCACCGGGTGCAGTGCGTGACGGCCATGTCGTTGATCTTCTGGCAGTGCTTGCAGCGCCACTTGGTGTGGTCGTCGCGGACGATGTTGGTGACTACGGTAGGCATCTTGTATAGCAAGGAAGTTTTTCTCTTGTAGGCGTTGCAGTTGTTGATGTTGGTTAGCTCGGTTTGTCTTGATGGAGAGGAAGCAGATACATCTTAGTAAGGGGTACCGGCTTTATACGCTGGGAATCTGAAGGAGCAGAAGTTCCTTGGTCTCTATTCACTTCGACTTCATGTAATGTGCGCAATATCACTATCTCTCCAGGCCCATGTATCTGATCCAGCCCATGATATGACATCTCATCATCACTGATGAAGCCATCACCAACACCCTATCACTCCTCAACGACGACCGTGATAATGTCAAAATACTCCCAAAACTCATCACCAACAGTATTAACGATTCTCAGTTTCCCAATAACGACCCCAGCATCGTTGAGGGCCTTGGTTCCAAGCCTTCGACTCCGCTTGCAGTGGCGGCAGTGACCGGCCGACATGCGGTTTCGACGCTTGCACTTCTTGCAGCGCCACTGGCTGTGATCCGATTGTATGTATTTGGTGACTTGAACCATATTTATTGGCACCGGGCGACGGTTTCTGGTGGTCTTTGCTCGTGAGTACTGCTCTGTCGTGTCGTCGTTGCAGGTTGGGCGGATACCTGGGCAGCAAGGGAAAGAGAGCGAGAAAACAAGTCGAACAGGTGCTACATATAATCGCCCGAATGATACACCAAATCATGATTCTTGAGAGTCCTTTTTATCCGGTGATGTCCAAGTGTAACTTTCGGAGGGCTGAAATGAACGCACACCTGTGACACGACATGCCTTGTTTCATGCATTCCTCGCATTGGAAATTCCATCTCTATTGGCCAAATCACAAAAACCATTTTGTCAGCTCTATCGACGCCTAATCGTTCTGGCAAAAAGTCTCCAGTCAAGGCCATCGTGTTTCTCTTCATTGACTCATACTTTGAACAAGTATGAACACTTTACAGGAGATTCTAGAACAATGTTTGGGTCAAATGACAAATCCTAAATTCACTTTTTCGTTACTTTGACCGCAACCAGCTTTAGTCGAGATAAGTATCTCTCGATTTGTCCTTCACGTATTAACGCATCATATTAGATAGAATATTAGTTGACCTGTCTGTATTCATCAGTGATATCTACACTACTACTCAGATGCCCATCGATGACAGAAGAGGCGAGTTCTTCATGGCTCTCGGCGTTTATCGTGACGAGAGCTGTGATAGTAAGTCTTCCATTCGCAGCGACTGGGATGATAAGTCGGGTATTCCTCCGAGAGCTTCCAGTGGAAAATCTCCACCACCTTGATCATGTTGATCGTCCCAATCACCTTGCCATCCTTATCCAAGGCCTCTGTACCCACGTCGAACTGAGCACCACAGCGCTCACACGTCTTGGCCGAGTTTGGGTTGATGTTGCGGCAGCGGTAGCTGGCGTCATCAGCCTTGGTCCGTCGGTTCTTGCCGTCGAGAATCTCATTCTTCATCTCTTCGTCTTTGAGAGGCGCCGAGCAAGACCAGCCAGCGGCAAAGGTGCCGTTACCGTTATCGACAGTGTAGCCATCAAGAGGTCCATCTTTGATTGGAATCGAGCTTTCTTTGTCACTTTGGGATGAGGTAGCGTGAGACATGATGGGTTTCTAATTGTTTGTTCGCTGTGGATGATGAGTAAGTGGAAGATTGCAAAGGAAGCGACAAGAAATCAGCAAGCATTCCCCATTCTTATTCAGATTCGAGAAGCTTAGTGTTCTTTGTTGAGAGTTTTGATGTATGCGGGTTGTAAGTGTTTGAGTTGTGAACATGCCATGTTCTCCTTGTTTAGACTTGAGTGATCCTAGAACATGGCATTGCGCACCCGTCTTTATTAAAGGCAAACTGGCACAATGACCGAACATTGAACATATATTGATGAACCGATGAAAAGTTTAGGATACAGTTAAGTTGTATTGAACATACGAAATTGTGTAGTCTCAAGTCCAGTTCGGACTTGCAATGGGGATATCAAAAGTATTTTTTGTACAAAAAAAAACTCTAAAAGAAATTACCCATTAACCAGCAAGAGTTCTGCCAACCAGCACAGCCTCAAACACTCCATCGCCTCAACACCACGTTCAGCGCAGCAGGCTCTTGTTCAAGCAGAACATCTAAAGACCAAGCAGCAACAAAGTCGTCAGCGCTGCAACACCAACGCTGATACCAGCCTTCACCCCTGAGGAGAGACCCCCATCGTTAGTCGGTGCTGGTGTTCTTTCAGTAGTCTCTGAGCCTCCATTCGTCGCTGCTGGCGTCGCGATGGTGACCGTCACAGTTTGCGTAGGCGCTGTCGTTGTCGAAGTTTGGTTGTTTTCGATAAAGAACAGGTCACTGAGAATAGATGTCCTGTTTACTGGGTCCGTCTCGTTTCTGAAAATCAAGGCAAACTTGCCACTCTTCAGGTCAAAATCCTTGGGGATTGTCCAGTTGCGTTCAATCAAGGTCCAGTACTCTTCGCATTGTGGGTTCCACAGTGTCCAGTCATCCGATGGATAGTTGAAAGTCACGTTGGCTAAATCTTGGTCAGAGATACGATACAGCGGAAATACCAGGACTGTTAACTTACAGAAGATTTGGTATCTCCAAGCCTCAGGGAAGCTCATGTTGGTAAAGTCTCTAATCTCGGCGCTCCACTTCTGCGTGAGCTTCCCAGTCACGTTGAAATCACTCTGCCATGAGAGAGTAATCTGTTCACCTGTATAGACAGTGTCTCCCTGACTAGGATAGTGAACCTCGTGTGTGATTGGATGGCCGACGCATTGTTCATCGGTCCATGGCTCTTCGTCTCGGCCAGCTCCTCGTCGCGCGAGATGAGCGGCAGCGTGAATAAGAGAACTGTATACCATGGTGAAGAGAATATGAATTATTGGTTGAAATGAAGAAACTAGGAACGAATTTCAGAGGTGGGAAGAAACTGCTTAAATGCTTTGGGCATCTTGAAACATCTGGAGATTAGACCTGATCCTTCAGGCTGTTTGGCGTAGTGTTGGTTGACCCTGGTCCATCAAGTGTTCGTATAGCCACCCACGGACCAGACCCTGCAGGTGAGGAATCCGCCGCTGGATTTTTAGATTGAAGTTGTTTCAAGTCATTGGTACCTGCGTATAATATCCTCTCAAATGAGTGGTGTTAACACAATGCTCAAATTGTTCTTCCTCGTGTAGAAGTTTCTCTCGTCTCGCCTTACCAGGGGTTGCGTGGCAGACCCAGATTTACAAGGTAGTTGGCTACTAAAGTCGAGGTTTTCCATTCAGCCCTGGACAAAATTGCAGGGTCGGTTTCATGTTGAGTTATGACCTGACCTCGGCCCAATCCTCTCATTGCTAGACGACGTCTCTTAGTGACTCATCCTTGAGCGTCGATCCTCCGCAATGCAACCCTGATCTGGCAACTGCTTGATCTGAATGGTGGATGTTGACAAGGCTACCAGTATCTCGGCAGTTTCCTTTCTTGTCAAAGCCAAGTCCTGTCCTGATCAAACGGTGGGTTTATTGCAATGGATGCCCCAAGCCTTTCTTCTCCAACTGCCATAAACAACAAAGATGCAGGCAAGAACTGCCAGTTCATGTCGGAGGGCACACTCTTGGCTAAGCCCTTGGCTAATTTCTCTTTAACTCGAACCTCAAACGAAAAGGCCATTTGGCCTTTGAGCACCAATACTAGCCGGCCGCTCAAGTCGCCCCCGCAAAATCCACAGATGCATTGTTACCAAAGAAAGCACAAGTGTCAGCAAGTTCCCGATAAAGAAGACTAGAGTAAAAGAGTATCCAACGGCGAGATAGTCCGGATTTTTTGACTTGCTGTTACTGCTCCAGATAGCCCCAGAAAGCACAATTCCACCAAATATCACCAGCACCGCCCAAGCTATAGTGAGCAGCCACGTGAAAGTGCCTGTGATCTTGGTGTGATGTTCAAAACATAGGCCGTATAGACTCAAATGGCGGTCTTGGGTGCGAGTGAGGGGAAGGCTTGAATCGGTGGAGAGATGCTGCGGCGGGTTGGCGCGAACCGTCATATCTTGGAGTTCAACGGATTGTTCGTCTTTCATGTGGTGGCTTTTCCATTCTTGAGATTATGTCAGTCAAGACGCATGCGTATAAAATCAGTCCCGCCAGATCTCACCTGAGTATAGCTCCAGAGCAGAAAGGACCGGGAGCCCAAGAAGCACTAGTGGCAGAATCTGGCCAAAGCCCAAAGACAAGCTTACAGGTGACTCACTGGGATCCGGGCCCCAGAAGATGAAAAATAGTATCTGACACAACCCAAAGGTGGTGTAGAACAATAGCCAAATGATTTCGGAGATAAATGACCGGCGAAACTCGAAAATAGCGATACCCAGTACCCGTCCATACAACACCAGCCCCTTATATGTAGGTAATTTCGAGCGTTGCGTTTCGATGTATGCGGCTGCTTTTTGTTCGAACCTGTCTTGTTCATCGGCCGATGGCCACTTCAAAGTCCAATGAAATGCAGCGATAGATAGTCTCTCGGGTGATTCTCTAAATAATGGAGAAACGAGTTCAAGTAACCTGCGAAGATAGCTCCATACGATAATCAAGATTATGGAAAGTGTAGCCAAATATACCGTCTGATCATATGTGTCGTCTAGCCAGACAAAGTCTAAATAGAATTTGTCTGGGTCGAGGGCGCATCGCAATGTCAACCTTGCATCAACAAACTGCGTCAGGACGAATTGCGGTATCAGACAGCCGATTGTAATTAGCATGATACAGATTCGTATATTCCGAAGTCGCTCGAATTTTTCTAGGTGCTCCCGTAGGATGGTCATGGCAGATAGGTGAACGAAGCAAGAAAGTAGCGCGATATTGACTGCCAAACAGTACGAGTATGCGGACACTCGAGCGTCAAGCCCGTTCACGCCATATCGAAGCAGATATATCGCTACCGTGAGGGCCAGACTGGTGAAAAGTTGTTGGTCGGAGAGGGCTTTGACAAATGACTCAAAAGCTGCGATGCGCTGCTTTCGAACCTCATTGCTAGCCTTTGAGCGGCGACCAAGCCCAGTAATGATGAACTCGTCAAGCTGGCTATATCGATCAGGTCGGAGCGCTTTGCCAAAATAGGCGACGAAGATTGCCAGGTTGGTGATAAGTGACGAGGCAGCAAACGAGATTAGCACCTGTATTCGAGATATCTGTCAGTACGTTGCATTTACCTTTCCCTTCACTCACAATAACCATGGTTGTCTTACACCAATCCCAGCGACATCAGGGTCTGCAGCGTCGGATGGAGTACAAGAATCCATTGAGGACCAAACAGGTAGTACCCTGGGAGGTAAAAAGAGAGGAAAAGAGAAAAACGAGAAGAACTACAGACGGAGAAGAAAGGTGAGGGGGGAAAACAGAGAAGGGAAGAATGAAGAAAACCAGGCTGGGGATCAAGATGCTTACCCATTTATAAGCGCCCTCTCTTCAGCCGCACTGCTGTTGCATCTTGGCAAGTCAGGCAGCGGTAAATATCATCACTTTTAACCAATTGAAATAACCAGGTCGATAACATCTCAATATCTTGGTCTATTTTTAGACCAAGTGGTTTGGTTGTCCTTGAATTCGTCCCAGAGGTCTGCACCCAACATGAATATGGGGGCAGGCATTTGGTATCCAGACTTGGCGATTTGATGGAAAGTCACAATCTTCCTATTGTACTCAAGGTTAAAATCAAGATGAATTTATTAATCGCGAATAAATGGCGGAGACTTGATAAAGCCAAGTTAGGAAATAACTTATCATGCAACCCATACCTACTATGCCTGGTGTCTTGTCTTAAACGTTGCGGTCAATATAGATGAATAACCATCTATGTATGCCCCTGCATATTATAAGCCCCTAGGTATTATAAGTTTATGTTCCAAGCATTAGCTTCCTGAGCGTCTCAACAGCACAACTCTACACCTCACGTCCTATTCGTGCGAGTGCTCGTGAGCACCCTCCCTAGCCACATAAATTATAATTACCCTTTCACAGTTCTCTCAGTAACCGTATACTCGAGTCTAACGGGATGGCTTGTTCCTGAAATCGACGGGTGCCTGCAGGCAATCCCGTGACGTGCACGCACATATGACAGACACCAGCAAACAACCGGCAACTTCCCGAACAACCATCAAACACTTGTCTGTTTTTCTCTGTCCTCATAATTACAGCAATTCCAGGCAGCAATAGTTTCTGGAATCTTCCACACTTGCTGTTCACTACTATTCTTCGCTGGCCGGCCGCTTTTCGCGTCAGTCTATGTGAGTTATAGAACACATAGTCAACACAGTCCGGTGGACAACTGAACAACTACACATCCTCTCGAAACAACGCGAGGATATGTGAACAAGCACTTCACTGCCACAAGCATAAATACGCACGAGCCCCCTTTCGTCTTTCTTTGTTTTCTCTCTCCTCACCTTTGACGACAACGCTCACGACGACACTCGGGACGAAAATCTCAACACAACTCAACACCACACCCACACCAACAACACCACAAATTACCATCACCATGTCCTGGCAGAAGGAGATCCGTCCTACTCGGGAAAACTCGAGTCTCCCACTCTACGACAATGCGCCCGAGGTGGCTGTCGAGGCTGAACCTCTCAGCCGCCGCGAGCAGCGACGTCAACGTCGCAGAACCGCGCGCAACTTCTCCGAGGTTGCCCAGGTCGCCACTTCAGACGACCTCGAGAACGAGCCCATGGTTCGTAAGCACACTAAGAAGGGTCGTGATTCCGCTAACAAGCCGCAGGAACAAGATGGCCAAGACGACGCCAATACCACGGCCGAGACTATTGGTGAGTCGAGCAAGGACTCTCCCTCTGACGCCCCTGCCGCATCCTCCTCTGACCCAGAGACTGGAAGCCCTGAGGATGAGGAATGCGGTGAGAAGGCGGGCAAGGGAGAGTAAACCTTAGACTACGTGGGGATGAACATACTGACTCTTAAACAGATGACGATAATCCTCCAACACCTGGCCTCCAAGGCACAAACAACGCGAACCGGAACCACGACGCCCGAATACTCAACGGCCTGAACGCAAGTGTTTACAAGACACCGCCACCCGGACAAGGTGAGTTTATAGTCGACGAAGACGATGAGGCTATTCCGATGATGACTTTTTGGGGAGCCGCCACAAAGATGGCTCTGCAGAATCTAGATTTCCTTTGTCAGACAAACATCCGATTACGAGATACGGACTCCCGAACAAGACTTGGTTGAGGTGACAGGTTTGAGCTCAACCTCTGCCTTTGTCGATTTTTAAGATAGCACTGCCCTGGCTTAACACGGGGCCAAACTTAGATAGTAAATAAATTTCTTTTAGGAATTCTATGCCTTGCACAAAGTGAAGCCCTCAACTTGTCACTCTCTCGTTAGAAGTCACCTTATCAAGTAAATTGCTTCCATGATAGCTCATATTCAATCTGTGTGCGACTGGCCTAGGGTTGAATACCAGCACCAGTCGCGGCTTGCAACTATACTCCCTCTCTCACAGTCTACTGTGCAAAGAATCCCTCAGTTTCCAACCTTGACAACAACCTTTCCAAAGTGCTTCCTATCCCACTGATACTGATAAGCCTCCTTAAGCTGCTCAAAGGCAAAGATCTTGGAATCAACCACAGGCTTCATCTTGATCGAGTCAATAGCACGGTTCATCTCCTCAAACTGAACCTTGGATCCGACAAAGATGCCACGAACAATGCAAAGATGGTTGAGCACATCCATCAGCGAAGGTTGCTTATCCGACGAAGAGAGGAACCCGATGATGGTGATGACTCCGCCGAGCTTAATGCTCTTGAGCGAATGTTCAAGAGTGGCTGGGCCCCCAACCTCGATGATGTGGTCAAAGCCTAGACCCTTGGGGGTCAGGGCTCGAGCGGTCTCGCCCCAGTTGGGCGTCTCGTTGTAGTTGATGACGTGAGAAGCTCCCAGCTTCTTGAGGGCGTCGACCTTGTCGTTTGAGGATGTCGTGGCCACGACGGTTGCGCCAGCAGCGACGGCAAACTGGATGGCTGCAAGACTCACACCGCCGGTGCCTTGTGTCAGAACCCAGTCACCGGCCATGACAGCCTTAGACTGAAGTCCATACAGAGCATTCCATGCCGTCAGAGGGGCACAGGTCAGTGTGCTAGCTTCGATAGCGTTCAGGGACTGTGGCGCCTGAACAAGACCGTGTTCGGGAAAGACACCGTATTGACGTAGTGTGCCATCAATGGCACCTCCGAGGCCGCTTGATACTCCTTCAGGGGTGATTTCACCAGTCTGGTGAAGTTCATTGAACAGCGTGCACACCCGATCGCCCTTGGAGATGCCGGTGACCTTGGGTCCAACCGCCACAGCAATGCCAGAAGCGTCAGAGCCAGGAACGACAGGAAGGTTCATCACAAAAGGGTAACGGCCCTGCATCAAAGTTAGCAACCGTTAGTCTAGCTCGTCGTGTCATTGGGCCCTACCCTTGGGATGGCAAGATCTCTATAGTTGAGCGAGACGGCCTCGATCTGAACCAACACATCATGGTCGCCAAGTTTGGGAAGCGGGATGCTCTCCTTGAGTTCCAAGCTATCGAAGCTGTTGGGGTCAATCTCGCGGAGAGACCAAGCTCTGGTGGAGGTGGGAGTAGCCATTGTGATTTAATAGAGTAAATTTATTGAAGAGAGGATTGGGAATGGATGTTTTGCTTGCTTGTTGCTATTGAAAAGTCTTTCAGAGACGAGGTCATTCGTCTTATTTATACCAGCTTGGCCTCCGAGATATGTGATAGTCATGTATACTGACTGAGCTTGATATCACGTCTATTTCCAATGCACTTTGAATCGGGCGCTACGGACAACCCCTGCTCGCAACTTGCATGACATGAATCGGGATCTGGGCTGTGCGGCCCCACCCGTCAGGCACCGGCTCAATCTACCTTTTTTCAGCAATGACTTCATATGAGCAAAAAAAAAACCTGTGCCCATCTTGCTGCGCTTACTCAATCAATACTCGGAGCTTTTACATAAATTATCCCTCCACCAAACACGGCAATTGTCTGTGGATATAGGGTGGCGGCTCGGACCCACCGGAGCTTTTGGTCAGGTATCGGCCGACCCCTGCTAGCTCGAAGCTATTCCAAACTCAGACTGACAGGCCCTTCTCAAAAGACATCCACCCACGGCCGACCCTTGTTCAGGTTTCAAGTCAAGCACACTTACTACAACTCTTCATTCTCTACTCTACACAATGAGCTCTCCAGATCAACTGGCTCCGGGGTCCTGCTTCACCTGCAGACGACAGAAGCAGCGATGTGATAGGCTCCTCCCGCAGTGCTCCCGCTGCACCTCGTACGTCTTTTATTCTCCACCTCCCCCACTGACACTGACCATCATCCCATAGCAAGGCGGTTGCCTGTGATTATAAAGCAACGACTGCCTCCCGTACAAGCCCATTTTCACCCGGAACTCAGGTAGAGGCGGCTGTGCTAGTACATCTTCGAGACTCGTGTAGTTTTGACTTGACACCACTGGCAGAACGATACTTGATATGGGCAGCTTGTGCGAATGACGACGGCGTGGGTGATGAGGGCAGTCATGCTCAACCCACGCTGTCCACACTTGTCCAAGACATCTTTAGTGCAGGCGGTGTGAACTTGACCACTATGATTGAGACTTACTTTGCTATAGCGCACAGCTGGCTTCCCATATTGGACAAGGAGCAGTTGTATCTTGATACAGATCACCTCTTCAGATACCCAGGAGATCAAAACGATGTCACTGCGCTTTTACTTGTTTGCATCCACATCTTTATACAGCAACCTTGCCAACACCCAAACCATTCAGTCAGGTCTGTTTTGTACCGCACAGCTCGGCGCCTGTTCTTTCTCCTTCAGACATCGGCTCGTAGTTCAGGCATTGCTTTGCTTCAGTCTGGTGTTTTACTAGTTGCATACGAACTTGGTCATGGCATGAGCAAGGATGCCTATGGAACTCTTGGTGTGTGCACGAGTCTCGCGCAGCAGCTGAGTCTAAAACCAAACGGCTGTGATCGAGGCATGATACAAAACCCCGAGATAACGCAACTTGATCTGTGCTGGAGCGGGATTGTGCTGCTTGATAGGTATGTGCCATCATTTTCAAGCAAACATAATGCTAATAGCCATGCCAATGGCGCTTATAGAACCATCATGTTATCCGACTTCGAATACCATATACCACAATCCGTTGGCTTCAACCAGCACTTCGCAAGTGCCGCAGTTGCCAAGGCGTCGGATGAAGATCTTTATGGCTACGACTTGACCCGCAAGTTTTTAGCACGAGCAAAAGTCGCTCTGCACATTGGCAAGATACTCGACGCCGTGGTTAATTCAGACTCGACGCAAAGAGAAGAAGCAGAAACAACTCTCCACAGGCTGGTAAGCTCTCTCATAACAAGAACACAGGGGAAATCGTTTCCATTATGTGAGGCATTAGCAATGTCTCTCAGGTAAGTAATGCTCACTTGATGGGAAGCAGGGTAGCTGTGCTGACGTTGTGAGAAGCGCTTTGTCCATCTTGTATTGTCTGCGTGATAAGCAGATATCCGCCCTCAGTAGCCCCGCGACACGTTCCGCTGTTCAAAGCGTGTACAACATTGTGTTTGACACATTTCACACTGAGGGTGAGATTGTCCGCTGTAGAGGCTGGGTTAATAACAGTCGACCCTGTTTCATTGGCATATGCTGTTTGCAGGGTGCTGCTATACGTATGGATCGCTTGTATGTGGACGGTCTTGCGGGTGAAGACTTGAAGGAGCTGCGAAGTACTCTTGAGTCGTTCAGCACTCGTTGGAAGCTCGGAGGTAAGACCTATAACATGGATTATAACACGCAGATACCAATTATTTGATAGAGTCTTTTATCGAGGCATTAAACGCAGGGAGAGAGGAACTCTCGTCGAATAGGTTTCAAAGCATAGGGTAGGCAAATAAAGTCGGACACCGGACATCATTTTACCACCCGGTGTCCGAACCGTCAGCAGAAAAACCGGGTCAAGTCGTCAGCTCTCCCACCAAAACAGGCAACCCGGTCCTTAAAAAGCCCTCCGACGCCCGGTTTCATCACCTCAAACATCCCCTTACCTCCGGACGTCGCGACTTTATTCAACCTCCGTAGATTTCTCGTTTAGTTCATTTTTCGTAAATACTACTCCTTTGTTTAACTTTCCAAGTCTCTTGGCGTCGACTTACTCTCTTTTTGTACTACTCTTCTGTGTGTTTGTCATGGAGGACTGCCTCGTTAGTCGGAGCGGCGAAAGCGCCCGGTCCGGACCAGCAGAACAGACCAAGACAAGGGCTTGCGTCAACTGCGCTCGACTTAAGATGAAGTGTCAGTGGCCTAATTCAGGCGCTGGAAGATCAGAGAATAGCTGTTCAAGGTGAGGAATGTCCCGTTGCAAAAAAGAGCAAAAGCTGATTGTCGCAGATGTTCTAGAATGAAGCTAGAGTGTCGAGTACCAGAAACAACACAGAGGAAAAAGCGCGGAAAGTCAACGTACGTTAACTCACCCACATTGTTTTTATCTCGCTGACACTCTCATACAGAAGGGTGGCTCAGCTGGAGAAAAAGATTGACGGCATCGTCTCTCTCCTCGCTGCTCAGAAAGGCCTCTCCCCCCTGACACCAGAGAGTCCCCAAGATGTACCAGTGCAGCAACAGTCAATCTCTGAAGACACCCAAACAGTTCCACTTGCTCAGGATCGCCTCCCGCCGCCTCCTATCATGGGGCGTGCTGATGATGACTATGCAGACCTGGAGTTATTCCCAGGCTTCCGGATCACCCATGATGAGGCTTCGAAACGGTTAGAGGTTTATCGTCGAGACTATGTGCCCGAGTTTCCATTTGTGCCCATGCCCGATTCACTCGCGTCGCATGAGTTTTATTCCGAGTCGAGATTCTTATTCTGGACTATTCTGGCTGTTGTCTCGCCACTCAAAGAGAAAGTGCAGATGGACTTTAAAGCCTGGTTCCGCAAATACCTTGCCGAACATGTAGTCATGGGCCAGGAAAGATCACTAGACATTCTCCAGGGGATATTAGTATACCTGGCTTGGTACGTTGATCATTATCTGAGCGTGGTCGAATACTAACTGACACTCCCAGGAACGACTTTCACTTCTATGGAGACCTGCAGGTCACCAGCATTATCCAGCTGGCTATTGGTCTCATAATTGACTTGAGATTAGACAGACCAGCTGGGGCCATCCTTGGTGCTCCGCGTAGCTTACTAGGAGATGCGTGGACTTCAATGGGCAAGCCTTGCTCCAAGATCAAGACAGATCAATCGTCACAAGACAAAAGAGCCGTGCTGGGGATGTACTACATAACAGCCATGTTAGTCGCCGCATTTTATCTTCCCGGCCAAAAGCTAACGCACCCAGATTGAGTTCATTCTTCAAAAAGAACACCATCGTGCCATGGAGCAACCATCTGGGGCAATGCTGCGACCACCTCATCGAGGCACGCGAGTACGAGTCCGACCTGTACCTCGTGGCTCTCGTCAGGATGCAGCATCTAGCTGAGCGTGGTTTCAGTGCCATACCCGCCGTCGACTACTTGGATCCTACCCCCCCGACATTTAGAGGTCATGTTGCCATGACAATGAACAATGTCCAGCGCGAGCTGGAGAGACTCTCCAAGTTCCAGCCAGACTCTGTCAAGAAGAACCGTAAGTGCATACACCTCGAGGCACTTTATGCATGCTAACACTGTAAAGATGCATTTTGGGCTCACTACTACACCTTACTCGTCCGCCTTTATGAGCCCACCATCCTCATGCGAGCAGCTCCCCTCAACACCTCAGAAGGAACCCTCACAGAACCACTCCAGCACTCCGAGTACATGTGGAAATGCCTAGAAGCAGTAGCAGACTCATTCCAAGAGCAACTCACCATTCCCGCGGCACAAATGTCCACCCTTCCTGTAACAGTCAACTGCGTCCTCGCCTTTGCGACCGTCACAGCCTCACGCCTCATCCTCTCAGAAAACTCTCCAGACTGGGACACAAGCCTTGCACGGCGACGACTCAATTTTCAGGATACACTCAAAGGTTTAAGCGATCAATTTGAAGCAGCAGATCAAGAAGCACTACGCCTCGACCGAAGACGTCGCGTAATGGAAGACGGTAGCAGCGTGTTTCTAAAATGCAGCTTCAAAGTACGATGGATTCGACAATGGTACATGTCCAAAATCCCACAAGAAGAACAGCAGCAGCATCAGCAGCAACAACATGTACAAACTCCATGTACAGCGCTGGCGCAGACACAGAGCGTTATAGAGCCAACTCCAGACTGGGCGGCTAATTTCCAGTTTGATGATGATTTTTGGTCGGATTTGATGACGGGGTACGATGCTGATGCTTTAGATACGTCGCTTGCGAGTGTTGCACCGGCACATTAGAATTAAAGACTTGCAGGTCAGGTTTATTGTATATTACTTGGGATTATATTTGGGTTATTGAGATATCCATAGACGGGTTTGGGCTGGGCAGCCTTACCATTATATCACCACTTTTCATCGCTCTAGCCATTGGACACACTTCGGCTCATAAATTAAAATACAGACTCTTCAGATTGAAGTAATTCCTGTGTAACAAATAATCATCTTCCATGCATGCAACCTGAACAAAAGAAGCAATTCCGGCGCCGACATCCCCCGTCCTCCGTTGGCGGGTCAGGGTCAGCCTCACCGAGTTTCATTTCCCGACCGCCGGGCCCCTCATCTGCCGGGAGACCCCCTCAACAAAAAGTAACAGAAGACACTATTCAGAGTCTTTCAACCTACGATTGAATCCGAATTGATCAGATCTACATTTGACTCAATAGTACAACGACATAATGGCTCAGAAACCAATTCGCGACTGGGTCTACTTGGCCATCATCTCGGTGCAGCTCTTTGGCATGTTTGGTATGTAGCTGTTCTGTGCAGTTGAGCTCTGTGTTCATGAGTTGCTCTGCTCTGTTCACAACAAGCCCCTCATAACTCAATGCTCAATACTAACATCCCCAGTCCTCGACTTCACCCCTCTCTACCCAGACTCCCTCTACGGCAACCCATCAGCGCCTTTTCACTTCCTCACCATCATCCGCGACACCTATCTCACCGTCTCCGGGGATCCCTTCTTCGGGGACAAGTTTGTTGGCGATTGGTTCCACGGCTTTCTCTGGCTTGAACTGCTTGTTCAGTGCCCCCTGGCCATCTACATCGTCTCCCAGCTCTCCTCCAAGAGCCCATCCTCGGGTTCGACTGAACTTGCTGGCCTTGCGTTTGGCTGCCTCACCGGCATGGGCACCGTCGCGTGCGTTTCCGAGTTGATCCCTATGGGTCCAGAGCTCGTCTCGGAAGAGCACAAGACGAACCTTCTCTACGGAACCTATCTTCCTTTTCTGATCATTCGTAAGTTCTCAGACATGTCCCATATGAGTGTAAGCTAATGCTAGACAGCCGGCGTCATGGCCGTCGATATGTACACACGGCTTCTACGTCGTGTAAACACCGATACCAAGGCAAAGACGCAGTAGATGAAAAGGCAACAGGAATAAGATTGTACAAAGCCGCATATGAATTATCAGGCTTTTAGATTACAAGTATCTCATGTTCCCAAACAACTCCCAAGATCCATCCATAAGACTCCAGAAATGCACGAGTGAACAGCAAAAAAGAGGCTCTAGTCTATTCTCTTGTGTTGCTGCTTCGAGTATCCCCATCCATTGCCCACACTGTTGATGCCGTATCCCAAGGGGGTCGCGCCGCCAAGTGATCGCCCCTTGAGCCTCCTAGGCAGCACAACGCCCAGTGTGTACATGGCCGCGACTAGCACGCCGGCGCCAAACGACACGAGGCTGTAAAAGACAGTGCTGGCGTAGATGTGTCCGCCCAAGCCCTGCCACTCAACGCGTCCTTCTGTCTTGGGCAGCGCAGGTGTAGGGAACCAGCGCACTGACAGGCTCAGAGGTAGCGGGTCGCCAATAACGAGCTTCCTCGTGAACGAGCCCTGCAGGTGGCTCAGGGGACTCGTACTGTATGCAATGGCCGAGTCAAGCACGCCGCTGTCGTGGGGGTGCAGGTGATGCTTAGGCGTGCTGTGCAACAAGACGTTCATATGTGTGCTGACGTGCATGTGGCTCAGCTGGAGTGTTCCAGCGAGGGCGAAGACAAGAGGGATGTATTGCCTATCGGGCAGCTTCTCGCCAACGACCTCGACCTCGGGAGCCGGTCGCGAAGGGAGACGGCACGATAGGGGCGCGTCCGAGTGGATGTAGAACTCGAGGAGGTGGAAGAAGGGGTCGTCGATGATGGGAATGGTACAGTTGGTCTCGCCTTCGGTGCCATAGTTGAACTCGAGGGGACGGCCGGTCTCGTTGCACACGGGGAAAGGAATCCATTCGATTTCGTGCTTTTCGTTTTCGAGATGTTCACCCGTTTCCCTAAGAACAAGTCAGCAGACAGTAAAACATTAGATAGTAGCAGAAACGTACGAGCTACGGCTCATGCACTCGACAGGAATCGAAGCACCATAGAGATAAGACGGAAGCCCTTCCTCATGAGTAGCAGCGACCAGGGGCGACAATGCGCCGAGGACGACGGCCCAAGTCAAGGCGGCAAGCATGTTGGGAGAATCGGCGCAAGAGGTTTTAACTTGACTGCTTGAAGCGCCGGGGCAATCAAGATCATGACATGACTCGGAGGCTTGCGTACGTTTCTCTCTTTTGCCAAGCACTAGAAACTCGCGGGTTGAACAATGTGGAGATGCCACCCTGGTTCCAATGCTGGCGGCGGATCACGTGGTTGGTTGATCCAGGGGGACGGGGATGTTGAAGATGGAGGGCAGCGTGTGACGAATGCTGATATTGAAGATTGATAAATTGGGTCTTATTGGTAGTTTGTTTCATGTATTGGGACTTTTCTTGATTCATTATTCGCGGCCAGGCAAGTTGTCTTGGGGGCTCAAATCATCATCAAGTCAATCTGAACCTTCAGTACCTACACCAAGAGTCAGTCGGCGCTACCGCCAAAGTTCGTACAGTTAAGCTAGAGAAATTGGTTTGTAAAACATAGGCCGATAAATCCGATTTTTATTCTCGGGTTTACAATGTTATTTCAGGAAATATCTGGTTTACCTCCCCGATCTTTGCCCCTATCTTGTTGCTCCAGAGGGTACTCGTTGATCCCTTTGCCAGAGGGACCTTTGTATGTCCTCACAATTTTGCTGTATGCGATGGTTCCTTTTCAACACGTTACAGCTTGAAAGATGATTTGCAATTTAGGATTAGAACAATATACACCGAGGAGGTAGACAGTCGTAGGGATACTGCAGAGCCGTTTCCGACAGCAACGTCTCACTTATACATCGTCACAACGCCTGGGGGCGGGCCGTTTCCGTCTAGCTCACCCACCTCACGCCGACCATGTTTGCTTTCTAGGCTTAGGCTTTGAGTAGAGCTCTGCCTTCATAGATGCACTCCCGGGTTCTTTTTCGTTTCCTGGTTGGTGCATTAATGAGATGAAGAGGGGTTGCTTTCAGGACTCTCACAGTGCCCTACGTGAGCTTGTTGGCTTTTCAAGGCAAGTCGACAAGTAACCGATCGCTTTCAAGTGCCATCGCAAGACTTCTTTGTACCGAAGAATTGCCGTTCTACTATTGTATCGAGTTTTGAATGCTATGTTGCACTTTGTTGATCGCCTCTGCACTTCGAGGCTGGTGGGCAGATCACTCAAGGCTTGCAAGCCAATAAGGTACGTTGAGTAGTCATTGCATCTAAGTAGATCTTTAAATATCCTTTGAGACTGCTGCCTAACGCTATGTCGCTAGGCGGGCGCGGGTAACGCAAACTGTGCACCTCCAACAGGCTGCAGATGTCACTACCCTTCCCCATTATGCCTCAGGCCGTACTCGAAACAGGCCAGCTCTCATATCTCAATTCCTCCGGCTAACAATCAGATTCATTCAACCTTTGCCGTCATGCAGATAACCTTCCACTCAACATCCCACCCCTTCCCTTCATACTTCTCCTCCAAATGCTTCCTCAACAACTCCCTAACCTCCTCCACAGGATGCTCCCTCCTCGTCTCCTCACTCCACGCCGTATTCATCAACCAAGTAAGCATCATGCCAAACGAAAGCACATACTCTTCAGCATTCTCGATGTGATAGCGTCCCGGGTTGGTCGTCACCTGAACGTCCACAAACCCTTTGCTCTTTAAGTGTCTCTCGATCCATTCTGGGTCTGTCCAGTCGCCTTGGTTGTGCATTTGCATCTTTACTTCTTTGAGGAAGGGCGCTTCAAAGGGGAATGATTCGAAAGCGGATCTCATGTCGGGTTGCCAGAAGACGTTGCTCTTGTGAAATGTCGTGGCGCCAATGACGCCGCCCGGCTTGAGGATGCGCTTGGCGTCTGCATATTGTCAGAATTGCCTTGAGAGTTTGAGATGCTTGACTCACCGTCTAGTACTGCATCAGGATCCGGGATAATGTGAAGTGCTAGGCCAAGTCCCATATGGGTAAAGCTGTTTTCTGGAAGGCCGGTGTTCTATCACTCGTTAGTGTCCGACAACTTCAACTGCCTCAATCAGCTTACCGTCGCATCCAACTTCTTAACTTCTATGTTCACCCATCCCTCCAATTCAACTCTCTTCTTTGACAGATTCACCATACCCTCCGCATTGTCTGCACTCAAAAACGTACTCTTCTCAAGCACATCCTTGGGCAGTATCTGCTGAATTTCATGAGTGAGGACACCACTGCCACAAGCATTGTCGAAGAATGCCACTGGCGTTGACGTTTTGTCCGTGATACCCATCTGTCGAGGCAGAGGCGCGATAAGCTTGGGCATCATGTGTCGAGAAACGTAGAGCATCTGTTCTTCCATGATTCCCTTTTCCGGGCTGTTGTATAGCTCTGTGAGCGTCTTCATGGCGGTGGCTGCCTCTGTGCTGGACATGCTGAAAGGTCTTTTAGCTATCCTTGCAAACGAAAACACGTTCTTTATCATCGAGAGGCTCATACAGATTAGTAGGGAAAGCTGGGTTCTGGGGCATGGATATATAGGCACCTTGAGACAAGTGTCCGAAAAGTCACCGCGATACGGAGACTATCTCGGAGTGTTCAAAAAGGTCGCCAGGATGCTTGGTAACATGCGCACATATGAGACAATTAGTCCTATAGCTCGCTTCAGTCACGTCGGTTACGAAAAAGTTGAGGATAAAGCCATGTAGTCGCCCAGGCTTGGACTCTTAAGACATGGGCAACGTATATCACCACATCCACACATCAACTCAACTGAAACAAAGTGACATTGTACACTCAATCGTTCAATTGTAAGGAATGTGAAACAAACCAAAGCAAGCGACTCTATAACCTAACAAGCTTCCTCATCCCAACTCGCAAGGCAATCAAGCAAGCCACCCCTCCATCTAACCCTTCTATCATATCACCTTCTAAACGGATCCAGTAAAAACACCTTCTAATCCAAGAAAGAGCGAATACAAAAACCCCCCCTTTTTTCTATCCCAAAAAAGTGTTGCAAGCCGATGCCTTTGGTCCTCGTCGAGGTGAGGGTTCGCATCGTTAGGTTATCCTGGCCGCCCGGCTGTTGGATAACTATATAGATCATCTCGCCATACTGAATCATCGGTGTTCCTATCGGTATGGTTTACCAGCTTCTCAAAGCATGTACTTGTCGTGTTGAGGAAGCTGGGAGGAAAACGTGGGCCCCAGCGATGCTCATTATGAGCTCGCAGTCATGTGCTCGGAGAAAGGAGTGTACTCGTAGCCCATGTGCTTGTGGTGGTGCTCGTGGCGATCGCTGGGTAAAAGACTCACGCAGTTAAGCGCGGTCAACGTAATTTGATGCGTATGCATCATCGATGTGACTCTTGGAAAGAGTCTCGATTGTTGAAGGAGTCCAGCTCCGTCAAAGATACGTAGGAATCATGATTGTCGAAATCAGGTAAAGTAAAGAACAAATGGGAGTGGGGACATTGTCGAGTCCCTGCATTATCGGACATCGTTTGTAAATACCATATTGAGCAGTCCACGTGAGGAAGCTCGGGTTGGTTGTGGAGGTTGTAGTTGTGATTGTGAATCTCGTTGTCGAAAGCAGCATTCCCTCACAGCGACAATCACTCATCTTATACCTCCAAAAACTCGCCACCAGGCTACACACTTGTTAATAAACAACCCCTCATTCTTAGCATCTGAGGCCTCATCTCACAGCCGTGGCAGTCGACGGTTCGCCTACTTGCACAAAGTGAGGCGAACAAAATGCAAGCCTCACCACCACAGAAAACCCAAGCCTCCCCCACGTCAACCGGGGGGCCTCATGATAACTTGGTCCCCGCGGGAACCGCAGCAGATCCTGTCAAAGGTGCAGAGCATGCATGTCAGCCGCACGCCTCTACTTTCGGTCAATACGGGCATGTAGGGCGAGAGGCAAATGTTCGCCTTGCCGAGATGTCAGGTTATTCTTTCATCACCAACAGCAACATCAGTCAACACAGAGCCTCTCCTCTCTGGTAGGGCTCTAGCTTCAGTCATCTCTGGGGCATTTATTCCATTCTTTTCCGAGGCAGGCTTCGTAGAGCCCCCGCCTTGGTTTATAATTACAATAGACCTTTGAACCTGTACAACGCACCCTCATGCCAATTGGCGCCTATAGCATATCCATCATCCCTTTAACTAAGAAACATGCCGCAGCCACAACTACTCAAGCTCCAATCAATCCTATGCCTCTATGATACTCGTCGCCCTCTTTCTCGTGTTTTCCGTCTGTCAAACCTCACCCTCTATGCAAACCTGAGGCTTCCAGTAGGCACACGTTGCGACAGTCCATCCACCTCTCTCTTGAGAGCCTTGAGCACACGCCTGACATCGGCGAGGTCTGCTCCGCCGGCATTGTTACCATGCCCAGGCGGCGGCAGCGCATCGTCACATCGCTTGAGGAGATCCGCAACCGACTGGCCAATGGCGCCACCCTTGCCTGCACCTCCTCGTCGGCGTACCTCGGCGAGCCAGTCGCTGACCACAAAAACAATCAACTCGATCATACGGTTGCGAACTGATCCGCTAAAACCATAGTCCTGACTATCGAAAACGACCTCTAGAACCCGGATGATCATGTCGTGAGACACTCCCAAGGTGAGGAATAATTGGACAGGCCAAGTGGGATCAGCGCCAATGGTGGCATCTTGTTGATGTGCCACAGCGTAGCGGCAGAGTTCAGGGAGAAGGTCTTGGATGGGGAAGATGAAGCTGTCGAGGGATGTGCGATGGGCAATGTTCTGAATCTTGCTGGTCACAGACTCATAAGGCATAGGAGGCGAGGGCATTCCAGGCTCCGAGCTCTCCAGGCGAGACATGACCTCGTCGTGTGTCTGCTGAATCAGGTTGCTCCAGGTACCCGAGATGGTCATGTGGTTGCGGTAGTCGGCAACATGGTAGATAAGGAGGCAAAGGTCATAGTAACCGGCCTGGTCGGCATAGTCGTTGAACAGCTGCAACATGTTAGCAAATACATCTCGCACATGGAGTTCCCAGAATAACTCACCTCAGAGAGTCCTTGAATCTTGCCCTTCAGAGCGTCCTCGATCTCCAGTTTTCGTTCATCATCGATTCTCTCGTCTGCCTTGAGGCGCTCAAGCAGGTCGTCCTGAATGTGCGCAATCTCCAGCAACTCGGTCACGCTATGGTTGAGCAGCTGCTGTTGCTGTCGGCTAACACCGGTAGTAGCAACGTTAGCGTTGGCCTTGGCCAGACTGAGCAGTCGGATACGGTCCTTGATGCCAATAGGGAAATCAGAATTAGCCAGCTCAGCCTGAACCTCGGCGGCATCAAAGAACCTGCTACGGTTCGTGTAGAATCGGCAGAGCAGATCGGCATGCTCGACATTAGTTCCAGCAAGACGTTGAAGGAAGGTGATAACGTGAGGCGAATCGATGGCCAGGATACGGTCGGTCCAGCCTTGTTGAATGTACCACTCATAGAGGTCAAAGTGGAACACCTCGTCATCAGACCCATTCACCACATCGTAGGCCTCAAGTCGCTTAGTGGCGATCAATGTCAGCCTACCGTCAACCATCTCAGGCTCACTGCTTGAAGCAGCGTCGAGGTGACTCAGGGCGTCATGAATCATATCATAGCAACGTTTGCGGTCGTTGAAGGCATCAGCGCGAGGGTCACCCGCAGGCTTTCCATCATTGACCCATGACAGAGCTGTGTTACCCCTGTCCTTCTCCCGGGCCACAACCAGGCACAGCTGGATCGCCCCGGCGTAATACTTGAGCTCGATGTACTGTGCAACCGCGGTCTTGAGATTGGCAAAGGTCAGGCTGCCGGCCACCCTCTCAAAGAGCCTCAAGCTTTCGTGAAGAAGGCTTCGAGATTGGTTGGTGTTGGGGGGTTGGTCAGAAGCACGCTTGAGCTGTTCCTGTGCCTTGAAAATGACAACATCATCCGGACTACAGAAGCTACCGCATCTCCTTCGCAGGGCATCGGCGACAGTTTCAACGTTTGAACCACTCTCGATGTTGCGGTTAACAATAGCCTTAACCAGAAGTTTGGCAAGGTCCTTGCCATCGGTTTGAGAGAAAAGCTTCTCATAGGTGAGGTCCTTGAGCTGTTGTTGAGCTGTCGCGTCAAGGCGGGTGTAGATGTCGGCAACTCGCTCGTCAAACAGCATCAGCACGAAAGAGATACCCTCGGAAATGCTCTCCATCAGCTTCTGCAGAGCGTGCAGAGCCTGGTGCTCGGCCTGCAGGGCAACTTCTTCTTGACGGCTGGAGACATGCTGCAGATCCGACGGGCCTGACAAGCCCTGAATGAGACCCCGGTTGGAGTCAAGGAATCGTCGAAGCCGCTCAAGGTTCTCCTGGACCGCGCTCAACTTAGGGAGAGGGATAGTAGAGCTGATGGTAACCCCACCAGTAGCAGAAACGCCGGGAGTGATGACAACGGACTTCCAGAGCTGACGAATCAAGCGGGAGAGATACAGGGCCAGGGCGTCGTGTCGGGAAGAGAGTCTGACAGAGTCGGTAGTCAGAGATGTGCCGTCAGTCTCGGTAATAGTAGGCTGTCCACCAAAGTCAACAAAGACGGATCTCGCCCGGTCCTCTGTTGCCTGATCAATGGCACGCGCAGCGCCGGGTCGAGAATCGCCACCATGACCGCAGGCTACAGCCAGGGCAGTTGAAACAGTCTCAACGCGACCATACAGCTGGATAAACCGGCGGCAGACCTGCTCATAGCCTTCATCTCCCACGGCGCCCCTGATCGCCGAAGCAAAAATATCCACGAATCGCCTTCGTCGAATAATGTGCACACCTGTGTTGGTGAGCACCGCAAACTCGCTGGGCGCCTCATCAAACTGAACAGCCAATTCGTTGCCAAAGCCAAGGGGCTGTGGCGCTGCTGAGAAGGGCTTCGTAATCAGGCCAACGGCCTCCGCCCGGCTTCCAATGTCGATCCAACTTGCGCTTTCATAGTACTTCAACGGAGCTGTCGGGGGCGTGTCCTTAATACGACCAGTCTCGGGGCCAGACACGAAGAGGGTATCCTCGTTGGGATTGGAGCCCCTGCTAACGAAATCCAGAAAGTATCCGGGCGCAAATCGGGCACCTTGTCGGCTTTCGGTCAGCATGGCTGATTCTAAGTCGGTTATCGTCTCGCCTCCGGGATAGCCAGACCGGCGAGGGTGTTGGCTGGGAGGGAACTTGATGAATTGAACCTGCATGCTCTGAGGGGCCATGTTTGACTGGGAACCATAAAGGTAGGATGCTGCGCTGGTGGCACTGAAGAATAGACGGCAGCCGGTGTTAGTCAGAGCCATCAAGTGAAGCTTCGATGCCTCCTGCTTAGAGATTGGGCTGATCGAGACAATACTTGATCGATCATTCAACAACATGGACTGGCTGATCATGTGCGCAATATCGCGAAGACAGTGCACCTTCTCCTTCTCGATCACCTTGTTAAGGCGGTCGGGGGCCTCCATGTGGTATGTTCGAATCGTCGATCGGCTCGAAAGGGTATAAACGAGATTTCTCGAGTCGTCGATAACGATGTCCTTGAGGTGTTCAGGGGTCTTTTGTGACCAGAAGCCTCCTTGTAGAGTGACAACTGAAGACCAGCCAGGATTCGTGTGGTTAATCTTGCCGCAGCGATTTGAGAACCACTTCTCCTCAGACTGGTAGTACAGCTCGTGGATGTCGATATCATTGCTTCCTCCAAAGAAGATTCGGCCGTTCGCGGCTCCCTTGATGATTCTAACATCAGTGCCGCGGAGCGGGAGCTGCATCTTGGTCTGGTACAAGGAAACCGCCTTAGTTCCAGCAGGGGTGTCGGTCGCAGACACACCAAGAAGGGTGATTTCCGAAGACGTAGCAACAACCAGAATATGCGTGATCGTTCCAACAAAGATACCTGGCTTGGGTGGCACGAGCGCAACAGCGTGGATCGTGTGCGGCTGGTCCTCGAAGCCGATCAGCTCAGGGTCAGGATGGGTGTAGTCCCAGAGAAACAGAGAGTTGTCAATAACAACCCAAGCATGGTTAATCTCTGCAAAAAGGCCCATCAAGGTTTGGAGCTCGCCAGTGTTGTAGTGATCGAAGACTTGGTTCGGGATGGGGTACATCTGCGTCTTGTGGAAGGGGGCCATGGGGGATTCTGTAGTTTCAAGGTCATACTCGGAGGACGCGCCCTCTTGAGTACTGTCAGCTATCTTCACTTCACACCATATCCGCTGGGGACCTACGTCTGCAATATGAATCCAGGTCTGGGAACCGGCCATCGGCCTGGAGGAAGGTGTTGATGGCCTTGGCTGCCTTGACGACGGGAGGGACATTCTCAGATCGCGGAGGTGGTAGCGCGGTCGGCGCCACGAGACTCTCGCTCGTAGGTGTTCTTGAAGAAGGTGTCGTCGTGGTGACGGCTCGAGATGTCGATGTTGGGGCAGCCGTTCTGGATGTCGAGCCAGACTGGCTGTTCTCAGCTGCCTGGAACAGCTGGCGGCGCACGGGATCAGGGCCCGACTGGAACCTCGAGGTAACGGCCGGAGTGTTCAGAAAAGCGCCTGGAACTGGTCGCACCGGAGTGGTCTGTGGGAACGACATGATGGGCAGCAATATCGAGACCCGCGCCGGGCCTTTGCAGCTTCAGCGATGCCGTGCTATACCGCGGGACGCAGGTCGCGAACTACCATGCAAAGACGACGGGATTGCGCGTGTTGGAGGATGGCAGTAAAAGCCTCGAATCCGAAAGTCGCGCTTCTGGCCTCGTCGCAGCTCGTCGTGTCGGTCGCGTCGTCGTCCGGCCTGAGATGGGATGTATGGTCAGAGGTACACGCTGTGGCAGTGATAAACAATTTGACGAGAGCTTGGGGAGGCTGGAGTTGGAGCACCGGATTTTTCGCGACTGGGGCTTTGGCGCTAGGACCATTTGGGTGCAAGGCTGAGACTTGGGACCAGCAACCAGATGCTACGCGTTATGAGTGGACAAAGACTCTAGAAGCAAGCATAATTTTGTGAAAGAATTGGCAAAGGTGTAGTTACATCGTATAGCATTCTTTTATGCTTTTCATGTTTGAGACACAACCTATCGCCGATCATCTTGTAGGCTTCGGTGAAGTTGGTGTCATGTAGTTAGGGAGATTCAGTGACAGAGATTCTTGTCACACAAACCGTGTGTTCACATCCTTCATGATTACTTTCTCTGCTGCCTCTACCTACTTCCTATCACATTCCTCCTTTTGATTCCACGTGTTTTGTTCATCCACTGCGCCTAATCTTCCCAAAGATCCCGTCCTTAACCATCCCAATTACTGCTTCTTAGCCTCCCGAGCCGCCTTGCGGAGAGCCCTTCGTCGGATGTCCACGTGCATCTTCTTGTTGTAGTAAATGGTGATGGGGCTGTTGACACCAGGAACGTTCTCAATCAGCCAGAGCATAAATGAGTGGCTCCACCAAGGTGTGTAGGTGTTGGGGGCAGTCTGGTAGCTACCCAGGCCAACCTTTCCAAGTGTGGCCTTGACAAAGTTGCGAGCATTGGGGATAAGCAGACTGGGACGGCGGACCTTGCTCATGGCCGTGGTGACGAGATGGCTCAGAACAAGGTAGACATCAACGTTGTCATCAGCAAGCTCCGAAGACAGGGCGTTGCTCCACTGCTGAAGGAAAGCTTTGCTACCAGAGTAAGTAGCCAGGTAGGGTGTAGGAGTCCAGCCGCCGAAAGAGCCCATGGTCAGGATAAGGCCACGCTTTCGCTGCTTCAAGATAGGAGCAACAGTCTGAGTAACCCGAAGTGTGCCGATACAGTTGATGGTGATGATGTTCTGCAGCTCCTCCTTCGCAGTCTCCAGGAAGGAAACGGGAATGCTGTGGCTCTGGCCGACATTGTTGATCAAGATACCAATGTCCAGACCCTGGATAAGCTCGGCCAGTCGCTCGTAGTCGGCGTCGTTGTTCTGGGAGAAATCCATGGCAAGGTTCCTAATCTCGAGGCCCTTTCCGGGGAACTTTTCCTGGATCTCGACAGCCAAAGACTCTAGCTTCGACAGAGTTCGGGAAACGAGGACGAGGTTGAAGCCCTTGGCGGCGAGCTGGAGAGCGTACTCCTTGCCCAGGCCATCAGAGGCGCCGGTCACGACAGCCCAGGTGCCAGGTTTGCCATACTTGCGGAGCTACAGAAAAAAAAAATCAGTTACTATGTTGCCCCAGCATAGATATCTTGGCCACATACGTTGGTGCCTCCAAGAACGAAGGCGCTGAGCACGAGCTGGAGATAGCTCAACAGCTTTGAGCCGAGCACAAGGGCACCAATACCAGCAAGACTCCATTGAAGAGGTTGCGGCACGCGCTGGAAGAAATCGGAAATGGCGTCCATTTTGACGAATATTCAAACGGTCGCAACTCGAAGGAATAGGTTGTCGGAGGGAAAAGGACAGCTCCTCGATCAAGACTCTCAAGATCTGCAACCCCTCGGCTCTTGGCCCGCCAGGAACAATTAATTACCCCTGACGTTGTTGAGGTGGCCCAAGCTTTCTTCCGTCCCGCGGCCGCCGCTTTACAGTCCTCCCACCAAAAAGCCCAGAGCCGATCTCACCATCCTTCACTTTCAAAGACATCAGCAATCTGTGGCCAATTTAAGACCACACAATTGCAATTGTTGAGTATTCTGCATTCAATTTAGTGGCAATGGATCTTCTCAAGTCTATTCTTCCCGAGGCAAAGGGCATTCTGCCCTATCACATGCTTATCGTGCGTCCCTACTCTTCCTTTAATCGGCCGGCACTCAATTGACCGCTACAGCTCTCCATCATTTCCATTGGCAACTCGCTGCAGACGTATGCGACCCTACACTTTTCCCGACGAGTCTACAACGGTCGATTCATCCGAAACGCGAAGCTGCCACCCAAGACGAGCACGTTCGAGCCTGAAGACTCGGTCAACAAGCTGGTGTCAGCCCAGAATGACCCCAAGGCCACCGACCAGATGACCCCTCTTGCGGGCAGACTATTTGGTACCTGGACCCTCATCACCTGCATTGTGAGATGCTACGCGGCCTACAACCTGCACATTGGCCCCGTCTACACCATTGCGTACTGGACCTACGTGGTTGCGCTGGGACACTTTGCTAGCGAGCTCTTCGTCTTCAAGAGCATGACCTTTGGTCTGCCCCAGATCTTCCCCTTCACTCTGGCTTCTCTCTCCTTGATCTGGATGCCTCTTGTTCGTGACCACTATGTTACGCTCAACTAGATGCGACAATGGGTATAGACAAGATCTATATGTAGGGTAAATATGATGGTTGCAGCCCCCAAAAAGGCTACAACATATGGTCTATAGACAAAATAGAGAGCGAAATTGTTTGGGATTAACTGATGACCCTCAAGCCTAGAGATTCTTTCGATAGAGCTCTCCTCCACAGTTGCGAAGGCGGACCGTGGCCTGCTCAGGCGTAATGTCACGCTGCGGCTCAGCCATGAGCTCGTAGCCGACGAGGAACTTCTTGACCGTGGCCGAGCGCAGCAGAGGTGGGTAAAAGTGCATGTGGAAGTAGGCGTTTTCCACCTCCTCGGGCGTCCCGCTGAGAGGGGCCTGGTGAAGTCCAGAGCTGTAGGGGAAGTTGCACTCAAACAAGTTGTCGTATCTTCGGGTGACCTCTTGCATCGCCTCAGCAAATTGGAGTCGTTCCTCAGGCTTAAAGTCGACGAGGGATCGGATATGTCGCTTGGGCAGAATAAGGACCTCGAATGGCCAAACAGCCCACCAAGGACAGACAATGACAAAGCCCTCGTTCTGCCAGACAACACGCTCCTCCTTTTGCAGCTCCAGCTTGACATAATCGCCCAGGAGATGTCGGCCTTCATGCTCAGCTCGGTACTTGGTCATCTGCACCAGCTCCTTGCCGGGCTCCTCTGGCAAGGTAGAAGTTGTCCAGACTTGACAATGAGGGTGGGGGTTGGAGCAGCCCATAGCTGCGCCCTTGTTCTCAAAGATTTGCATGTAGCGGTACTCGTCCTCTGGGATAGGAGCGGCATCCTTGGGCAAGGTGATGGTCAGCTTCTCGGCCTCCGCCGTGAGCGGGTTGGATGCTGCCAGATGGTTGGCGTAGATCCGAGTCCAGTGCTCGATAACAGGTACGATCTCCTTGGGTGTCATGTCGGCCAACGTGACATGATGCTTTGGGGAGAAGGTAATAACATAACAGACGCCCTTGACTCCCTTTGCCCGGAGGAGCAGAGATTCCAGGTCATTAGACGAGGACTCGCCTTCGTAGTCTGGCTGTTCCGCCTTTACAGCGCTGTAATCGTTGACAAAAGCAAAGGTAGTGTCATAAGCTGGGTTTTGGCCTCCAGCAGCGCGTGTGTTTCCTGGGCAAAGATAGCACTGGATGGATGGTCAGATCATGTTTGACTGGATGAGGTGTCATGAGCGCACCTTGGGGTCATATTCAGGAAGCGAGCCCGCGACAGCAGCCTCTTGCTGGCCCCTACGACATATTAGAACAAGTTTTCGAGGTGAAAGAGGGAATAACTCACTGCCAGGGCCGCTTCGTCCGGTGGGGAGACACAAGAAGCCAGGAATCCGTCAGTGGATTATACCTGCGGTGAGATATGTCGTCGAGGATCTGATCAGGCATGATGGCGTGGTGGGGTTTCAACAACAGCACGACAATGGGATTTTCTTCAGTGATGAGCCAAGAGGTTCGGTGTTATGTACGGTTTAAGATTCCAAGGTGAAATCGGTAAGGCAGGGGAGAAAATGACTCTCAGAGGTTCTGGAGATTGTGAATGGCGCGGTTCAACGCCTGGCCCGGTGGCACTCAAAGGTACCGCCGTCATCTGGATGGATCCATCCCTCGGCCGCGCTCTCGGCGAAGCTTTCAGCGAGGGGAACATGTGCTTGGATATTTGCCACGATCTCCGTATACAGACATTATCTAGTGATTTTTATGATATCGTATACGAATCTTTAACTGTTGTACGGGCTAGACTGTCGAATAAAAACGGCTTCAAACATCCAGGGTTGCTTTGATTCAAGATTTGTGAGCAACGGACGACCCCCAATGACCCCGCGATCAAGCTTTCCAAAACCCCCACCGCATCGCTAGCCCAATGGCGTTCCACATACTGGAACGTTGTGATTCTTTGCAACCGTCCAGTAGCATGTATGATGATCTAAACGTTGAATAGGGTCTTGGCGTGATTCTTTGATCAAGTTTCCATGGGAAACAATGCTTCAGACCAATTTAGGAAACGAGTATTAGGTCGCCCGGCGCCACGGCCGAATGAACCCCCGAACGATTCCCCGAGCCCCGTGAGAGATAGCATCAAGGAGCCATGCCCCATTAGTAGTCCTACAAAGTTGTTGTTGAACTAGATTAGAGCATGCACAATGATCAAAAGTCTGTGATACCGTAGTAAATAAGTCGCTGAATGACTGTTAAGTATGGCGGCAACACGCTTGATAATGGATCCGGGGATGGCAGCATGCTTGCCTCGATGCGCCTACACGCAAAGCGGTCCCAAGTCAGTTTCCCTCATTCTAGTCCATCAAAGTTGACTATCTTATTCCTGAGAATATTTACTTTTGCAAATAAACCCAGGTTCCATGGCATCGAGCAACCAAATTCCCATTGTTCATCTTTTAGCATCCATTTTAGGAATAGCGGCTCCCGTCAGTGGCTCACTCCCAGCGTCCGTGCCTGTATTCCAGACACGTGATCTCACTGCGGAGGCGGATACGGCACGCTCAGCAGCGGGACATGGGGTTGGGCTCCATCCAACCAACCAAGCCAGAGCGCCGAAATCAACATCGCAACTCCAAGCGACGAGTCGACCCATCACTCGCTCCATCAACCACGACCCCTAATCACCCATTTCCATCAAAATTCGCGTCGCATCATCAACCTCAACATTTGCGCATCACCATTAACCCTCCCTTGGACCGTCATCGCGCCCAGAGTGGCCCCAAACTTCCGACCACGATCCGACAGGGGGGGTAACGTCGAGCTCCCCGCCCGACATCGCAACCGGCGAGATGGGAGTTATACGTAAGAAAACCATCACCAGAGGGAGCGAAGGAGGTGTCAAATACGTTTGCGATGTTTGTTCATCTGATATCACATCTACGGTAAGCCTCCCTGTTGTTTGGCTGCTGCCTGGTAGCTGTCGGGGATGTGGAAGACGCGCCCCGGAGATATACCGGCTAAACCTGTCATGTCATGATGGAGCGGCTAATCTTGCTGTGTAGGTCCGTATTAGATGTGCCGACCCAGCATGTAGTGATTTCGACCTCTGCGTCTCGTGTTTTGCCAAAGGAGAAGCCCGGAATGCTCATGACCCCGCGACCCATGCCTTTCGTGTCATTGAGCAAAACTCGTTTCCCATCTTCGACCGGGAATGGGGTGCCGATGAAGAATTACTCCTTCTTGAAGGCGCAGAGATATACGGTCTTGGTTCATGGTCCGACATTGCCGATCATATAGGTGGATTTCGCGAAAAGGACGAAGTCCGCGACCACTATCTCCAGACCTATGTCGACTCGCCATGTTTTCCACTCCCGAAGCGATGCGCCCCGAAAGATTGTGAGCTAGCCAACGAAATCCCCCGTGAAGAGTTCCAATCGCGCAAAAAGAGGCGAATAGAAGAACGAAGAGATGCAGCCAAAAATGCACCAGCTCTTCAGCCCAAGACGAAACCTACGGCTAGTGTACCGAGTTGTCATGAAATCCAGGGGTACATGCCGGGTCGTTTGGAATTTGAGACCGAATACGCCAACGAGGCAGAGGAAGCAGTCCAGCTTATGCAATTCGACCCCGGTGATGGTCTGAATCCCAGGACCGGTGAGCTTGAGCCCGAGATGGAGCTCAAGCTGACTGTGATGGACATTTACAACTGCCGACTGACACAGCGTGTGGAACGCAAAAAGGTCATCTTTGAGCACAATCTTCTCGATTACCGGGAAAACACCAAGCTGGAGAAGAAGCGCACCAAGGAAGAAAAGGACCTACTTCAAAAGGCCAAACCCTTTGCTCGGATGATGAACCACAAGGACTTTGAGGACCTCAACCAGGGCCTCATTGATGAGCTCAACTTGAGACAAGCCATCTCGCAGCTACAGGAATGGCGGAATAACCGGATTGGAGATCTTCGGAGTGGTGAAAAGTACGAAGCCGACAAGGCGTCACGCATCCAAAAGTCGATTCCCATGGGATCAATGGACCGCGAGCGCTTGGCATCTGCTCAGAGGTCAAAGCAACCTCCCCCCGAGCCTCCCAGCGGAGCCGCTCTGCTTGTCGCTCCAGAGCTACCCATCCGGCTGTCGTCGCCGACACCCAACGGCGAGGTCAACGGGGACAGCAAAGCATCGACGAACGGCCAGACCAATGGCGTCAATGGCGTGAACGGCACGAACGGTGTGAACGGCGTCAATGGGCATGCACCACCAAAGCAGAAGTACACTGCGCAACCCATCTCGGGTGTACAGCCCCTACAGCTGAGCCAGGACAATGCACCAGACTTGCATTTGCTCACACCTGAAGAAGCCAAACTGTGCGAAGTGATTAGGCTACAACCAAAGCCATACCTGATGATCAAGGAACAGATCCTCAAGGAGGCGCTGAAGACCAACGGCACGCTGAAGAAGAAGCAGGCCAAGGAGATCTGCAGGTTGGACTCGCAGAAGGGAGGAAGGATTTTCGATTTCTTTATCAACTCGGGATGGGTGGGCAAGGCGTGAATCGGCTGTTTTGTTTTACTGAGAAATACCCTGAAGACCGGACTGGGGGCGTTTTGCGAGATGCCTTGACTAGGTTGTTTGTTTGAAGCTGTTGTACTGTATACTTTGTGTATAGATATTGATGAGCGTACGACTAGATCCAATGATTGTTCCAATATGTGTGTTCTCTTGAGCTGTGAGTGTCAAGGTGAAGGTGTGCTGTTCGTCGATGCAACCCCGCCATCTCAGGCTGGCAAAGCCAGATTTCCTTGGTGGGGCAGTTGCATTAGCCCGTCTGTTAAGATGGACCTCTCAGAGGAGTGAAGGCTTGGTGAGCTGCAACTCAGACTTGTTCAACCTTGGTTGTCCATGAGGCTGTTCAGGTCCATCAGCAAACCCTTCCTTTCCCAGGCTCGCACGATGACTACCATTGCGAACCTCAAGCGGCTATCGGCCAAGTCCTTGTCGGAGAAGATTCTCGAGGAGGTGAACGCTGCAGACCCCACGTTTGCCATTATTGATGTTCGTGATGATGGTGAGTATGCCCTACAACAGCACAATACGATGCATCATCAGTCTATTCACATATCTTTTTTTGTTCTTGTCTCATGCTTCACTCAAGGCGTTCAAATTTGGATTATTTATTCTGAACCCCAACTGACCAGCTTTGCAGACTGGATCGGTGGTCATATCAAGGGTGCAACCAACATTCCCGCCCACACCCTCGATGCCATGATGGCGACCCTCGTACGCCGCCTTAAGGACAAGAAGACGGTAGTCTTCCACTGCGCCCTCAGCCAGATTCGAGGACCCAGCGCCGCGCTCAAGTATCTCCGCGAGCGGGACGGCCTATTGCGCTCCATGGGCGAGGATCCCAAGGGAGCAGATGGACAGGAAGTGTTTGTATTAGATAGAGGGTTCTCTGGTTGGCAGGAGGTGTATGGAGAAGACGAGAGATTGACGGAAGGGTATGTGAAGGATCTGTGGGATAATTACTGATAAGCCGCATCCAATTCGCAGAGTTTAGCGATGGTTCGTGCAATCTTGAGCAGGTTCTCAATACAACGGGGTATCTTCCTCTATCCAATTCTCCAGTCTACTGAGGGCTATCACTGTCCATCGTTCTCTTGCTTCGATATTTCAAGCGACGGTGCCAGATTTGTCAAACACTGCTGCTTTCGATGACGATAGTCCGAAAGGGATGCTGCAAAGAGGAGCAGGAGGAAAGCCCAGACGTATCCCTTGCCCAGGTGCAAGCCATCTTTCCCTGTTGAGTCCGGTATAGGACGCGGATCCTGCCAAAGCAGTGCCGAAGATGGTGGTTGGGATAGCATCGGATGTGCAAATGGTGAAGCCGGTGTCCGTCGTCGTCGATGTCGCGATGGCGGTGGAAGCAGTAGGGGGTAGTGGCGGCTCTGGCAGTTGTGATTCTTGCTGCGCCGTCTTGGCCCAGTTCGTCCTCCATCTGCTTATTCTCGGCCTTTCTGTGGCCAAAGTCGTTATTGTTGACTTAATACTGGCGAAGGCGGTGACAGCACCTAGTGTTCCTCCGTCTTGATGAGTGAGTTGGTTGAGAAGGCAGCCATCCGAGAAGCGATGGGGGCGGGTAACATCTCGGGGATTTTGGGTCTATTGTTGGTAATGCTATGTGTAGTCTTAACTCGGCTCGGGTCCGATAATCTCTGATTCGAAGTAAGATATACCTGGTCCGTGGTGGTGAGGATGGATGTCTGTTGTCTGGGATCGACGCGAAGCCAATAGGAGGAAAAGTTTTTACGGGAGGTAGAAAAGGGAGATAGTTGATTTATCAGGACCTTTAAGGTGCTGCATTTCACCGAGCGTCATATGGAGAGTTTGTAAATACATCAAGTCCACAGGACAAGGTAACGGCTCCGGAAGGCACGACGAAAAGAACATCCAGAAGTCACCATGAAGTTGCTGGTTACCTAGGAGTAAGGAAACTTGAAAATTGTCTATCTGCCTACACGTTTATCTGACGAAGCTCGGGATTTTGAGGGGATATTGTTATGAAACTGCGCTGTATCATGATCAATAATGGGAATGCAGAGGTTGAGTTTTGGAGTGGGTTAATTGGGTCGCAAGAACCATTTATTCCACAACAGCTCGGAACGCAGAAACTTATTCGCATGTGAATACAAAAATAGTATACAAAGGTTTCATTTCGTTCAAATTCAACAAAATCGCATTCAAAGGGCATTGTAGAGCTCACTACAGAGCAGACCTACACCGTGAATATTGTGGTGTTGTTACCCTGAACAGCCTCACGATCTGACCCTTGTCTGATATGACGCAACTAAGCCGCAAACCCCTGGGGCTTTCTTTTAAGTGGCTGACGATTGGCCGGTGTCGTACTGGGAGAGGAGACTGCGATAGCCCAAAACCTCCCCTCGCTTCACTTCCCACTAAAGATTCCCTAGTTTCCCAGCCTGTTTGTTTTGTTGATATGAAGCTGGCTGTCCCACGTGTTTCCTTCCGTTCCCATTGTTTTTTTTATCGGCGTTGTTTGTCTGGGCCTTCCAACAGACATCCATTGGGCGTTGTGCATACCAACTACTTAAGACCTATCTCGACTTCTCCCTTATCTTTCTCCAACACGTCAACCGAACAATCCGCACAGATCCTCACCAGAACCAAGCTCAACTTTACCCCGCCACCGAGATCGCATCAAACCGCAGACATGGGCTCGCAGCCGGAGAAGACCAAGCAGAATGGGCCCGTGGACCTCCGTCCAGCTGAGGTTGCTGCAGACCTTGGTTTCACGCCCGTTATCCAGGTCTCTGAGCCGTGGACAGTCGACAAGGTAGTCGCCAAGATCCCCGGTGATGCCCCCGTTGAAGGATCTGAATCACCGCTTGCCTTTTTCCACTTCCTCGAACGACTCAAGACGACCAAGCGAGAAGGGTGGCGACGATTCGGCATTGAGAGGTAACTTGTCTGGAATATGTTCTGTTTATGCCGTTACTGACATGACCAGGGGAGAATCCATCGCCGACCACATGTACCGCATGTCCCTGATTTCCATGTTCGCCCCGCCGTCTCTCGCCCCGAAGCTCGATCTTGCCAAATGCATGAAGATGTGCTTGATTCACGACATGGCTGAGCTGCTCGTCGGTGACATCACCCCCGTCGATGGCGTCCCCAAGCCCGAGAAGAGCCGTCGCGAATCCGAGACGATGGACTTTTTGACCAAGAACCTTTTGCGAAACGTCGCTGGCGGCACAACGGGCGAGGATATCCGCGCCATCTGGCAAGAATATGAGGACTCCAAGACGCTCGATAGTCACTTTGTGCACGATGTGGACAAGATGGAGCTGCTCCTGCAGATGGTCGAGTATGAGAAGCGTGGAGATGGCAAACTTGATCTGGGCGAGTTCGCATACGTCGCGACCAGAATGACACTCCCCGAGATGAAAGCCTGGGGTCAAGAAGTTCTCAAGGAGCGGGAGGCCTTCTGGGGAAGCAAGACCCACGTCCACGGAGAGCAGGGCGTCGACGGAGGAGTCAAGCCGGAGCGAAAAGGTCAGCAGGATGACTACTACTCTCGTGGCTGAGCTTCTCGTGCCTGGGCTTTTTTGAATTTGAGGACCAAGACAGGAGCTGGAATGATACCAATGGCCTTTGGAGTTTTCAAGGGATGATGGCGTCTGGACTGGAGGGAAGGGAATGGTACGGATCCTTAGAGGGCATCTGTTCACGCAGCATGAGTAACATGGTTAATGAGCAAGCAAGAGTAACGACGGTGTATTTAGATAGCATTATGCATTAGAAAACCTGGTATGTTGCTTTTGCCATGAATGATGAGAGCAACGATGCCAGGCACACGTTCCCAGAAAAACCTGACACACTGAGTTAACAATCCCTATTTTCCAAGGCAAATAAAGGTCCTTAAATATAACAAATAAAAAATCCAAAGATTTGTGATACCATTACTTAGTTTTATCTCTTATTTATTATATAATTAGATTATTATGTGAGTACTCTTTGCTGAGTATAATCATTCTGGTGCTAGGTGCCAGGCCTGGATGCTTATCTAATCAGTCATCCACATTTTCTAGACTCAGATGAAGCCTCCATTTCGGCGATCTCCTGGGACAACCAATGCAGAAGCACATGGTGGAAATGAATCAAATCAATCGCCAGATGAAAACTGCGGCTCCCCCCCTGATCCATTGTCCCCGTTCTTTGTCAAAAAGCTAAACCCTGCCGATCTGAGTGGGCCAACATCACCCGCCATCCCCAACCAAAAACTTAGAGAACCCGCCGACGCAGGGGCACAGAGCTGGCCCGGGAAGCTGAGCTGCACTCGCTAAAGCAGAGCAAAGCTTTGTCTACCTAGCCACGCACTATTCGGCAGCGGTGAGCAAGGAGGCAAAAAGGTCGGCTGGAGGGGACAAGGTTAAGGAATGAAAAGAACCCAGCCTCTCGATACTCCTGCGTTTTGTTGCGACTGCGACTCCTTTGTTTCCTGCATCCTTCTTACACCACCTCCAGCACCCTCCACCAGCAAATTGAAACTCGGCAGCTCCAGGCAAGCAATCAGCTTAAGAGCTGCACCAATCATCCATCGACAAAGACGCTGGCCCCCCAACCGCAACCACCCCCTGTCAAACAAAACAACCAAGTCGGCAAGCTGTTTGGCGCTGAACGTCACAAGACTGCGGCAAGCGGCAGACAGGCCTGGCTTTCAAGGCCCTCTTTCTTACTTGCATTCATCGCATCATACTACGTACCTACAGTGCAGGACGGCGCCAAAGGAGGCAGATCACGTTCCTCGGGACCCAAAGTTTCGTTAGAGTTGCTGCGTGCAGGCAACCAAAAGGCAAACTCCCCCTCTACCACATGCGCTGAAGACCATCTCTGTCAACACCACCCGCCCGCACACGGACAAGGCACAAGACCCGACCCCAAACAAAGCCAGTCACGAGGCGATAACTCAACCATCGCCATTTGTCTCGCCGCTCAAATCACGATTCATCTATTGCGCTCGATCTCGAATTCATCATCGATTACCGTTCCGACTTGACGACTCAGTTTACCCCAGACCCGCTCCAAGGCGTAGTCCTGACATGTGTCTCGGCTGCCGCTGAGCTTCTGTTTATTCTTTTACAGCTTCCAGCTCGCTCCGATCCTTGCGCGCGCTTGCGCACGACGCCCGCTTTCCGCATTCCTACTTTTCAAGAGAAATGACCGTTCCTCCACATTTCCACATGCCGGGCGCTTTTCACGGCGAAGGCGTCCATCCTGGGTTGTTTCGCCCGCCCATGTCGCCCAGCTCGAGTACCAGCTTCGGATACGCTGCCCCTCGCATCAGCGCTGCTCATGACGTGCACGCATCTAAGCGCAAGCGAAATCGCCATGACATGTCACGATCGCAAGATATCCGCATGGAAGGCGACCTTGACCATAATGGCTTCTTCAGTACACCTGTCGCGCAGAACCGAAGTGGCGATAGGCGCTATCAGCTCGCCGGCCAGCTCGACACCCCAACCAGCGGTCCCTTCGAAAGCGGCATCCTCGGCGAGAGCATGTACTCGGACTCGGATTATAGAAGAGCTCTCGGATCGAAGAGAGCCCATGATGATATAGACCAGAATATTGGCGGCCCAACGCCTCTCTTCAACCTCCCTCCGCAGCCGATGCCATCGCAGAGCTGGGGAAGCTTCGCATTCTCTACCCTTGGCGGCGTCGTCGGGCGTGTGTGGGAATTTTGCAAGGCTGGTGCGTTCCGAGGCTTCCAGGCCGGCGGTGGTAAGGCCTTTTCGGTATCGGCCGGCAGGCTACAGGAACTGCCGGAACTACCCTCAATCGACGAGAAGGCAGATGAGAACCAGCACCTACCAGGCCAATTCCCTCCCCATGGAGATTACTTCAACCACCAACCTGAGTACCCCGAGGATCCCATCAACAGCGGAGCATCTACGCCAACCGGACCGGCCCCGAAACGGAGGCATACTGATCAACGGGATGAGCTTGGTAGGAATTGGGTTCTGGTGAGTGACGATAAGCCAGCTCAGCCGAAACCTACCCCTTCAGCGCGACGTGCTTCCTATCGCCCTACCCCTCGATCTCGAAACACGGGCCCATCGATGGCAACCGGTCGACGCATCAGCACGCCCGCCTCTCGATTCTCATCAGCATCGACCCCGACCCAGCGACGACCGGCCAGTCGCCCAACCAGCCGTCTCTCTCACGTCCCTTCGCCTTCGCTGCCCTCCCCGGCCCCAGCATCCACCGCCTCCTTCGCCTCTTTTGCTGGTACTCGATCTCCATCCCCTAGCAAGATTCCTCAGCCTACCCGACGTCGAAATACGATGGCACCATCTCCAAGTCCAAGCAACATGTCCCATCGCCGCTCCCATAGCAACGCTTCGACAGCTTCGGCACGTGCTTCAGTTGAAGCAAGCCCTCGACTTGATGCTGAGGCCAAGCATCTTGCTGCCCGTCGTAAGATGGAGGAGCGGGACACAGATGTGCGTATCAACGCCTTCAACAAGCAACTGCAAGATATGATCCGCCAGGGTCGGGAGGCCCTGGGCACGACGATCGAAGTGGAAGGCAATTGGGAGGATGAACTATAAGCGTTCCACCACCGACGACACGCTTACAGCATTTAGATCTTTGATGATGCTCGTTATGTTCTTTTTGTTTTCATGATGTTTCACTGATACCCTCCCATTCTTTCTTTGGGCTGAAATTTTCTCGACGCTTAAGTATCGTTGTCGGAAGTCTGTCTGGACTGCTGAATGGGATGGATCTTACGCGGGAGTTCTCTGGTATCTGGTCGGCGTTGAACAGAGTGGAAGGATTTGTTCCTGGTCTTCATTGACCACTTCTTACGTTCTGCTCTAGGGATTGACTTGACTCGTGTTTACTTTATGCCATTTTACGCCTTCTCTTCTTGTCACTTCTATTCACTCAAACGGTTGAATCGAAACTTATGATCGAAACACCACCTTTTAAAACATTTACGATATGAACCGCCTGCCAGTACGAGCACGCTACTGTGCACGACACGAATGACCTATACGTCGAGGCCTTTAATAAAAGTTACGCATTGCCTCGTCATAACTCGCTTCGTTTCCTTGACCGAGATCCTTCGTCCGATACTCCCGATTCTCAAACCCACTGCGACGTGCTTCAGAGCTAGCGGATTGCTCAAGATATGACCATAATGCGGGAGGATTGCTTGGACCTCAATTTTCATCTACGTATGCTCAATAACTCGACAGGATTCGCAAGACTTGAGCTGATCTTGAAGAGAGTCTATAGCCATCTCTCTGGATCCAAGTCTATGTCCAACGGCGCCGTATCCAACATATTCGCAAGTTCTAGCGCAGACGCCATCGGCCAATCCCAAACGTTCCATTGAAGTTGATCGAGATCAGGCGGCACTTGAAGATCTGAGAATATCTTTTTGCGCAGCAAGTCCAACACTTCGGCACACTGTCCGACATGATTTCCGACATCATCCGTGTGTGTATGGAGCTGTCGCAGCGTCTCGATGCACGACTGTATAAGGCTCTCGTCTTGGTCAACTGTCACAGGATACCCTTTCCAACCAGCGAAAAGTATCGTTAAGCCCGATTGCCAGAGCATGTGTATTCCGTTGGGGTATAGAAGCGTCACAAGGAGACTTTCTGGCCAGCCGCTAGTAGGATACTTTGCACCTTGGCTGTCGGCTCCTATGATGGCCAGGCCGGCCGACAATAGCCTGACGAGGGTGGCGGAAGCTTGACCACAGGCTTTGAGCGAGGGGACGAATTGCGCATCGGCTACCGTGAATGAAAGAGCAGGTCGATGAACATGGATTGTTGCGACGCAGTGCGCGACCCTCAGGAATATTGACTCGAGCGACATGTTTACGACCGGCGTGGCCAGTTCAGGGTCCATCTCGGGCTCGAGGACTACCCTCTCCCACATATTAAGTTCGGCTTGCAGATGGGCGATCTTTGACACTCCGCCACGGCGCCTGGTAGTGGTGTAAAGATCTTCGAGCGTCCGTCCGATGATGCGGGCGAGCTTGAACAGGCTGATGGCGGTATCAACCTGTGATCTCTCCCCTGGAAGAGGAAACTCGACATGTGTTCGTGACAAAAGGTCATGGTCTACACTTGTTGGGAGATCTGTGTCGACATCTTGATCGCGTATTAATCGAGGCATGCCATGATAGGCACTCGAGAATCTGGAATACGATTAGCAACAGGCACTCTAAGAGAGGTGTGATACTGACGCGTCCAGTGAGTATTGGCACCACCAAGCCCGCCTTCTCAGTTCCGTCTCAAGGGGATCAAACTTGAAGCGATGTGAATGGCGGTGGAGACCTAGAGTCTGAGCCAAGCGTGTTGCTACCCCTGATATATGAGAGGCTGTGGAATAGCGTCCAGATAGTTGGAGATATATCTGCATGATGACGAGTCCCTGTAGGCTTTGAAGACTTGGTTGATCAATCACCCTGTCTAGCAAAGCCGTGGCCATGGTGTAGAAGCGCTCAGACTGGCATAAGAAGTGGTGGTGCTGTTGAGTGCAGTCTCCCCTCTGGCCGATTGTTCCAAGGGCAAGCAGCCCAAGAATTTGATACAGGATGATAATGCTAGAACTGGTGGCTTTGTAGAAACCGAGTAGCCTCTGCATAGCGTCTATCGTCGATGACTTGTGCACAATGGGATACAGGGGCGTCCACCTGTTAATGGTAGCTTCTATAATCTCCACTGTGTTTGGTGGTAGTTGTTGGACCAAGTCTGAGACTGCAGGTGTGAGAGGGTTCTGAACAGAGGAGCCCCAGGGACTGTGTAGATACAAGCCATAAGCGCAGCTGGGGAACGCGTCTTTGTGCATCTGGAGAAGTTGAAGCTGCTGCTCGGCTTGACTGATGAAGTGGACGCCTGTAGTTGAGCCACCAAACATGGAAGCTTGTCGATCATCTGCGACGAGACGTCCCATGTGACCAATCACAGGCTCGTTTGCCGACTTTATCGTGACGGGTTGGGTCCTGGCCATTGTGCTGCTTGGTCCTGGAGTGTTGGTTATCCCAGGTAGAGACAGTGCTTGGCTTGTCTGCTGAAGGGTGAGGGACTGTGACGGGACGATATTTTGGGATGTTGGAATTGAGGCTTCTGCAGCTTGTTGAGAATGGCCTGGGGGTGTCTGGCGGCGCTGCTCAATACCCTCGGCCTCGTAGAAGCTGCTTTAAGTTAGAGAAATGAACTAGTTGCCTTGAAATATCTTGCCTTTTCCGCTTCCTGTTTCTTTTCAACTTGGCTGTAGTTACACAGACAATGCCTGCTTGAAGGCAGGGAGAGCACTGAAAGATTAGTATAGGAGGTCTAAAGCAAAAACCCTCTCGCTTACATCGTTGTCTTGGCCATGGCATCTAATCTTTCTCCTGAAAAATCGTTAGTCCAGGGCATGCAAGTGAACTGCTGGGTGAGTTGGAGAATGCCCATACCGCCGACATCGGTCACTGTTGAATAATGTTAGTATGAGTACACATCTTTCTGAAGAGGTTCAGACCTACCATACTTGACCTGGAACTCTGCCAAAAGGCGGATCCGAAGGAACACTTTCAACGGTCGAGGCCATTAGAGAGGTTGTTAAGATTCAGTTTGTACCGGGTGATCAGTTCGAGATTACGAAATGGTCATGCCAGGAACAATGCGGGGTCACACTAGCCGAAATTTGGAGAACCGCTAATAAGTGGAATTATTAGCAAGGTTTCTAGCAAGTTTAAAACACCATGGACGTTCTCCTCTACAGAGGCAACTAAGGCGGTTGTACAAGTCCTACTTGGATGAAGTGAATGAAACTAACTCAAAATCCTATTCTGGCGGGTGTAAATCAAGATTCTGCCCTACACCTAAAGAATCACAACTAACTTGATCTCAGGAGAATAGGAGAAACCTGACATGACCATACAAGTCTAGTAGGCGTAAAGGGCAACCGCCTCATTCTCTGACCTCTGAATCTTCTTGTTGAGTCGCATCAACCAAACCCTCATACCCCAAGCACACATGATGCTAGTCACTGCAAATCCAACCATGCTGGCGAAACCCATCCTGTATACTGGATCATCTGACTTGGGCCAGAGGTAGGCGCAGTAGATGTACGCCAAGTTGGCCGTGACGTTGACAAGAGCGTACGCAACAGACTTCTTCTCAGGTGTCTGCGAGAGGGTGTTGCTAACCCAGCCGAGGATGACGGATCCAACGGAGTAAGCACCTGTGGCATACAGGAATGTCGCTGTATAGCGTGTCGCTAGGTCGAGAGTGGCGCAAGACATGACAAAGCCGACCACTGCCAGGGAGAGACCGGCTGTGATGTGCCAAGTACGCTCGTTGAAATGACCCGAAGACCAGGCGAACGGAATACCAAGGATTCCAGAGACAAAGTACGGAGGAGCGGTAAGGAGAAGAGCAGTGGTGGACTTGAAACCCATGGACCTAATGATAGTAGGGAAAAAGTTGTTGAAAGAGCAAGCACTAGGTTTGGTCAGCTTTTGATTCTTAGATTAAGATTGAAAGACACGAACCTGATGTGAAGATTCTGCATGAGACAGAAAAGCCAAGTGCGAGGATCACGGCAGGCTTGCTTGAGACCTTCCCAGGTTGAGCCTCGAGTCTGTCCGCCAACAGTGTCTCGCTTGATTCTCTGGATGCAGAGCTCACGCTCCTCAGGGGTGAGCCAGCGGGTCTGCGAGGGATCGTCTGGGAGGAGGAAGAAGCCGAACAGGGCGACGATGGCAGTGACACAGCCTTCGATGATGAAAAGCCTGTAGTTCTCGGTTATTAAATGTTTTCTGCATTGAGAAGAGGATACACATACCATTGCCAGCCCGCAATTCCCTTGACCTTGTCCAGTGTGGAAAACGTGGCTGCGGCGATGAGACCTGAGCATCCTGTGCTAACAACCTGGCCAGTATACAGGAGCGAGATTCGTGTGGCGAGTTCCTTTCGTGTGTAGTAAATCGACAGCAAGTATAGAGCACCGGGGTAGAAAGGCTAAAGGCACCTAGTTAATTACTGAAGTTTGTGTTGAGTGATTAGACTTACAGCCTCAACAAAGCCCAGGAAGAATCGACAGGCAATCAACCCGCTATAGTTCTTGACAAGTGCGGTACAAGCTGAGACGGTGGCCCAGCCGATCATGCAGCAGGAAAGATAGATGGAAGGTCGAGTTCGTGTCATGAACATGTTGGAGGGAACTGGGCGAGTTAGCCTTGCCACTCTGGTTGATACCAAGGATCAACAAGCGTACCTTGCATCAGCAGATAACCAACAAACAGAATCGAAATAGCAGTGTTGTATTGGACGCCTTTGAGGTTCAGGTCTTCTTCGAGGGTGTTCAATCGGGCTTGGGGCAGGGCATTTCGATCGAGGTAGTTGAGAAAGTACATGGCCCAAAGAATGGGCTTGTCTCGTTAGTAATTGAATATGAATTGTGCTTGAGAGACATACCATGATCATTCTGTCAAGCTTTCGAACAAGGGCAATCTCTGCGGGATCTGTTTTGGCAGCAGCACCAGAGTAATCACCACGAGGGTTGACGGGCTCGTCTTGCTCAAGCATCTTTTCGTCGTGGATCGCCTCAAGCTCGGAGGGCTTCATGTCCTTGGACAGTCGAGCAGTAGCAGCCATGATGAGATCGAGTTGCACAATAGAGAGATGAGAGAAGATGGATCTGGGGAAGTGCCTTGAAGTCTGGGGAAATGAGAAGACATGTTTGACATCTATATACTCCCAGACCACTCTCTGGTCCAGACCGTTTTACCTTTTAGACTCGAACTATCAGCCCCGTGGAGAAATTCCTAGCCCTCTGGGGAAAATGCGGAGAAAGGACGGTGTAAAGTCGTTGGACACATGGATCGTTGGTTGAGGGTTACGCCGCTATCCCGTTATCCCGCTATTCCGTTGGCTTATCCCGCTCCAACGCCGTAGCATCGACTCCACAGGTGGCCTTGTTATTCGGAAAAGGCGACGGAATAGCGATTTAAAGTGGCGGGATTGAGGAACTAGGAGAGGTGATTGGTAATTGGGGTGTGGGCTTTTGCAGGGAGGAAATGCATAAAACGTCGACTCTCATATGACCGATGTTGGACCTTGGTTCTATACCATTCTTGACTTTAAGTGTTTGCTTGACCAATTATCATCATGGCTGCTGCTACTGTCTTTGACTCGACCCTCTTTGGAAACACATTCGGAACTGAAGAGATTCGAGAGTGTTTTTCAGAGAGGTCATATGTTTCCAAGCTTATCGAAGCAGAATGTGCTCTCGCTCGTGCTGAGGAGGATGAAGGAGTCATTCCTCAAGGCACTGCTAGTGTCATTCAGAAGCATAGCGATGTCTCCAAGATAGACTGGCCTTTGCTGGCACAGAAGGCCGAGATTGTAGGATACCCTATTCTTGGCCTTGTGGAGCAGATGGCTTCATGGGTTCCTCACCAAGAGGGTAAGTGGACATCCTTAGCATGAGATTGGTAACTGACATTCTCTAAGCTGGATACATCCATTGGGGCGCTACTACACAAGACATCATGGACTTGGCCTCTCAACTACAGATCAAGCAAGGTCTTGTAATCGTAGAGCGTCAACTCAACGAGACCATCAGCATCCTCGAATCCATGACATCAAAGTACCGCGACACATCAATGGCAGGTCGAACACATCTGCAACACGCTCTACCTATTACGTTTGGTTACAAATGTGGCGTCTGGCTTGCTGGACTACGACGTCACGCAGAACGCCTGCAGCAGATCAAGGAGCGGTGTCTGCTCGTGCAGTTTGGTGGTGCGGCTGGCACTCTGGCTTCTTTGGGCACATCAGACAGTGGTATTCGAGTGCGAAAGAGGCTGGCGGTGATCTTGGGTCTACGTGACCCAGTGATCACTTGGCATGTTGCTAGAGATACCATTGCAGAGGTTGTCAACTTTTTGGCATTGGTTGGAGGGTCACTTGGCAAGATTGCCCTTGACTTGATCATGATGTCTTCGAACGAATTGAACGAGGTGAGATTATACTCTGATGCGTCGTTGGACGGTTGGCTGACCATGCCCCTAGGTTGCTGAGCCATTCGTGCCTCATCGAGGAGCGTCCTCAACGATGCCCCAAAAGAGAAACCCAATCTCAAGCGAGATAATCCTAGCCCAGTCCAAGATCCTCCGAGCACAAGCAGGACTCGTGCTAGACGCCATGGTATCGGATTTTGAGCGAGCTTCTGGTCCTTGGCACTTGGAGTGGGCAGCACTTCCAGTGGCTTTTATCTCGGCAGTTGGATCACTCCATCAAGCCAACTTTGCACTCTCTGGTCTGCAGGTAAACCAAGATGCCATGAAGACTAATCTTGAGTCGACACGGGGTCTCATTGTTGCTGAAGCTGTTATGATGAAGTTGGCTGTGTATGTTGGCCGACAGGAAGCACACGAGATTGTGTATGGGGCTTGTGTGTCAGCGCTGGACAGGGATACTTCGTTGCTCGATGCACTGGAGAAAGTGTCGGAAGTCACACAGCATCTGTCTTCTGAGGAGCTATCATCGTTGTGTGACCCTAGCCAGTATCTGGGTTGTTGCCAACTGATGGTGGATGAGCTGTTGGCGTCGTCCTCTGGTAGTGTCAAGACGAATGGGAAGATGAATGGGAAAACGAACGGTGTGACAAATGGTGTGGCGAATGGGATAACGAATGGTCATCATTGAAGGACTTTTGGATGTATGAGATATGTAAACAGATAGGAACACAGAATTGATTACTACTAAGAATAGAACCTCGAATACCTCCTACAGAGCATAGTGAGAAAAGACGAGTCTGAAAGAATTCGACTCAACAAGCACAGCAGGAATTTCTCCCTCCCAACAATAGATATCGATGGTATGCTAATAGCGGCTTACACCGGCGATTCCATGATTGTTTGCCCGAATGCAAGCCCCTATCTTCAGGACAAGCCAGGTCTCGTGATCTATGCAGTTCAGTCTGCAAACAATCAAGCCACCTGCTCTTAACATTGGCCATTGGGCTAAACAACGTACCGCACTGTCAAATGGTGGACATTGATGGCTGGAGTTTGTTTTGGATGGTGGACAGGGAGATGGGAGTGGCTAACACTTTGCATCTGTTGTTATCTGGGATGCGGTCCTTTTGGAGAAAAGCTCTCTTGAGGCGTCTAGATCTCATCATAGAATAAATAGCTAGGGACAATAACTTGGTCGAGATGCTGCGCTATAAAGCACTGGGTATTGAGGGTGTTGATCTCTACTAGGGATGTTCCATCCCCTGTTTGCATCTTCATGGATCTGACCTGCCTACCATGCATTTAACCCTGGTTTCCATCTTGTGTAGTCTACAATTTGCCGCTGCTTGGTGGGGGCAAAAACCGAAAGATATTCCTATTGGAGTCGCCATTCACAGCTGCACGCAGAAAGATGTTGTGGCACTCACCTTTGACGATGGACCTTTCTATTACACCGATCCACTCCTGGATCTTCTTACTGAAGCTGATATAAAAGCTACTTTCTTTGTCAACGGAAAAAACTGGGCAAACATTCAGGATTATCGCTCCACAATCATTCGAATGGTTGAAGAAGGGCATCAAGTTGCCTCACACACGTACGCCCTCTTTTGAAATCTTATGTCAATATCAAGGCTGACAAACTTGTAGTTACGGCCATCCAAATCTAGCAAATCTCGACGAGGCCAATGTCAAGTTAGAAATGACCAAACTGGAGGACGAATTCATCAGAATCATTGGCAAATTCCCCATCTACATGCGTCCTCCGTTCTTGAGCTACAACAGCCAGACCTTGAAAGTCCTGGGCGAGCTTGGGTACCACGTCATTGATACCGATATAGATACTCTTGACTGGCAGCACAATGAACCTCACGCGGTAGGACAATCTTTGGGACTTTTTTCGACTAGGCTGTGGAATGGAGGTTCCATTGTTCTGATGCATGATATTCATCGCAATACGGTTATGAATTTGGTGCCATTGGTCATCAAGCAGCTCCTCCAGAGTGGGAAACGAGGTGAGTTCCCCCCTTATGGTATACAACACAAGTCTTACGATTTACTAGCCGTCACAATCGGGGAATGTCTTGGAGACCCTGAGAAGAACTGGTACCGGGATTCACGTTCCGTGGTCAAGTATTTGGTCAAAGATCATTCGAAGACAACCAAGGACTGGCACGTGTATAGTATTTGGGAAGCCAGTAAACTTACTTGGTCGGAGTAGATTTGTGTGGGAATTAGGGGGTCTTGATGTCAACCCTCGCCAGCATCCTTGAAAGGGCAAACTGGACAAAACTCAAGTCTGGCATCTCATCCCCTCTCAAAATTCCCTACTTTAATCAAACCACACCACAAGAATTGGAAGTAGTCTCTGATTTCTTGGGTTTGTATGGCCTCTTAGCCGATTGGCCCGGGTCTTGACGCCATCCATCTCGCAATGCACGCCATATTCCTCAACAGCCAGTGATTAATACCAAATACCGATAAGCGCGATGGCACAATACCAAAGATTATCAACTCATTGACTTTTTCCCCCGCATCAATATGATTGATAAGCTAAACTTGTATTGTACGAACCAATCCGAATCGGAGCTCACTATCATGACCTCGCATGTGTGCGCAATCCTTTATAGAATGATGAAAACGAGCTCACACAGTCGAAGAGTGGAATATAAGTGACAGTTGAAGTCTAATTCGCAAGAAATAGTTGACAACCTTCAACTTTGCCTCTTTTCAAAATGGCTCACCTAGAATCTCGAAAGCACGTCTCCCCAGACTCTGGGTTCCCAATCACTATTCATCCTCACTTCAATGCCAAGATCAAAGATTGGGCCCCTCCTGAGCCGCTACGTGAGGAAATCACACCTCCCCGTGACAGAGCACATTTTGCAGATCCAGAAAAGAAGGCCCTGTTTTCCGTGGCAAAGAAGACAGATCTTACAGAATCTATTGGATCGGTTCTGGAGGATGTTCAGCTGTCGCAGTTGACGTCTCAACAACTGGATGAACTTGCTTTGTTGGTTAATGAGCGAGGTGTTGTCTTTTTCAGAGACCAAGACCTTGATACTGAGAAGCAGGTCAAGTTGTTTGAGCACTATGGTATTCTCGACCGTCATCCTGCACAGAAAGATGTCAAGCACGTCGTGATTCGAGGGAGCACACAAGACCACCGAGAGATCGCCAAGTACACACCTTGGCCGTCGGGTGACTTTCACGCGGATACTTCCTTCGAAATCAACCCTCCTTCTTATTCTCTTCTTCGTATGGAGGAGCATCCTGAAGTTGGGGGGGATACTGCGTGGATTTCGGGTTACGGACTCTACGACACTTTGAGTGATGCTATGAAGAGGTTTGTTGAGGGTCTTCATGCTGTTCACACCTCACGAGTATGCATGCCTTTCTTGAAGGAAACATGGCATTGACATCGTGGTAGTTGCAATACGACACTATTCTCGACCTTTGGGGAACAGGACCAAATCGTCCTCCCATCGATACTCATCATCCAGCTGTGCGAACTCATCCCGTCACTGGACTCAAGGCTGTCAACGTGAACCCGGGCTTTGTGACTGGGTTTGCCGAGTTGAAAAAGGTGGAATCAGGTGAGGAAACCAGAATCAACGCAGAATTCTAGATACTGATTCACTTCAAGACAAACTGCTCGACTTCTTTGCCTACCATCTCCACTCCGCCGATGATCACTACGTGAGATGGAAGTGGACAGTGGGTGCGGTGGCTATGTGGGACAACCGGTATGACTTCAGGCAGACTAAGCTCGTTCTACTACTCACAGGCTCCAGATGTGTCCTTCACCGTGTGATCCCTGGAACTTACGACACGCCTCGTCGAGGTATTCGAACGACTGTGTTTGGAGAGAAGCGTAAGTCAACATGACACAACTACTTGCATTTGGCTAACTATTTTTGGCAGCTTATTATGATCCGACCAGTGAAGGACGTGCAGAGCGTGAGGCGAGACTTCGAGCTGCCGCAAAGAAGGAAGAAATCAATGGCGACGGAGGAGCGAACTCGAAACCTACACTCGAAACTCCTGCTTGATTGGTTTACCAATCGACTTTCAGAAATTTTCAGAATTGCACAGGCTTGGCGGCCATGGTTTAACTCATTTCCAAATTCATCGTTCTCGATACTGTACATGAATCCATCCGCCCCTATTTGCGGGCCCTGATATACACCTTGAACCCCTTGGGCTTGACAAACCAGTAGTTGAGAGTCTCCAGCTCCGCAACGTTAAAGTTGTTATTAGGAAACGAAAAGTCAAAGTCGCGAATAATCCGTGGTATCAACTTGGAGATCTCCATGGTGGAAATGTGTCTCCCGATGCATGTTCTTGCTCCCATGCCAAACTTGACAAACAGTCAGCCAGGTTGTCTCGGGAGGGGGGTTAGCTACTTACCGGCATCCAGTGACGGTTCATGGCATCTAGCTTTTGCTTGTCATCTTCTAGCCATCGCTCGGGACGGAATACGTCTGGGTCTGGGCCAAAGATGGTCGAGTTGACGTGCTCTACCCAAGTATTGACACCCACAATCGTCTAGTCATATTAGTAAATGTACCATTGAGAGAAAACAAAACCTGCTTACCCCTTCTGGGAAGAATTGCCCAGCAATCGTTGCACCGCCTTTAGGGACCACTCGTTCCAAAGGCTGCCCAGTTGCAGGATGCAGCCTCAAACCCTCTTTCAATACAGCCTGAAGATACTCCATATCCTGTGTCTCCTTGAAACTAAAGTGTCTGGGGTCTACTGATGTTTGCTGGTGTTGCTCAATTTCTTGACGGAGCTTCCAAGTTACTTCTGGATTCTTCATAAGAAAGAAGAGAATCGCAGAGAGACTGATTCCTGTGGTGTCTGATCCAGCTGTCATGTTGGATGCGCATCCGCTGAGGACATACCAAGCGTCGTATGTAGCTGGATCCTTTCGGTGCCGAGCCACATATTTAGAGAGAAAGTCCATTCTTTGAACGTCCTCGTTCTCGACGTTTAGGTTCTTAGGCTTGGATTGGTGCTCCTTCATACATCGCTCCGTAAACTGGATGACATATTGTATCCCGGTGCCAGAATTTCCAGCAAACCAGTTACGGATGGCGAATAAAGCGGGATGTAGCCAGGAGAAGATGCCAATCCTACACGCGTATGCTAAGAACCCTTCCAAGGAGGCCATGATACCAGCTATATCCATGCCTTGATCAAGGAAGCCAAGTCTCGTCGAGTATGTGATCATGCTGATGACATCGAAAGCATAACACTGGAACCAGTGGCCCATATCGACCAACGGCTTGTGCTCTGTAGAGTTTGGATCCGTAGCCATCTCTCGGAGTCTCTGATCGAACAAATCGGCACATTCGTCTACAAAGTCTTCGTACGAGATCAAAGCCGACATGGCATGGGTGCTCTGGTAGAGCCTTCGCAACTGAGAGTGCTCCTTGATATTCTCATGGGCAAAAATAGACGGTTGATTAGGATCGGGAGTAGTGAATGTTCGATAGAAAGAAGACTTGGCAAACTTGTCAGCTTTGCCGACTCCGTAGATGATCTGAGCCGCTTCTGGGTGGTCGAAGCTATATCGATTGGGTCCATAGCGAACAATGGGACCGTATTGACGATGTAGATTGATGTTGTCGCGTTCAAAATGTCCTCGCGATACCCGATTAAGGTACCATAAATCGGTGAAGCGCGCTAGAGTAGGTCCGGGGACATTCTTGAGGGGAGAGAAGAGGGCTTGATAGCCACGAGACAGAACCTTGAGTGCGACCAACAGTGCCAAAAAGCACAAGGGTACAAGATAAATGAGAGCCGCCATATTGTCGACGAATAAGCAAATATGTTTTACACGGATTTGTTCAATTGGGATATGCGACCACTTTAAGAGAAGACCTTCCCGTGTGGTCCCGTGTGGGGATCCGACACTCCATCTCACTTCGGTGTACTCCAATTCTAGGCACCAATTATATGAGGCTATTGTCCGATGCGGGGAGCCGAGATCATCGTGTAAGTGGGTATATAAGATGATGGATTTGTGTTTGGTATGTAATGATACCTTTGCTATTGCGAGAACTTGTGGTGGCTCCCAGTATTGCGATGTCCATGGTGTGCTGGTCGCAACTAGTCTGACTGCCATGATGCGAAAGCACATCAATCAATTTGAGGGAAATTAGAGAAGGTTATTATTAAGATTCATAGATGAACCAAATCCGGACTGTGCATGAATCGTTCCCTGAGCTACCCTCGCTGACTGGGCGGTGATTGCTGAGGGAGTGTTGCTGCCATGTCTCAAAGCTGCTTCGGTAAAAGACGCTGAAGGCCTAATGTGTTGTTGTGCTTGCCCTGCAGTTTGCGTGGTCAACCAATCGGGGAGCACAATTTCTCACCACATCTGGTGAATACTCGGCCTCTCCCCGCTGACAACAACAGCAGCAACACTCCCAACCATGACGACAGAATCGACCCGCCAAGACACCATGATGCCCTATCAAGGCTCACAGAGGCTACAAAAACTATTCATACAAATGTCGGAGCACCCGGTTCTGGAAAAAGCACGATAGCAAGACTACTGCGGCAGTCAATTGGCGGGGTTGTCGTCGATCACGATGTCTTGAGATCCTCCCTCCTTGAGGACAGCGACGTTGCATTCGACCAAGTAGCAAAACGCGCCTATAATCTTCAATGGAGGCTGGCAGAGGATTTCATGAAGCAGGGACTCAGCGTCATCGTGGACAGTACCTGCAACTTCCAAGAGGTTCTCGGTCGGGGTTCAGCTCTCGCTGAGCAGCAGGGCTTTACTTATTGGTATGTCGAGTGTAAAGTCGAGGACATTGACCTTCTGGACGAAAGATTGCGCACGCGGGACCCCATGAAGAGTCAGCGAACCGCCGTTGACAGTCCCCCTGCCGCGGCCAGCAGCGCTCGTGTAGGCGAGGACTCTCGCGCACTCTTCAAGAAATGGATCGAGAGCCCGTGCCGTCCTAAAGCAAACGTCATCATATTGGACTCGACAAGCGACCCAGAGGCGAATCGAGATATTGTTTTGAAGCAGATTGTCGGTTGAGTGTGTGAGTGGCTAGTATCAAGGCCATGTTGCAGGCTATTAAATGTCTAGAAGTTGGCTGATATGCTTTAGATCATCTAGTAGAGCAGCTCTGGGGCTTACTGAAAATGTCGTGGATACTCTCTAAAGTAGTGGTGCTATGGGGGCTTCCGATCAAGGTAGTGGAATTGGATGAGTCAAGGTAGGTAGTGAACAGTGAGTGACAGCCTCGCGCTGCTGGCTTTGGAGCACTTTGATGCAGGTCCAAAATCCAGCGCAAAGGTCACCACAAGTAAATTAGAACGTGTGACAATGAGAAGAGACTTAACTCTTGCATTCTTTCATCGGTTGCCTAAATCTGCGGCGTAAGGCAGCGCCCCGCTCCCTTTGTCTTCTTGGTTGGCCCACCTTGACATTCGAAGCAGATGCCGTACCCATGAGTTCGACTTCACAACAGCATTCAGTTAATGGAAGTCCGCCATAAATTGTTGGCCATACCCTTGACGGCGAATGGTTGAGCCCGCGTGATCCTGTTCACCATAGTTAGCATGCAAGCGAGTTACAACACTCACGCGGGAAGCTAGATCTACTCCCCAGTGAGCCGTTCGAGAGACATTTACTTTTGAGAAAGACCATCTCTTGCAGCTTTTAGGCGCGTCAACCAGTATGCCATGAGATCTCGACCCTTTGCCTGAGCATTATCGGCGTCAAAACCGATGAGTACAGTTGCAGGACTCTCGTCAAGAACTTGACCACAAGTAGGTGCGACCGCTGTGGCTTCTTTGTCCATTACGTGTTCCTGATCTCATGCAAGAGACTCTGTTACATGTGCTTGAAAACGGCGTTAAGAAGTTCCCCGAGGGGACACTACGTCTCCACGGCTCCTTGTCTCTGACGAGCGAAGCTCTACGATATCCAGACGGCGCTCGAGATGGAGAGAAAAGATGGCCAGGAAGTCCAACTGATACGTCAAACACCACCGACACGTCAACTGGCACCTTGCAAGACAATATCCACGTCCACTGTCGCGTGTCGTTGCGTAACCATCAAGGCTGAGTGGATATCGCCCACCGAGCGCCGGGCCGGGAGGGGCCTAGCAAAGCCAGCGGGGAGATGGCGCTGGTCACGGGGAGCTCGGGTGGTCGCATGAGCAACGGGTCTAGAGCGATAGTTGCTGATCCGAGGCGGAACTCGGGGGCGAGAGCCGAAGCGACGAGCCGGGAATAGCGTGATCTCTTCCTTCGGGGAGAAGTGGAATGTTGAATGTCGCCTCTTGGGGGCTATTGGTGGGGCTGAGCACACTATTGGGGATGCATGTCGGGGACTTGGCGATTGACAGTCAGTGTCTTTGAGATGCCTTGAGAGGAAGCATCACTGAACCACGTATGACTAGATGAACCTGAAGTTATTCACGCAGTAACATTAGAGAATTCAAGCAAGGAAACTGGTGGAGTCATTCCGTGGGGGTTCAATCAATCTCGCTGCCTGAGGCTATTCCCAATCCCACCATTCTGGATCCAATGCCCATCTGATCCGGCTAGATCCATGACACAAGCGCCCCTTGCTTTTGCGATGGATATCGGGGAAATCGGGGAGTTGACAGGACGCAAGACAAGGGGGCCACAGGCGAAAAAAAACGCCAATGGGGATAGCCGACGACCGATGCCCGTCGAGAGAACCTGAGACCACCCGGGAGAGCCTGTATCCATTCTTGATCTTGAGAATCGGCAACACTAAATGGACATCTCGAGATGAGAGATTGCGAGATGCGAGTGAAGATGTCACAACTGCCTCTTGTTCTTACAGCATCCCCTATCCTAATAGATAGAAACATCACACCTCGTGCCCTTCTTCCCCTTCTGGACATTTGTCCCTCACGCACACCCCCTTCATCCCGGCGTGTCCGTCCGCCCACCGACAGTCCGACATCCGTAGCCCGCCGATCCGCCACCCTCGGCGGCCGGCTCGCTCAACAGACAAACCCAACCTCACGAATGAGCAACCAGAGAAAAAAAATCGAGATTCCAGTTTCCCTGATCCTCCTCGGAGTTGATCCAACAACCCCCTCCACCCTCCAATCCCCTCGAATTAATCAAACGCAGCCTCTTCCATTCTTCCCGACGACCCGTCTTCTCCCTTTTCATGATCCTTCAACTCCAACAGCAGCCATGACCAGGACCAGCACTCCCTCAAAGGCAAGCAGCGGATCCTCGGCGGCTCCCGCCCGGCGTTCGGCAGCCGGCCGGCCTTGTAAGGCGAGGTCGCTCGCCTGTCGAGAGTGTCGCGACCGCAAGATTCGCTGCGACGGAGCGCGTCCCGTGTGCGACTCTTGCTGCAGACGTGGACTTGGCGCTGATCAGTGTGTGTATCCCGAGATTGAGCACGAAGGCTCCATCGCCTCGTCGCGGAGGTGAGTTTTTGACCGACTTGGACAATCGTATCATGGAATGTTGGGGCTGATCTGATATCAAAGTTATATTCGCGCCCTTCAGAAGAGGGTTCAGGAACTTGAGGAGAAGGAGAAGCATCTCGTAGGTTTCTTCGTCAACTAACACTGTCGCATAGTTGACTTATCTCTCTTATAGGAACTCGCTGTCCAGGGCCGAGATGCCTTTGCCGCAACTACGCCTTCACACGACGACGCCTGGAGAAAACAATCCAGCTCCCCCGGGGCAGTCTCAGAACAGCCCGTACGATCTATCAAGCCTCTGGATCATGTCCTGCCGCCTATCCATGGCGACTCTAGCTATCCCCTCTCTGGCTTCCCAGCCGGAGCTGGCTCTCTTCCAATGGCCCAGGAACCTGCCGGCTACTACTCCCACCCTCACCACATGGGCGCCAGCCCTCCATTGACCGATGATCTTGAAGAAGCCTCGCATGCCAAGGCGTCCTCCTTTGGCTCCTACTCTTCCAACGTCAAGGCAGCTCTCATGCTCGAAAAGATCTCCCTGCCACCTGCGGACCTCATGGACGAGTTGCTCGCCGAGTACTTTGATGTCGATTGGATCACTCTACCTGCTGTTCATCGTCCAACCTTTTACCAACGCTATCATCGACTCATCGCTGTCGCTAACTCGCGTTACCGTCGTGATATCCCACTAGAGGAGGCAACGGAACTCGCCGCGACCTACTCTCTTCTCCTCGGCATGCTCGCCATTGGTCAACTAACAAAGTCACCTGCGGAATCAACCACATCACAAGCACCAAACGCGTACGAATTCCATCAGCAAGCGAGGCCTCTCCTTCTTGTCGACTTGCTATCCGTGGCGTCTCTCCCTGTTGTGCAGGCTCTGATTATCCACGCTCGGTTCCTTCGACGGATGGGCATGGGTCAGGAGAGTTGGATGTTGACGGGCATGGCGCATCGGTTGGCAGAGGGAATGATGCTTCATGTGGAGTTTCCTGGAAAGTCTCAGTCTGAGCTTGAAGAGCGCAAGAGGACTTGGTGTGCTTGTGCACTGTTTCTCAGGTGAGTCTCATGAAGTTGCATGGTTGGTAAGTTGCTAACAAACCTAGGACGCAAAACTCCCCTGGAAACCAAACACCCGCAAGCTTTGGAACTTTTCCCCAAGAACTCGACGACGAATATCTCGAGACTGTTCCCCACAACCCACACAGAGAGCAGCCTTCCAACGCCCCATCAAGGATATCTTTCTTCATTCAGGTGTTGAAGCTCTCCGACATGGTTCTGCAGCCAGTTCAGGATGCCTACTTCAACCAAAAAGCAGGCAATAAGCAGTCTATTTCAGAAATACTTGGAACAGCCTTGAATCTCGATTGTGTACTTGAGGAGTGGCAAGCTGCTCTTCCGGAGCATCTACGCCTCAAGTTCCCCTGCACACAAACCGAGGCTGTTTTCCGTCGCCAAGCTACTCTTCTCCGTATGAGGTATGTTTTGAATAATTCTTGAAGCAAAAACTCGGCTAACATTCTCAAAGATATTTGGAAACAAAGGCTCTTATTTCTCGAGCAGCAATCATGAAGCTCGTTAGTAGCCAGACCGGTCAACCAGCGTCTATGGTGGCTAGATCTATGCTTAGTGGACTCTTTGAGTCGTGTTATGCTGCGAGTGTTGAACTGGAGGATGTCATGAACCGTGAGAGGAGGCTGGTTACCTTTGACGGACCCCCCGAGAGCCATGCTGTAATTTGCAAGTTCTTACGATCCCCGTGTCAAAAAGCTCTGCTAACCGCCTTTCAGCTCTTTGCATAATAGGCATGACTCTCACTATGCTTTCCAAGCACCCTCTCTTCAGAGACATTGTCACAAACCCAAACCCGATCAACGACGAGGTCAGAAGATGTCTCGTAACAGCCAGACAGTACATGACTTCCCATCACCCTCTAGCTGAAAAGTTTATACATGCCTTGGAGGCGGCCCTTCAACCACCATCAAGGGGTGCATCTCCACCAGGCGCGTTGGATCCGGCACTCGAGTCAAGGTCCGTTGGACCCGTTCTATCCAACTTGACTGAGAACCCCGGGGCTGTGGAGTTGGAAGTGCTTGAGGCCTGGTATAACAGAGAACAGGGGTTGGCAACTGGGTGTGAGATGCCCGTGAGCGAAATCGTCTCGTTGTGGTAATCGGATGGAATGGATAGGAGTTTTCTTTTAGCGACGTCAAGATACCCAAGCAAAATGTCAGCGAATTGTTTACCATTGCCAAAGTTTCATGAATCATATTTGGCTTACGAGCTCTGAACAAGACAATCTCATTGGTGATGAACACCTGGCCACTCTACCTACGGGTACACCAAGTACATATGCTCATCAACTCGATACTCGGCATCTAACACCTACACACCGCAGGCATAATCCTCAACAGCATCTCTTCCAGAAACATAACTAGTACACAAACATACGAAAACATTCCCTGGTCCTCTTCATCACGTCATCCACGGAGAACTCTGAGTGCCTTCCTCAAGTTGCCAACGTCCTTGGTGAGCTTCTCTCGACGGTCGCGGCTGACCATGTCTTCGCCAGAAATAGCCTCAAGCTGCTCAGGGGTCATGTGCAGTACAACTTCTTCAGAAAGGGCAGCGAGCGGGCCGTCGGGGGCGTGCAGGAGGAAATGGTCAATGACCTGCTGGCAGACCACGTCGACGAAGCGGCTACGCGCAATGCCGTAAAAGGTGTGCAAGACATCATGGATGCTTCGGCGGGTGTTGCTGATGCTGTCGGTCCTGCCGTGGGTCTTCTTGATAAGCTCTTGGATGGAACGCGTGACCATCACTGGGTCTTCGCCCCCGCTGAGCTTCTCACCGATCGCCTGGCTCAGGTCCTCGGCGAGAGCCAGGCGCAAAGTCTCGAGCTTCTCGTCAAACACGGGATTGAATGTCATGCTCCGACCCTCAAACTCAACCTTGAGGAGAAAGTCGGCGTGCTGGATGGCACGACGGTACCGGTTCTGCAAGTCATCGAGGAGATAGTTCCACAACTCCTCTCGGACGGGAGGGTCGGGGCAGCACGTGTCGAGGACGGTGCGGATGAAGTGGTGGACGATCAGGATTGCGTTGGATACATGGGCTCGAGTCATGGGCGTCCACTTGTGAGACTGCTCCTTGAACGTGGTCGGGAGCATTTCGCCGCTGAACTAGAGTGTTGTAAGTCATTGGGCACATTCACATAGGGCAGTCTTTGGGTCTTACAGTTCCAAGTTCGTAACCTCGCGAGGTGAGGTACTTCTTCTCCAGGTGATACATTATGTCCTCCTCTGTCGGATTGGGACAGTGATAAGGATCGTATAGGATGTCCTGCAACTCATCTTCTCCGAGATCAGGAATCTGGAAGGTTGCTTTCTTGTCGTAAAGGTCGTCTCGTTCGGCGATCACAGGCGTCACAGGCGTCACAGGTGACTCACCGCCAAGATGAACAAACGTAGTACCACTAGCAAAACTTCTCGCGTGCCCCTTCTCGTAGAGGACCTTACCGAACCTCTCATTAATCTCACGAATCCGGGTGATGAGCTTCAGATCCTCATTCTCGAAGATCTCATCCCGCGTGTAGTACGCATCGAGACCGTAGTTCTTGATGCGCGTAAAGTTGGCCGCGATGCGTCCTACGTAGATGCGCTGCTGCTCCGTTGTGCTGCGCGACTCTCCCATATCCTTGAGGAGTCCCTCGTTCTCTCTGAGCTTGGCGGCTAGCTCGGCGCGCACCTTGGGAAACTCGTTGCGAGTGCGATCCATGAGGAGCTGCTGAATGCGTGTCTTGAGGGCTGGGATACCAAGACGGTCACTGGGGAGGTCATTCCAGGGACTCTTTTCGAAGAAGATTCTCTCCTGGCTGTTGCGCTGATCAGCGGTGGACTCGGTGTCGTCTGCACTGCGATTCTTGACCACGCAGTAGCCAAGCTGGAGATCGCGGCGCTTGCCGTGAACAAGGTCAACGACAACATTCTTTGTTGCCTTCTCAACAGCCAGATCAGGCTTGGTGAGGACACCCAGGGTTCTCTTGCCCTCCGGATCGGCATCTTTGGCGTAAGTAAGGATCTTCTGGTTCGCAATGTCGCCGTTGCAAGGAACAACAGCGAGGATGATGGTGCGAGACTCATTGATGTACTTTCGCACCATGTTCTTGACGAGATCAATGTCGTCCTTGGTAGTGACACCGGGAGTCTCGTTCTCAAACATTCCGGGGACGTCAATGACAGTCAAGTGATCCTCGTTCGGTCCACTGATCTCAACACGGAGAACATCTCGGCTAAAGGCAGAGCCAGCTGAATCACCATCAGATCCAGACCTGATACCCATCACTTTGGCCGCCTGTTTCAAGTTTTGGTCAGAAGTGTCCTTCGTTAAGTGTTGAGCCAAGGCATATGACTTACATCCTCAAAGATCTGGGCAAACTCTTTGGCATCGAGATCCTTCGTCTCACGACGAAAATCTTGAGCTTCCTTCTTGTCTGCATCAACGGCATGGATGGAGACTACAATATTCTCTGTCTCCTCACGGCGACAGATGATCTCGGTGGCGTGGCGGGTGCAGAGCGTCACGGAGCGAGGGAAGTGAAAGCCAGTGAGAGACTCGAGGACACTCGACTTTCCAGCACTCTGGTCACCAACAACCACCATCTATCAGAGTTGTCAGTAACCATAAACAGTATTGATCATGTGCCGGAGTGGTAATCTCACCTGGGGTAGAGGGACAATGTCGGATATGCCCAACTCTCGGAGCTTGTCCATCTTGTCGAGGAGTGTGCGGTTCCCGAGGCCCGCCCCCGACTTGGAAGTCTTTGAGGTAGTCATCTCGACGACTGGTTCACTCTTGATGAAATCTTGAGAAACCTTTCTTGTGCTCTTGTTGATCTTCATAGGAGGGTCTATCAATTGTTGCGTGTCGTGTGATGTGTGATGTGGGAGGTGAGAGTGGAAGTGTTGAGCAAGGAGAGGAGAGAGAGGTGCCCATCTTTATAGAGGGCAAGATGCGCGTCCCCGGTGAATAGATCAACGGTGCCTATCACTTCCAACATTCACAAGGTAGAAGGCGACAGAAGCCCAGGTGTGGCTCAGCAATGGCTTATTGAGGGAGCCGGCCAATTCACCAGGCCTTGTATATCCTGGACCAACAACCAACACGACTCACAGGCAACTCAACAACCCTGTCATTTCTACACTTCGAGATTCACAACCAACTGCGCCAACCGATTTGAAACAGGCAAGGGTGTATTGGGCAGAGATAGTGGTTTTTCTGGAGGCCGTACACCACCAACTCGCGACGGAATCATGCAGCCGTTGAGGCTATCCACTTGAGCGTTTGTAGAGCCACGCATACCCATCAAATTAAAGTGGCTTGCCAGTCTGTACCTCTTGTGCAAGAGGTCGCTTGTTTCCGCCAGTAATAGACAGTTCGAGTGAAGGCCATCTGCATAATCATAATCGTTGAGCCACTACCTCGTCACCAAAGTCACCAGAGTAATGTAGCAAGTTGATTGATAGAAGATATTCTTCGTATTCGTGAATTCATTCGTCCAAGGGCAAGGCTTCATGTTCCACAAGAAGCCTCCCCTTGACTGTCGTTTCTTCTCGACAAGTATGCAAAGCAAACATCTAAGGTATCATTGTCTAAAAATCAACATTTCCAACCAACGCCATGAGTAAAATGCCAACCGGACACGGCCGGTGTAGATGCCAAGCATTATTCTTTGAGCAGGCTGCCGACATCCTGCAGCTGTACCGAGTTCAATAACGGCGGCGGTCCTCCTCTGTCAATACGTCCCCAACCGGCTCCCCAGCTTGGTGGGGGTTGCGGGGGGCTCATTGGAACGGGCACCGGAGCACCTGCTGGGAAGATGTCGTCGTCTGTTATTCCTGAGCTGCGAGTGCTCAGCGCAATCTCGTTCGTTCCATTGCTTGACTTGGCCTTGCGGTGTCTCCTCCATAAACGGGGTCGTCGAAGTCGAGACGTCTCTGCCATTAGCTCGGGCGATGTCATAATTCCAACACGGTCCGACTTTCGATGCTTAGAGAAGTGGCCTGGTCGCGATCGAGGATACGAGAATCCTGCAGGTTGACCACCGTGGAAGGGGTTCCATGCCCTTAGTTTTGGGGAGCCAAGACTGATGCTGCCATTGCAACCCGCATTGTAACTCGTACGCGGCTCACCCGAAAGCTCCTCCAACGTCATTCCCTTGGTCTCAGGGATCAGGAGTGAGACAAGAGTACCAAAGAGCATGAACAGGGCAAAGAGCTGGAGAAGACGGTGCAGGTTTGGCGAGCATTCGGCACCCTTACAATCCTCGGCGGACCCCTGACGCACCAGGGGTATGCTGATGCACTGAGCAATGATAGCTCCAATCTTACCCATGGCCGCCGAGATTCCGTGTCCCGTGGATCGATATCGTGTAGGAAAGCATTCTCCTGGGACAATAAACGTAGTCGTGTTTGGGCCAGCGTTGAACAAAAACTGGCCAATGATATACAGGGCAAGCAAGGCTCCCCGCGTCAAGCTTTTGTATGCGAATCCGAGAATGCAGAAGAGGATGGTGAGGAGAAAGAAGCCAATCACCTGGAGTGGCTTGCGACCGAAGGTGTCGATAGTAAAGATGGCAGTCCAATAACCAGGCAGAGAGCCTGCACAGGTCAAGATGATCATTCCCACTGCCTGGTTGTGAAGTTTTTCGTAAAGCGTATCACCTGTGCCATATCCGATTGCCTGAAGAACCACGGTGTTGTTGAGGCCAAGGCCATAGAATGCGAGATCCTTGGGTAGATGTTAGTCGAGTCAATGATCAAGGAGACGAGAAGACATACCAAGAAGAACCAGGACAATGTAGTGCCCAGAAGCATCTTGAAATTGGCCCATATACGGAAGAAGGCGACAAGGTCAGACCAAGAGGCACGTGGCACGTTGAGATTGCGCCCAGCAATGCGTTTCGTCCTGACCTGGTGTACCACATCGAATGAGCCCTTGGATTTACTCGTTACATATGCCTTGATATCGGCATCAGCCTTCTCCACATCATGTTCGATATCAAAGGTATATCGAGGCGTTTCGGGAATGGTGATACGGTAATAGAGAGCAATGCAGGCTGGTACTGCGCCCACTCCAATGATGATTCGCCATGCTCGGTCGGCAGCCAGGCGGCACTCGTATCCGCATTTGCTCTCGTTAGCAGCACCGATAAACGATTCCTTGAAAGCGACGGTCGTGATAAGAGCCACGATGGCTGCAACAAGCTGTCCAAGACCCTGCATGGAAAAGACGGCAGCCACCATGGCGCCGCGCCACCTTGTCGGCGAAAATCTAGCGGGTTGACAGTCAGCTTGACTCAACTTCGTTGACATCGCGTGGGTGACTAGGGCAGCCACAAAGTTTAGATCAGAGCACAATAACTTACTCCGACGTAATTACACTGGATAGCGGATAATCGCCACCGATACCAATGCCCTAATCCTTAGTCAGTACAGACGACAGAGGTGCAGACCTTGAGGGCTTACCATGATGATCCGCCAGAAGATGAGCAAGCCAGTTGAACCCATCGCTGGGCTTGAGGAGATGAGACAGCAACAAAGCGTCGCTAGGATGATGATCCCTAGTTCGACACCGTACATGCGACGTCTTCCAAAGCCACTAGATGAGTTGTCAGCATAACTGGTCCTGCTAACGAAGTCAAAGTGAGCTATTGAACACATGGGGTTACATACTCTGCCAACCAGCCAAACACAACCATACCGATGACGATTCCTGCACTGGTAGAAGCTTTGAAGGCCTGGTTCACTGGGTCAGGGAGGTATCCATTGTTGCCGCTGAAGCCGTTCTGGGGGTTTGGGTCACCCCAGAAGACAACACCGAGCAGAGCAGTTACAAGGTTGATGGCAAATATGTCGTAGGAGTCGAGGAAAAATCCAACGCCTGCCACTAATACTGCGCGAACATCTGTATCGCAAGTTTGGTCAGTACTCGGCGTACAGCAACTCGGCCCGAAATAGGAAACTCCGAAAATGTCACATACGGTATGCGCCAAAAGGGACCTTGTCAATCTCGGACAAGGCAAGTCTTCGGCGTAGGTTAGGGTCAGAGATGTGAGAAAAGTCGTTAAAGAAGTTGTGAAATGCGTTGTTGCCGCCGTAGGTACGGTCCTGTGAGGGAGTCGCAGGTGGAGGGAGCATATCGTCGTCGTAGTCGGGCATTTTGAAATTTATGGCGAGTAGATATCGGGAGCGATGATATCCGTAATCGAAGACATGAGTTGATCGGGATGAAAATGCGTCGATGTGTGTTTGGTAATATTGATCCCCTCCACTTTGTCGTTTGGGTGTGTTAGATGCCTTCGGGAGGCAGCATCGACACCGAGGCTGGATTATCCAGAGGATGTGATGCCTTCAATAACCAAGTCGACCGTTGCTGAGAATGCCTTGGGTCCGAAATATCCTCCTCTTTCTCTCAGAGCCTAGGTCTAGCTAGAGGCTACCGAGTCAAGCTCCAGAATCGGTCCGCAACACTCGGCAGGGTCCGGGAGAGCGCCGAGGAGGCCGTTACTGCACGATGTTCCAACACACACAATGTTCTTGTCCCTTTCCAATCGATATCCTAAAACAAGACCAGTGACGAGTTATCGAGGACGGAGGAGAGTGTTGTGGCTCTTCGGATGCGGCGCCGAGGTGGATTGCGATGTTGGGTCGACCGAGATCGTAGGAGGGCGCGGATCGTCTGTCGCGAAGCGTGGGTGGATGCGATGAACGGAAGGTATTATCAAGAGGGAAAAGACCCGGCTCCTCTGTATATTAAAGTGGAATGTAGAAACAAAGAGGAACAAGGTGTATCGTCTTTTCCCAGGAAACAGAGCGACAACGGATGCAATGCAAATGGCTGAGTCGAGATGGGCAAGTTTGGGCGGGATACCTGACAGATGGGATGCGGCCGGGGGATATAGCGTGCCTGCCCAGGTACCTTCCACGGATGGGGGATGGCATGGTGGTGGTTTTGAGAAGGTCCAAGCCAAGTGGGGACGCTTCCACGCACGCCTTCCGCAATGGAATCTCTGGCCAAGCCACTGGAAGCCGAGGAAGAAGCAAGATGGAAAGTCCACTGCACACCCACTAAGACATGCCCCGAACCACTGAGATTGCGCTGAGAGCCCACTGGAGGGGACGTCCACAGCACACACCTGGACTGGGAGGGCAGGAGCGAATGGCTGCAGAGGTTCTGTCACTCCCTAGGTAAAGGCCCGACAAGACAAGCTCACCGTGCTTCCGGGCACCCAGACGGTCCTGTTAAGCACCTCCTCCATCGAGCATAGGCTGGAACCCGGTCTGAAAATGACCAGCTTGAAGCATCTCATCCAAAGGGATCCAGGGATTCAACCACGGCTAGGCTCGTAGAGGAAGGCTCCCTGTCCGAGAAGCCCGTTCCAGAGGCCCCGCCCTGTCCTGCAAACCCTTGAACGGCTCCACACCCCGGTCGTCGACTAAAAGACCGCTAGAAGCTTGACGAGCCAATGGGAAGCCTACGGAGCCCAGTGGCTGAACTCGCCCTGGTGGAGAAAGTGTCCGCCTCTTACGCTGGAAGGGCTGCCCCCCACTTCAAGGGTCGCTCTGTGTGTCTCTCGGCGAGCGTTTTCCAGGGAGTTGATTTTCCAATGAGCGAGAGCGGTTGGGGTGATGAGGCTGTTTGAGCCTTCTTTTGATCATTTGAAGGCGTCTGGAAGTTGGTTCGCTTCAACATGATGGAATTTCGTTCGTTGTCTGGCGGTTGAAAATCAGAGTTGATCAACAGGACAGGCCCCTCGCTCGCCCTGTCTGACAACCTTGCCCCTCTTCCCCCTTGTTTTTTCCAGAATGAATCCATCAGACTTGCTGCCTCAGGCCTCAGTCAGGTTTCCTTCTGTCAAGGCTTCCAGAAGCGATAGACTCATTCTACCCATGGATGGATCCACGACACTCCGTAATGCCGCATCAATGTCCCTTCCAGGCTCCATGCATCATCTCGCCGTGGCCGCTTTTCGCAGATCTCGCCGACGGGGAATTTAACCGGCCTCTCTGGCCGATGCACTTGATCGACGCTTAAGACAACAGCTATTAACACCATCTACCAAAATCGATGCATCTCCGGCTTGCGTGTCGTCAATGACGATATAGTTTCAATGATCGGCGATGGCTTCTGCTCGCCATTCGACAACAGGACGATACTTTTGCTGCCGCTCCCCTCACACGACATCACGCACATGGCCGTGTCAGCATGTGCCTTTCAACACCCTCAACACCATATTTGTAGAAAAAGCACCGACGACGGAGTCAGTGGGCATTTGCTTGTACGTAACACTCACTGACCGTGCAATGGCCGCCCCATGGCATCATCGTTGAGAAAGCAAATGATGATGAATGACGGATCCGCTGTTATTGTTATGACTGTCCGATCCTCGGCCAGCAAGCTCCATCCTAGCTGTCTGTTGTGCTCCCAGTCACTAGGTCGTGCACGCCTTGTCGCATTGAAACCAAGTCAAGCACAGGCTTCACAGGCGGCGCCGGGAGCCGTCACCACGTCCCATCCGCTATCGACACAGGTGAAACGGCTGCTATCCTTCTCTTTGGCGGGGGCAAATTCATTCACTCATCACGAGAAGAGAAAAAAGACTTCAAACACTCGCCGCCATCCTTCTCCACTTTTCCGTCTTCGACAATGCTTCTAGCCGTCTTCTCAGTTTGCCACAACATGGATCAAGGGGCCAAAATGACTTGCGGCTCGCCTGATGTTCCAAAGTTGCACTCACTCTGTATTACGGGTCTCCATCTAAGTTTGCTGGCATTGCCGGGCCCCGTGCCTGAATTTGTTTGGTAATCTTGTCAATCTGCGACGCTTGCCGCCCGGAGCCGTTGACACAAGGACGACAAGGTCTTGTCTTATCAACAATCATCAAAGCAAAGACGCATTCAGCTTGAAGCCATCAAATGAGCCAGCCAATTAGCTGCCCTCCATCACCTTTCCCGGGGGAATGCACTCTAGCCAGCCTCAGCAACCTACCTCTTTGGACATCGGCTTCTTCACAAAGTTCGCATTCTCCCCTCAGCGCCTCCGAGCTCTCGGTCTGTCTTCTCTTCTCGCTCACTCTGACAGGGGCCTCTTGTCTCACACCGAGCCAATCGGTTCTCCACGTGTGTCTTGTCGACCTGGCCCTGTCTTCCCCACATCTGGCGTCTCGTGGAGCTAGGTGAGAGTTTGTCTTCATACCTGGCCGCCGCTGCACTCGTCTCACCCTTCTCCCCTGCTCCCAGCTTCCAGCTCCTAAAGCTGGTGCAACCGCTCACTCCGAATCCGCATACAGATACCGAAGCTCTTATCAAGGGAAACCTAGCAGTGGTGAAGAAATGAGGCGCCCAGGCTCTCGCAAGCCATGAAACAACATTGACAAACGCGACAATTTAATTGCGAGAGCAGGCAGCACAGCCAGGAGCGTAGGATCAACGAGTAAAAGGAATCACTTACCACATAGAATCGTAATCCGGAGGCGACGCCCAGGAGGCACAGCAACCCTGCTCAGTGACCAGACAAGTGGGCTTCGGGAAGGAATCCCACGCGCCGGTTGGGCATGCTTTGAAGCTGAAGCTCTAAGCTGCTCCTATTCCTTGCGAAGGCAGTTTCGTGATACTTTCATCACCAACTGTGATTGTGATTGTTGGTCAGACCGTCACATCATCGAACCCGACGTCTCGGTTCGTGGGTCTTAGCTCGATGAACCTCCTCGTATGACACTCTTCGAGACAAGGCAGTGCAGATCCTGGTCACTTTGAGTTCTCGTGGTGTAAGCTTTACCGTCGTCGCTGGACACATTCCGTAATTGAGGCCCGGGTCAACGGAAAGGCGTCTCACGATCTTGACTTTTCGATCTACCAGCCACCAGTCCCAAGAGTTTAGTAGTCTCGATGCTAGCGACAAGACTTGAGACAAGCCTATCTTGTCAATTAGGTCCAATCCCGGATCACAGCTCGATCTTTCTTGTTGAAGCTGTTATCCCGCTGACCGAGAGCTGGGTGCTGTCCTCGACCCAAAAGCACCAAAACTCGCCGCGAGCTAGGAGAGAGACTGAACTAGGGGATAAGCACAGTCCAGATTCTACAATTAGTCCTCCAACTTGGACAAGAATAGATTCCAGGCCCCGTGGAGAGACGCCCTTGCATGTTTGAACCCGAATGGAACAGTCCAGGTGGATGGCCGTCTCGCGAAACCTAGGGGTGGGCCCCAATGAGTTGTTCGACTCACGATCCGATTCATAATACCGTTTCTGTGCTTTGTAATATTCAGGCCTTTCGGTTTCCCTTTCATTGCCGAATCACTGAGCCATCCTCTCATCTAGCCAACCATGCCTAGTTGACGTATTATACAAACGTGAAACAACTCCATTCAGGCAAGCCAGCCAAAGCATCGCCGCTTCGCATTCTACACAGTCTGAACATCGCTGAAACGAAAAAGAGGCCAAAGCTAATCTACTCTTTTGCAAATCTTCAAGCAGGGGCAAATTTGCCCACTTTGCTCTCACTCATCTCGTCAATGTGGAGAAAAAGAGGTTCGCGAAAGCCAAACGCCCAGATCAATAGTTCAGTTGCTAGATTCAAGAGGCACGCGACGACCCTGTTTCTGTTTCCAATAAACATAAGACTAGCGTCGGGAAACTTTGCATGGAAATATCCAGGCGAAGGAGAAACGTTTAAAAGCCCCTTGCACACGGGGAGGCGTCAAGCGTCCGCTTGGACGAGACTACACCAAGGCAACAGAGGCGCTTGCGGGCTCCTGATAATCTAAGTACACGACATCTAGACTACGCCTGGTTTATACATCACACCGTCAGCTTCATAGCTCCTCTCGGAGCCGCAAGCATGCAAGCCGCTCCTTGAGCTGTTTTCCCCTAAGCGTACAATCACTCAATTTAGGTCAACCCACGGGGTCAACAAGCCTGTCAGCGCATGGTGACCTAATGCTTCAGTTACGATGGCATTGGTCGGGCTCTCTAAGTGAACAGTCAACTTGGGGAGCAGACATACAGGCACAGGTCCAAAGAGTAACAATTATGAGTTTATAATCCGTCTTACATTTCAGCCATCCATTCTTGTTTATATCTACTCGTCTTTTGAGCAAGGAAAAGCCATACATGAATCTCTTTTTTTGTTCTTTCTATCTTCTCACCACCTCACCAAGCGGTGATGTCCTCCACCTCTGCCTCTCCAAAGGTGCTCGACTTGGTCAGTTGTCCCACTGAAGCCTCCTCGGGCGCACCGCCATCCTTGTTCATGATATCAGGCAGCACCTCCTTGAGGAAGCCGAGCACATAGTTGTTGACCTGTTCAAACTGCAGCAGGAAGGCATCGTGGCCCTCGGGGCTGTCAATGCGCTCCAGGCGCGCGTTGGGAACGTGCTGTGCAATCTCTTCCTGTTCAGCAAAGGTGAAGAGGCCATCACTCTCGATTCCCAGAACGAGGGTGGGTTGCTGGATCAAGGCCAGCGCATCAGCAATGGTGTCTGCCCGGTTGCGCGAAACGTCGTGCGTGTCCAGCTTGCGGGTCATGGCAATGTAACAGTTGCTGTCAAACCGCTTCACAAACTTGCCACCCTGGTACCGCAGATACGACTGAGCTGAGAAATAGGTCGACTGTGGCAGCTCACCGCCCGTGAGGCTGTCCTTGTTGGGACCGTGGAACTGGGGGTCTGCGGCGTTGTCAGGCACAGCAGGTGACGCGGTAGCCAAAGCTGGAGCATCGCTAGTGCTGTTGTGACGAGACAGCGAGCTGCGCTTGACAACATGGCCGTCGTTGTGGATGTGGAAGTGCGCCTCTGAGGGGGTCGAAGGACGCGGTCGTCCACCGATAGTCTGAACCTTGGAGGGGTCGGGGATGTTGCGTCCGAATCTGCTCTCGAAGGAGTTGCGGCTTCTGTAAGTAAGCAGTGCAGACATGCGCGCAGCACCCAGACCCGTGGAAGGGGGGTCCTCGAACGGGTAGTATCCGTCGTCGTACTTGGGGTCCGCATAGATGCTCTGTCGCTGAGCCTCACCCCAGCTGATACCCCAAGCGCTATGTCGGCTTGAGGTGGCAATGGGAACGATGCATCGGATGTAGTCCTTGCCAAAGTAAGCCCACTCGAGTACGAACATGCCACCAAGAGATCCGCCAATCACAGCAGCAATCTGCTTGACGCCTAGGTCGTCAAGGAGGAGTTTGTGGAGGCTATCACGGTCAGTATCTGGACCCCAAAGTGTTTTGACCTTCACTTACTTGACATCATCTCGGATAGTTGTGAGAGGGAACTCAGGTCCATATCGGCCCTTGGTTTGGTCGCCATCCTTAGCAGTCACTGGGCTGGCAGTACCATAAGGACTGCCCAAGCTGTTCATGCAAACGATGAAGAACCTCGATGTATCAAACGCCCGACCAGGACCCCCAAGCAGAGGGCCCCACCAGTCGCTCACATCGGCGCTTCCAGTAAGCGCATGGCAAATCACCATTGCATTGGTTCCATCTGCGTTCAGCTTACCCCGAGTGGTATAAGCGACGGGGATATTGTGGAGGGTTACTCCGGACTCGAGAGTGAACTCTGGGATGATGGCCAGTTGCTGGTCAGGAATCAGAGCAGCAAAGGGGTTCTCAGGTTGCGAGTGCGTTCTTTCTTGCAGGTATTCAGTCATCGGTCCTCATATTGGAATGGAGATGACTCAGGGAGAGATGATAGGTAGGTAAGGGATGCAAGAGCAAACAGAGCGATATGCTAGAGACTAGGGAAATACTGACCATAATGCTTCTGAGCCGTGCCATTGGAGGCAGACCCTTGAGCTTCTGTAGCGGTCGGCATTGCTTCTTGGTCGCTGTAGAAGGTCTCGCGATAGAGCAGAGACTGTTGTAGAGAGAATCGGGCCGGGGTCGCTCCAGACTCGTCCAGGGTTGATATTCGGGCAGGTAGACCCCGAGAAGCCGTGAAACACCAAAAAATTGGACCCGATGGATAGCCAGCTGCTAGTCAAAAGTAGTTTCCAGTTTGATTCTACCAAAAGAAGTGATTCCCGCAAGTTTAGGTGAAAAAACCCCGTCCCTGCGATGGCGTAATTCTGCCCGTCCCCAGGACCGACTGGGACTTGACCAATCATACCGCAGGCGCAAGAGTCTGCTCTGCGTCAAAATCGGCCGGGAACGGAGGTCAGGTGCAACATCACGTGAGTCAAGAAATTTCCAGACTGGGACTGTGATACGAATCTTCCCCAACCGTGTTGGCCCGTGCGTGCGTCGTTGCTCCAGCGCGCGTTGGCAGCCTTGTTTCCCCAGTAAGGCTGCCAAAACGTCGTGACATGCCTAGTCTGGAGCTTCGCATCGGCTTCTTCTGCTCCAACCTCATCGCGACATCTTCCGTCACTTGAACGGCACCTCCCCCGACGCCGCCGGTCTAGCTGCAGTAGCAGCCATCGCGTGCCCCTTCCTTTTCTCATCCTCTTTTCCTCTTTCAATTCATTCCCTTGGCCTTGTTCGCGCGACCACCACCTTCCCCACCTGAAACTCCTTTGTCGTCAAAAGTCAGTCTTTCCTCTCCGCGCCGACGGCATCAGCAAACACGTGCCACTTTTTCAACCTTTCTGCTCCGTCTTTTTCAAGCATGCAACTTATTCGACCTTCCTTCTAGACCACAAGTTTACAGTCTATTTGACGAACATAACGACACGCTACCATCTAATGAGATAATCATCACCCCGTTCACGAATTTATCGAGAGCTATGCCTCCGAAACGCAAGAGAAACGACCGACTTTCGGTCGAAGGAGGCCGTTCTTCCCCGCACCGCCCTGGCGATACGATGCTTGGTCAACACGACCGCGACGACGGCATGGGACGTGGCCGCGGTAGAGGACCTCGTGGTCCTAGTCGGCGCGACTCATCCCAAGGTCACAACCGAGCTCCGCAAAATCATCAACCAAACCCTTCCCCTACTCAACGACGACCCAGCTCCTCTTCACACGCGCCGCCTCCGCCTCCTCCGCCTCCCGCAGTCAGGAAACCCGCGCCGCAGCCTGTTCAGAGGCCGGTCTCTCCGGTCCGTCAAACGTACCGATACGATAACCTCACAGACGAAAAGATTAGCACCTGGGCCGAGCGCGGGCGAGACGAGATCCTACAGCATGGAAAGCAATCGCGCGATGATGTTGACATTACTGAACTGTCAAGCTTGTTCCAAGAGTTTATCCATGCCGTTGTTGAGGCTCGGCTTGCACCTGCTGATGCAGGCGCCTGCGTCAAGGAGATCATTGGAGACGAAACGTCGGAGATCATTAAGGAATCATACGCGTTTGCTCCCCATACCCTCTTCCTTGACTCTTTGTCAATCGTCATGGACAACGAGCCCGCTATTTACCGGCCGACCCTTCGCGAATTCCTCATTGCTACTGGCGTTTCCTCCAGCTTGATGCGACAAGTTTTTGATGCTCCGGTTCTACAACAGCTTGGATTGATCAGAGACAACTTTGCAAAGCTGGGCATCAAACAGGCAACAAATCTTCTTTACCGACAAGCCAACTACAACCTACTTCGTGAGGAAACCGAAGGATATTCGAAGCTTATCACGGAGCTCTTTACCACTAGCAGTGTTGCACCGCCTCCTCCTGAAATGGCTGAGCAGACGTTCGAGCGAATCAAGGCTTTGATCGGAACCTTTGACTTGGATGTTGGTAGGGTACTTGACGTCACGCTTGATGTTGCTGCTGCTGTTCTTATCAAGCAGTTCAAGTTCTTTGTCAAATTCCTCCGAGTCAGTTCCTGGTGGCCACGATCCCATCTCAAATTCAGCGCCGCGGTCTATGTCGGTGGCCTACCTCTATGGGCCACTCCTGGATACTCGCAATGGACGACGACAGAGGAGGATGAGAAGCTTCTGGAAGAGAAGAAGCTAACCCGGGACATTGCTTTCTGGAGTCGAGGCCGAGAAATCCATCTAGGTGCATTCTTCGAGTTGGGTGGCCGACAGGTTGCGGACTCTGACTCGCAGAAACTCACCATCACCAATGGAGCTGAGGGCGACGATGCGGCTGCCGACCTCGAACGACAATGGGTGGAGGAAACCAAGACGCTGCCTCCCGCGGGCAACCGAACTGCTGCGCAATTGCTCGGCTTCAAGCTTCGCTTCTACAACTCTGAAGCTCGAGATGAATCCGATGTTCTCCCTGCGAACCTGCTCTACCTGGCTGCTCTCCTTATCAAGATTGGTTTCATCTCCATCATCGACCTCTATCCTCATCTCTCACCAGCTGACGAAGAGATGGAGCAAGTCCGTGAAAAGGAGATGAAGAAGGTTGAAGAGGCAGAGCGAGCTTCACGAGGCGGTCCTATGAATGCGCTCCTGATGGCTGGCGTCCTGCCTCAGGGAGATGATGACAACCCCGTCTCCTCAACCCTCCCTCGACGAGAGCTTCCCAAGAAGGCCGAAGCGGAGGCGAAGGATGCCACAGCAGAAGCAGCAGACAACAAGCCGAAACTGCCTGAGCCTTTAGAGCAAAAGGTATCGTTGCTCACTCAGCTTCTCACCATCGGCGCTATTCCCGAGTCCTTGTTCATTCTCGGTCGCTTCCCCTGGATCCCGGAAGCCTTTCCTGAGGTCCTTGAGCGAATCCATCGTATCCTCCACCATTGTGTCGACAAGGTTTTCAACGATAGCCGACCTATCATAAAGAGCGAATCCGGATGTCCAACGAAATTTGTTCCCGACTTCGATCAATCAGGGCTCCCCAAGGGCAGTGTGCGGCTCAGCAGACTCACAACCCGGAAATCTCTCAGGTGGCCTTTCCCCGATAAGACGGACACCAACGAATCACAGACCTACCGATACTACTGGGATGAATGGGCAGATAATATCCCTGTTTGTCAAACCGTTGATGACATCTTTACTCTTTGCGGAACCCTACTCAACATCTCAGGTGTCAACATCGGCAAAGATGAGGCCCTGCTGACCAAGTTGGCCAGAATCGGAGCCAAGAGTCTTGCTGAAGACAAGTCGGAGGACAACTTGACCCGTTGGCACGATCTCCTTCGAAGACTTTTGTTGCCCGCTCTCAGTCACACCAAGGCCAACGCTTCAGCCGTGAACGCTATCTGGGATCTCATGAGGCACTACCCCATGACAACTCGCTATTCTATGTATGCTGAGTGGTTTGAGGGCCAGATTTCTCGCCTACCTGCCATGAAAGCCGCATTTGCACGAGCGACTTCGGAAACCCGTGGCACTATGAAGCGTGTCTCTCTGACTAACCTGAGCGAAATGGCCAAACAACTCGCCAAGACCAGTTACTCGTCTCCTGGTATCGTCTTCAGGGTTGCGTTCGAGCAACTTGAATCTTACCCTAACTTGATCGAGGCGTTTGTGGAGTGTGCCAAGTACTTCACGGAGCTTTCGTACGATGTCCTTGTCTGGTCATTGATGAACTCTCTGGGCAAGTCCAGAAGCCGTACACAAGCCGAACATGCCCTCACCACAAGCAAGTGGCTGCAGGCGCTCTCAAGGTTCTCTGGCAGGGTGTTCCGGCGATATACTGTGTTGAACGCTACACCCGTTCTTCAGTATGTCAACGACCAGCTAATCAAGGGCAACTCTACCGACTTGATCATTCTCAAGGAGCTCATTACATCCATGGGTGGAATTGTTGATTCGGTTGATTTCACTGATCACCAAGTTTTATCCATGGCCGGAGGACAATGTCTGCGACGCCATACCCTGATCCGCGGCCAAGATAAACGGTTTGAGAACATCAAAAGTTCGAAGCGCCTGATCCAGGCCTTGACTGACTCCAAGCTTGGTGTGCAGCTGCTCATCAACCTGGCCCAGTACCGACAAGCAGCACTCTTCCAGGTACCTGACGACGAAGCTCACATCAAATACCTGTCATCGATCATTGACGATTCCCACCGCATCCTGATTCAATACTTGGACCTTCTCTGGAGCAATCTCGAGCCTGCCGAGTTCGACGCACTTGTACCGTCTATCCCCGACCTTATTCACACCTTTGGCCTCGAAGCCGGCCCCGCATTCCTTATTGGAAGGGCAAGCCTCGCCCACCGTATGTTCCCATGGCAGGCGAAGAAGCTGGACGAGCCAAAGGGAAAGGAGAAGGGTTCTCAGCCGGCGGACAAGGACGGCGATGTTTCCATGTCCAACACCCCAGTCGCAAACAGTGGAAACGAAACCCCGAGCCAGGAACCCGTCCAAGCCGACGAACAGGTGGGAACCCAAAGCTCGCCAACATCCAACTCAACTAATTCCCCACGATCACAGAAGTCTGACGTTCCTTCGCTCGTCAGGGCGGCACTACAGCCCATCGTGGACTCGATCCAAGATTGCGCCCGCCCTGAAACCTGGCAAAAGATTACCCCAGATCTCTATGCGACCTTCTGGGCTCTCCAGCTAGGTGATCTCTTTTGCCCTGAGAAGATCTATCGCCAAGAAAAGGATCGACTCAAGAGCGAGGAGTTGGCTGTATCTCGAGATCGCTCTGATATGTCGAGACGAGGACAGGAGCGCAAGGTAGAGAAGAGAAAGGAGCTGATGCAACTCCAGATCGGCCTTCATGAAGAATGCGCCGAACACCTCCTCCGACAAGGCAAATGGAAGTTCTACCTCAGCAAACAGTTCCAGTCTTCGTTCCCTGAGCCTAGGGCAAAGCCGGATAGCATCTCCGATGTCTTGCTCGAGCAGTGCTTCCTACCTCGAATGCTCCTATCTACAGCAGATGCGGAGTACACCTACAGGTTCATCAAAGCCCTTCACGAGTGGAATGCCCCTGGCTTCAAGTTGATGTCGCTCTATGATCGCCTTTTCAACGCCAACCGACTCCGATCACTTATCTTCACATCTAGTGTCATGGAGGCCGAATACCTTGGCCACTTCTTGAAGCTCATTCTGGAGGACCTTTCGCGATGGCACAAGAATGCCACCGTGCCTAATGAAAAAGACAAGGCATCCAAGGATCAGCCTCGACTAGGCGCCTACGAGAAGGAGGGCAAGGGCCCCAGTGACCAACCTCGTCTTGGGTTCGCCCTCACTGTCGACGACAATGGAAAGCCACTCACCTTTGTGGAGCATGAGCAGTTCCGTGACATGCTGTTCAAATGGCATAAGAACCTCAACAGTGCACTCCGTTCTTGCCTTGAGGGTGCAGAATGGATGCATATTCGAAACGCCATCACCGTGCTGAAGGCCGTGCTCGACTTTTTCCCCGCCATCGACTTCATGGCTACCAGGTTCTCATCTCTTCTTCAGACCATTACCAAGCAAGAAATGGCTTCCAAGCCTTCGCCAGACAGCGAGGTTGGTGGGCGTGTTGATCTCGCGGTCGCTGCTCAGGGCGCAATGTCCGAACTTCAGAGAAGAAAATCCAAATGGGTTATGGTCCAGGCTTTCCGCCCTGGTGGTGTAAGTACATGCGAAACACGTATTTCTAGGCGATGCTAATATTTTGACAGGCCGGAGCCGCCCAAAATGAAACGGATAAATCAACCAACTTGCGTGCTACTGCGCCAGAGTTTAGACCGGGCTCCTCCAAGTAAGTTATACGTATGAAGCAACATGGTTCATTACTAACTCGATCCAGGGCACTCGGGGCAAAGCAGTTCGGGACTGAGGAGGAGGATGGGGAAGTAAAGGATGCAAAGGACAGCAAGTCCCCTGCCACCGACACCGCAACAAAGACCGCGGGCACTCCAAAGGACTCATTGCCTGCCAAGCCCACAGGACCCAGGGAAAGCAACAAGCGTGATTCAACTCCGCAGGGTCCTCGCTCGTCAGCTCAAAACTCAGGACCTGGCTCTGGTCCAAACGGACCCAAGGCTGATGCTCGGCCAAACACCCTTCCCGATCGGCCTCCCCATACACTCCCAAGCAGACCTGATGTGCCCATCCCTGCTCACTTCACCCCCGAACGATATAACCAATCTCGAGGACATGATCGGCGAGACGGCAAAGAGCAACGAGACCCACGCACCAGAGACCCTCGTGAGCCCCGAGACTCTCGCGACAATCGAGATCAGAGAGAAGCCAGAGAGCCTCGCGAAGCTCGCGAGAATCGCGATCACCGTGAGACACGCGAGCAGCGTGATAATCGATCTTTTGATGCTTCTCGCCCTGATCGACCGCGAGAGTACTCTGATCGTCGGGGACAGGAGCACAGCCGAGAACAGGCGAGACCTGACGCACCTTCGCGCCGGAATGACCATGAGCGTGAGCGGCCTCGGGATTCTAGAGGCGGTCGAGGTCATGAGCACGGCCGTTTGAATGAGCCGCCTGCTCAAGCTCCCACGGCGCCTACTGGTAACACCGACGCACCCGAGCCTCATATCAACCCTGAAAGGGCTGCCTTGCTCGCCCAAGAACCCGAGCGAACCCGTGCCCCTGGCTCTGATCGACCCAGTAGGAGCCGTAAGAATGCTCCTGCTGAGCCGATGGAGGGCGTCAATCCAGAAAGGGCAGCCTTGATGGAGAACAGAGACAGCACGCCATCTCGCCCACCTCGAGATGAAGGACGCGATCGCAACCCACGTGGTCAGTCTCCTCGACGAAGCGGGCGCTATGGACACGAGAGTGGTCCCCAAGAAGGCCGTGAGGAACGACACGACCGGAATCATCCAGCAGATCACCGAGCTTTGGGAAGAGACCCACGGGAGCGTTCCCCAATGCCGAGCAACTATCGTGGTGAAAGGCCAGCGGATCGTGAGAATGATAGAGCGTCCGGAAACAAGACCCGCGACGTTTCGGCCTTCCATGGTCCCTCACGCGGTCCAGAGCCTGAGCACAAGCCGTCTCATCAGGATGACTCATATGGACGTCTCAACCCAATTCAAAGCGTAGCCGATATTCCCTACGGCCCTCGAGGTCGTGGACGAGGATCCGCAAGGGGCGGGCATGGTGGACCACAAGGCCTTCCAGGTCGACTGGACAACCGATTCGCTGCCCCAGAAGCTGAGCGACCACCCACTCCTGATAGGCCTCCTCCAACTGGCCCATCGTCAGGCAGGGGACGACGAGGCGGGTATGAGCAAAATGCTGGACCAGTGACTCCATCGAGCACACCTGGAGGCCCACAGGGCAGAGTTAGAAACTCTGGCCCGGGCCAGGGTATGCCATCTCCCGCATCGACCAACGCAACACCTTCGGGTGTTCATCCTGAACGACTTGCTCAAATCGGCAACTCACTGCCTCCTCCTCCGCCAGGACCGCCACCTCATGGCCCAAGTCACAGCCATGGCCATGGTCGTCAGTCCATGCCTGGAACCAACACGCCAGACCGAGGATCAGGCCCTGGGCCTCGTCAAACCCCTGGTAGCTACGCAGGATCTCCAGCAGGCGACGGAGGTGTACCTACTGGCCCAGCTTCTTCCAACGAGCGAACCCGCAATGGTGGCAGCCGGAGGCAGCTGGCTGGTATAAACAGTACGCTGCAGCAAGCGCAAGCCAACATGCCAGACATGAGTCGAAGCAGTAGCATGCGAAGGAATCAACCCAGACAGACGCTTGGTGGTTCAGATGCACAGGTCCTCACGGGGGGTTCTCCTGTTAGCACACCTATTGTCGAACGTCAAGACCCTGTCCGACATGAAACGTCAAGCCGAACACCTGCCAACGGGGAGGAATCATCTGGTCGTGTTGAGCATGAACGAAGCCGTCGAGATCGCGAAAGCCGGTCCAACCGCGCCTCACGTCGAAGCAGCCGAGAGCGAGATAGAGAACGAACGCCAGGCCGGGAACGTGATGGCAAGGAGCATCGTGAGTATCGAGAACGACGCTCAGGAGCTGGCGAGGGTGGCCGAGAGGAGCGAGAGTCCTCAAGGCGGTCGACTAGAGATCAAGGCGGCAGTGGACGAGAACCAATGGGCCCTCCTCCCACTGGCGGAAGAGACCTGGTGCAAGGACGGGAGAGCCGGCATCGAGGTGAAAGCCAAAGCCAAAGTGGGCGAAGCGGCGAGGATTGGGGGAGCAGCCGAGGTGGACGTGGAGGACAACGTGAGGGAGGCTTGAGGCCTGAAGATCGCCGCGAAGGACGAGAGGAACGTGGACGAAAGAGGAGAAGTGAAGAAGGAGTTGGCGGGTTATCGAGCGAGCGCGAGAAGCGACCCCGACGATGAAGGGATGTTGATTGGGACAGTTGGGTTCAGTTTGAGGAGGAAACAAAATCATGATATTTTGCCAAAGAAAGAGATGTCAAGATGGCATCTGATCAAAAAAGCTGCTCCAATGGTGGACGACCAGCACAGAGGACGACGGACGGACGGACGGACGGACGGATACGACCGAGCACAGTCTGATCAAGAACAAGAGCGAGAGCGAGAGAGAACGAGAAAGTCGGCGGCGGCGGCGAAGCAGACGAAAATCGCATCATCAGGGCGTTTATCTGGACTTGTCTATTTTTTGCTTGGCTTGCTCCGTTCGACCTTGCATTACCTTTCACATCTCCTTCATTCACTACTTGCTACTACTACAATTATTACTGCTGTTACCACTACCTACTATTGCCACCCACAAATGGGAGGCTACATTCGACACACATTTTTGAGATGGATGCGACATGGCATCATTCAGACTCGAGGCACCAGCGGGCGACATCAATTCGCATCGTTCGACCTCATTGTTTTAAAAAGAAAACAAGACTTGGGAAAGGGGAGTTGGGCATGGATTGGATTTTAGATACCCGGCATCGAGACTTGGTTTTTTTCGGTTTTGTAATATCAGATTCAACAGCATTGGGAGTGGGACGATTAAACGGGCTCTGAATTATTGAGCATTGTAAAAGGATGGCGCTTGTCTACAGAGCGAGGCCATTGATAGATTTGGTGCATTCTTGGTCAGAGTCACAAAGTCATAAGACTTGAGCGAGTATGCAGTAAACCACTTGCGTGATTTAAGAGCATGTTTGCTATGAACATATTGGCATCAAGGCGAATAATTAGTCGAGGCATTACCCTATCTTTAGACGTCTCTTTGCTTGCCTTTAGAAGGGGCTCTTCCATGGATAGCCCAAGTACTATCCTACACCCACCCTACGTCTATACGAATATTGAAGGACTCTTGCCCATGTTTCATCAAATCCGAGTCTATTCTAACTCCTCTTTTTCCATCAATCACTCAATCCTGAATCTTTCTTATCCCCTCTCGCCATCGTGAAGAATGAGTCACTACACCCCCTGAGCCATACCCCGTTCGAAAATCACTTCTGCAGATCTCGACCCTTCTATTTCCCTCAGAACCCGACTCCAAATCGTCCAAGTGGCGCCTCTACATCCAAGCCTCGGATCTCTAGCTAGGGGATGATTATCCGGAAGCGGTCGTCACTCTTCACACGTGAACGAGCCACTGTCGTCATTTACCAAACAAAAACTTCTTTTCAACAGTCTAGAATGTTTTTTTTTTTTGACACTACAAAAGTTGGGAGCCACAAACGTCCAGAACACAGTCTAAAAACCTTTGAGTCAGGTAGACAGTTGGAAAAGAAGAAGAACAAGTTACGCGCCATCTGCCGCCTCTCACTAACAGTTGAACCAAGACGACACAAACTTGGGGAGGCTGTTTCACGTGGCTCAGGCTGAGACAAAGTCGTCGAGACCGTTAACAGCCAGACAGGCACAGAACATTGACTTTGATGCCATGATTGCGTGGCTGTTCGAGTTGTCGTTGCATGTTGTGAGACAGCCAGGACAAGTCCTCATCATAGACGTATACTGTAGCAGTGTACAGTTCATTGCACTGCCACATCACGAGTAACCACGTCAGTAAACTTCAAACCTGTGTCATACCAGTAAGTGGTTGGTTGAATTGTGTGTGTGTGCTATCAACTACCCCAGGGAACACTCATCAGGCAACATCCTGACCCTTCCCCAACATAAAAGAGAAAAAAAATATACTTTTTGCCGCCAGGAATCCTCCTCATCCTATAGTCTTTAAACTCTATGTACAAAGAAATCCGTCCCAAAAGAAACCGACAACGACGACCCTCGTATATTATATCCAGACCAAAGGAGCAATGACTGTGTGCAACTTGTTCAGCCAGAATGGCCTGACCAATAGATCCTCGCGCTATAGCTGCACCAGCCCCGAACTGTTCATCATCGCAGTCTCGCAAGGGTCGTCGTTGTCTTCATGCCCAAGTATAAGTCCGAATCGAAACGAGACAGTCGGTTATTGTCCTCATAACCATGCAGATAGCACTCGCTACCAATGAATGAGTCATCCCATGCATGCATGCCCTTCATCCCTTATACCGGCCGCTTGCTGTGTATGTATGTACCGTGCCATGACCATGACCATGACCATGACCGTGACCCCGCCCGCCAATCGCTGGGGGAACGTGTCCCTTGCCTTGTGTTGTGCCTGCCACTGTGTAATGTGTCCCTGAAAAATGCCAACGCCTTCCTGGTATCATCTTGAAATGCAACAAAAACCCCCAACAGGGTGTGGAAATGTGTGAGCCCGAGAATGCGAAATTCGTTTCGTTTACTTCATGACCTTGAACGGCCCAGTGTCCGTCCGTGTGAAACATTCTTCGTCAATCGGCTTGTCCGTCACCGTCAGCCGAGGACGCTTCAAGCCCCCGGAGTAGGATCTGGGTTGGTTGCACGGAGCACCTTGGGCGCCTGAATCTTCCTCGAGTAATCGTGGTCATCCCGCAGAGTGTTGATGCTTTCGTGACTGGCGCTGCGGACGTACAGTCCCTGCTTGAACGGGTCCATCCGTGGGTCAACCTGCAACGTGCTGTTGCGGTTGCTAGCCCCAGCTGCCGACACAGGTGAGCCGGCCGCCATGCTCATATCAGGTCGCTGAGCAATGCCCGAGGAGCTATCTCGGATGCTCGGGTCGTCATGGTAGGCCTCCTGCTCATTCTGCTGCTTCTTGCGGCGGAACCAAATGAACAGTACGAGAGCCGCAAGACCCAGGACGGCGATAATAACGCCCACGACGATGCCGACAACCTGGCCTGTACTCAGACCACTCTTCTGTGACTGTTCATTCGCGTTTTCGTTTGCCGAGACACCGGCGGTGGTCGACTGTGTTGGGGCAACTGTCACAGTCTTGACGGTTCCTCCAGCAGTGACTGTCTGCACTAGAGACGTGGGCGCCTCAGTAGTTGTCGAGGTTGATTCCTCTTCGGTGGAAGTCGAGGTTTCTTCTTCTGATTCGGTCTAAGCCCATGGTTAGCACCTATCCGACGACTTTTTGATCACATCACCAGTTTCCGATTTGGAATAGCATGCGTGTCGAGATCAAGCGTACAGTTGAGCTTTCTGGCTCCTCCGTTGAGGAAGACTCGGATGTCGGTTTCACTGTTACTGTGTTCTGCACCGTCTCAGTTACCTTGGATATGATCGCAGTGGGTGGTGCCTGAGTCTTTGCCAGTTAAGCCGCGATGTCTTACCAACCGGAAGGGGGCGAAAGGATCAAATGTAGGCGTGGCAGATGAGAAAGCTGGAGGACGCTTGTCCAGGCATGGCATAGATGGATAGATGGATGGCAATCACAACAATACAAATAGGCATGAATATCACGAGATGTTACTTACTGTGGTCTTGGATGATGAGGAGGATGAAGGCCCCTGTGTGCCAGAAGGCAGGACGTTGCCTAGAGACACATAACCGTATAGGCCATCTCCACCGCAGTTCTCGGAGGGCCAGGCTGGGCAGGGGGTATCGCATTTTGATGTATCCTCCTGCGTCGATTTGGAGGGGACGTAGTTTGAGCACCAGCACAGCTTATCCTGTGTGATGGCGAAGGCGTAGTCGTCGATGCAAAAGTCATGACAGAGACCATTCGTTTGATAGATGCTCGAGTCTGTAGGTCATGGTTAGAGCCTTCGAGAACCGAGTCTGCAAGCAAGACATACTCCTGGGGGTTGAGCCGGTGTTGAAGCTGGCGCAGTATTCAATGTCCAAAGCGCTGGCGAGAGGCGCCCAGGACGATGCTAATAGGAGAAACACGCCTGCTGGCAGGGCGTTCCTGCTAGGAGGAAACATGATTATGAATTTGATCCAAAAGCCTATAATGAGATGAGGTTAGGAACTGTCTGGTGAAGAGAGACGGAGAGCATGCGGAGGGAGGCCGAGTCCATGACCATTGCTGTAACACACCTTTACCAATAGAATCAACGGCGAGAGAGCATGTGAAGTCGAGTGCGACACAGATGAAGCAGGTGAATCACCATAACACGGTCTCGAAAGCTCTCAGATGGTCGAATTCATATCACGTCGGATGTCGAGGTGTAGTGCTACCGGGATTGTTTTCGCGAGGAACGTCTCGAAACCGGAACAGATCAGCCGATATCGCTAGGGCGACGACCCGGGTCGAGGGAGGTAGCACAGCCAAGCTGTCGAACAAGACGACGGGGGTTTGGCGAAAGATGGATGCTTGAGCGAAGGTGATATATCGGATCACGGCGCTGATTCGAGCTCGAACGATAGCGACGGTGGTGTTGGGATGAGGTAAAAACGACGGTGGTGAATGAGTCAAACCGCGCAGGTTAAAGTTCTCAAAAATTGTTTGTCGTCGATGAACGGCCCCAAATAATCCAACACGCAGAGCGAATCCAACACAGCTGCAACACACGCAAACGATGCCTCCAAAAAAAAGACCCAAGGATTCAAATGATCGTCCCAAGTAAAGCCAAAAAATTCCAAAAATTACCGGGGAGGGAGCAAGTGAAAAGAGAGGACAACTCCAAGCCGGCAAATGGATATCGCGGAGGCGGACTGGGCGAAAAGAGGTTGGGGAAGATTGTGAGAGATTGGAATGCGTGGCTGGAGGTGAAGTCGAGATGAGAGGAAGAGCGAGTGTAAGGTAGGTACGGATAGAGAGGTAGGGAAAAGGTGTTGGAAGGAGCGACAAGGACGAGGGTGGTCGAATCAGGTAAGAACCAAGTAGGTACCTGTACCTTGGCAATCTAGCACGGTACTCCCGGGTGGTGCTTGCCCGCGCCAGCGCCAGCCTACCTTACCTTCAGTTGGGACTAGCGGAGGGGCGGCGGCGGCAGAGAGGGTCAAGAGGCAGCAGCAACCGACCAGGGTTACCAGGGTAGGAAACCGGGAAGGAAGGGACGGAAGACGAGGTTCCTATTCCTAACCAAAAAGTATGGAACCAGAAGACGGACTGAGACGCTCGGGAATAGCGACGGCTGGAGGAGAGACGGTCTAACCCTCGAGATTTGGTCTAAGAGGACGAGTCTAGGCGACAATCTGTCAATGACTGTTGCTCGTGTGATTGAAGCCAAGTCCACAAGAACGAACAACAAGGCGAGCGAGCCTATCCGAGATTCCGTCCTGTCTCTTGTTCGTCCCGTCGAGTACGAGGTTTGGCTTCCGTTACGAGGCCAGTGAATCCTGTGGTCTGGGTACGTACCCCGGGGGGACAGGACAGTTCAGTTCAGGTCTGCAGGGGGGCGTGAGGCCAAAAGTCAAGTCAGGATCCAATGCTCAGCTAAAAAGCCAAGGACCTAAAGGGCTCCACGCAGCCCAGAGCAAGATGAGCGAAGGAGCCAAGATGGATAGGCTTGCGCGCGCGTGCACGGAAACGAGCCACTCCGCGGACTAACACCGAGTGAAGGAGGGCTTTTTTTTTTCTCCCTCTGATCTTCTCTGGTGATGATGGTGGTATCGAGGCGCTCGAAAAAATTGACCGTCTCGGTGGTGGCAATAGGGAAAGATTGTGATGTGACGGGACGCTCAAACGGTCAAAAGGGGGAGTAAAGAAAGGAGTGAAGAGAAAGGAATGGAGACAAGTCAATTGTTTGAACAGAATAGAAACAAGAAAACGAGGGAGAATGCAAAAAGGAGGAACTCAGTTCAGCTTTGATTGAGTCCAGGGAGATAAATTTGATCGACTTGAAAAATGCCTGAGGTAAGCAATCTCCATTGATCCATCACTGATTGTTGGTCGTCATGAAGCTGTAGCTGAATTGACCTCGACGCCGCTGTCACAGTGACGAACTACTGAGAAAAGGACCCTCCCCAATACGCTAAAACACGCGGCTTCTGCAGTGCCCTTGGGCTTCAACTGCGTCCCGCTGCCCTCTCTGGATAGCGGAGGGGGGTCCCTGTTGAATGATGTCGTCACCAGCAAAGCTCAGCGCATGGGCAGCGCGGGTGTCGTGTTGTTTTGGGCCACTTTCGGTTTCGGCTCAGCGATTTGAACGACTAGGGGCGTGTCGTGTCGAGTCCATCGGGGGAGTGGGAGTGGTGGATCTGCTTGTTGCTGCTGAAAGTGGGTGTGGGACTCTCGGCACGGCGATCTCGATAAACAGGTAGAGGTACATGAGCGGACACGGAGGGTTGGAGTGACCGACAATCGCAATTCGAAGCAGAGATCCCCAAATCTGGTGGTCCATGGCATGTGGGATATTGGCATCCCTGTCTCTCTCCGTTGCGTTGCTACTGACGGTTTTCTAGATGCTCAGACGCTTCAACGGTCAGAGGCATTCATTTACTGGCGATTACCTCGGATTGCTTTCTCAGCCATGGTCGTCATGTTCCTGAAGGTCATAATCTAGACCTGAGAGGGCTTGCCGCCGGGCTGAGAAAATGAAATTGGACACCATCCATCTCACATCGCCCAGGCACACCTCCTCGGCAACCGAATATCCGAATTGGCCTCGAATCTTGGCCTCTAATCACTACTGTCTGTTGCTGTCCCAGGGCCATTCGCTCCGCTGGAATGGGGTTCAATCAAAGCTCTGATTGATTGCCTGTCGTTTGGAATCAGCAATCACTCCAGGCAACTTCTCGCGAAGACTTTGTCAATTCGTGACATGTACGACAGCGACAATGATCGAGATAACGACGTGCGGCGCTAGAACGAGACATAAAACGAGGCGCCCCAGATCTTGACGTCTTGCTTTGTTGCTCCGTCGAGACCTGAAAGCCCGCTCCGTCCTGAATCAAGATCGATAACTCTCCCAAGCATCATGATATGAGAGAGACATCCACCGGCCCCGGTTTAAAACGCCAGATCTGATCGACACAAAAACCGGCACGCCTCGGAAGGAGATGGCCTCATAAACTGCGTGCTTGTTTTTGGCCGACGGCCTCAAAGCTGCAACACTCATCAACCCCATGCCCGTCATCTTGCTTCACAGGCAAGCTGTGGCTCCACTAGTGTCCACTCTGAAAGACGCGCAATATCGTGAGGCTAGCGGGTGCCATGGATCCATTCTCACAGACAATGAGACGATTGTGTAGAAGCGATTTGAAGGGAATGAGAAAGTGTGTTGTTTACAGCTGAAGTGCACTGCCGCTCCTCCCGTTTAACTCTGTACCATCCCCTCCAGGCGCCTGACGAGGCTAATTTAAATCAACCTACTAGTCCCTGAGCGCGGCGCCAGCGCCGTTGGACGTGGCATCACCCTGTTTAGGAAACGGTGACCTACCGTAACGGGCCAGTTCCGGCCCCTTTTTGCTAGGCTGGCAAGATTTAACTCGAACTCGATCCCGCTCTATCGTAGTGGTGGTGGGTGAGAAAATGGTGTGTCCCGTGTGGCCATATCGATAGTGGTCTTTTTTTGTTTGATCGACATGAAAAACGGACTTTTGGCGAGGATAACGTGTAGAGAGAGGAAAATACGGTGATTATCCCATGGGCAAACAAGGACCAAGGAAACCCCTGCTTGTACTGCTTGCTGGTTTCAGTGGACGGGGAGCCCGGGACCGCGGGAGAGACACGAAGAAGAGCGGAAAGGATCGAGCGAGGGAGAGGAAGACATGGATGATGGAGCCAAGTTTTTTTGGTTGCAGTGTATGTGAGTAGAGCATGGGTTTAAGCAAGAAAGACACGATAAATACGGTTGCAGAAGATAACAATCAAGTTTGGACTTTAAACTACCCCACGATAGGAACTACTAGTATCGTGGCATTCTTACTACTACTCAACGAAAAAAAATAGAAGCCATCCCGCCTTCAATATCTTCGGTTGACGCCGTCACTCTCAAACACTGACGTCTCGTCCCGTCCCCTGTCAACGATCCCTTTTTCATTTCCAGAAAAGAAGGTCAAAAGGAAATGGTCACCCCCCGCTTTCGAAGGGTTCTTTTGGGGTCAGATCATATCCATTCATTCCCCCCTTGGCAATCTTAATAAACAAAAATCCCGTCCGCTCGCGGGTAACGGGAATCCCCTCTCGACGTCACTGGCATTTTCGAAGCGAAGATTTGACTTTTTGGAAGGGTATCCTGGTCCCCCTTCGGTGTATCTTTTTAGTTGCTTGTCGTGTGACTTTGTGCGTTCTCGTCGCCGATCTCAGGGTTTAGGCCAAGGAGACAAAGAATGGGCTGTTGCCCTGCAATCTTGTCTCCTCCCAGCCTTCACAAATGAACACAGCACAGAAAAGAAAGAAAAGGAAAAAAGGAAAATAGTGTTGATGCCTGCTTTTCTCACAACGCTAGCATGCCGCCTAATCCCTCTTCAGAAGGGGTTCGCGGCCGCGGCCAAGGACTCGGCGTCTACATCTGCATGTTCCGGGTGGGATGATGGCACGATGCGAGCATGCAGCTTGTTGTGGATGGTTCATGAAGCTATCAAGCGACCAGGTGGCTGGATGCTACGCTGAGATCTTGGAGTTTTTGAGCTATAGGATCCGCCTCTTATTTGTTTCTCCATGTTGAAAAGTCGGGATGAAATGTTGGCATTTTGCACAGATATCTTGGTCGGTTATTGTCCAGGGACCGTATAAGAGACTGGAAAAAAAACTTGGGGATGGAGTTTTCTTGGCCAAGACGAAGCACACACCACATCCAACTTTCAACACCATGACCGCCCAACACGAACCGAACCCCAACTCCCCATTTTTAAGCGCTGCTTCCCCTCTCTTAGATGTTACCTACACTACACCCACCTTGATAGGTGACCCTTTTCCCTCACCACCACCAGGCAAGCGAGGTTCGAGGCTGCGTTCCTCCAATTGTCCAATCGTCTTGCTCTCCCTTCCCATTTCTGCCCCCTCTTGTGAGAAATCGTATTGTTATGGTGGGTAGATGTAAACAGGAGGGACCCTTGATTACCAACAACACGCGCGGTGTGGCAAATCGGTTCATCATGTCTCAATCTGCGACGCTATTCCCATGTTCAGAGGAGGGTCACGCAGAGCAACGTGGGGGGGGACAGAGAAAGAAAGAGGTTGGGAGATGCAGGCTCGAGAGGGTCCTTCAAGATCCTACATGTCTGATATGCTGTGATCTGTGGATATCACCTCGCACATAGATTCGCGGTCTAGCCCGAGCTTTTTCAGCCTCTTGATACCAAATGGGTGGGTGACGACAAAGAAAAAAAGATGGGATGTTGGGGCATCATCCAGCCGTCAACTGGCGTCTATTGATGGATTCTTGTTCCTCTTGTCCGCCTTTCCCGCTGTAGTCGCCCTGACCGCTAGAACTTGAGGGGAGCATCCATCATGAACCTAGACAGGCCAGAGCGTGTGTGGTTGAGGCTCCGTTTTTAGCCTCCCCCGGGAAACCTTGGCCGGGCCCCTCCTCATGACTGCATTCCGCCATATTCGCACATGTCAACAAAGGACCCCCCAAAGTCCCAAGTACAAGGAGAATCATTTTAGCGACTTTCTCGTCAAAAAGTGTGTCTTGCATGTCATGTCACACACGACCAAGAAACCCTGCTCTGCAGAGCTGGGGGAGGGGAAAAACGGGATGGGGTCTGTGATACGAAGCACCACGTTGCCACTGGCTGCAAGTTGTGTCCTTGAAGGGACGGGATTTCAAGGTGCCTTTCTTCCAATACGCTATTCCAATACGCCAGACCTTGCCCGAGAGAGGCCCTTCGAATCACGAGCTTGGTCACTGTCGCCGTTGCGTGTTTGGCTGCGCCCGTCATGCCCGTAAGCCGAATGTGAATGTATCTGTAGCTTCAGGGGTCCCACCTCCTGCAAGCCGCCCGCCACCAACGGCAGTCGATGGACGTAAATATCCAGGCGAGAAAACTCTCGTGATTTGGACGAGTCTGGCCGAATTCAAAGGCAGGCCTGGATGCCGTATCTCCGTCATCGCTTGCCGCAACCGGCCCCGTCCGGTCCGTCGTCGTCCGTGTTTTTGCGGCACACGAGTGCAGCGTCATGTATGGTAACCATCGGAACGCCCGGTATCGACTTTTTTTATGATATTCTCGATCCGGAGCAAGAGATGCCGTGATTTCGGTGTTACTTGGGAATCTCAACACCTCGGTTGAGAGACGGGAGAACTGTTGAGAGGGGGCATGTACCCGTACATTCTGCACCTCATCACGTCTTTTCCTCGTCATGGTACAAGGTCCGTCTGTATTGAGTTTGAACAAGTCCCCATACTAGGCAGAGCTAGACATGAGCTTGTGGGAGCACCCGAGATCGCAATACAGTAGTTGCACGACCAGTGGAGAGATCAGGAACAAGTAGGAATTCACGTGCTCTTCTAATTTACTGGGTCAATCAAAAGCTTGTCTATGATACCCATATCTTTCGACCAAACCTGCACAGTAGAGTTTTGCTTGTGCACTTTTCAGCAGCCTCAATGGAACTCCAATTCATGTGACAAGTCTAGGGTAAGCTACTTTTTCTCCTTTGGGTCACATTATGGCGATAGCCTTCTCCGCTGACCACTCGCAAGCCTGCATCGGGGCAGGTGGTCCCCCGCAGATGGCCCAAGCTCCTCCTGCTGACGTCCCATGTCATGGCGTAACTTCTCTCCACCGGCGGGAGCCTCAGCCTTGTCAACATCTCGATCTTACAACCACCAACTTGCTCTGCAGCAGCATCTGTATACCCCCCTTTGGCCTCTGCCGCGGCTCCGTTTGGATTCGGGGCTCTCCCTATTATTCTCTTAATACTCTAATGTAACTTGGACCAAAAAGGTCGCCCCCAGCCCCACCTCCGGCTCCGACATTGACCTTGGTACTTGATTCCCGACGCTTCCGCTTCAGCTTCAGCCTTTCGATATGATCGGGAAACAGGGCTATCACGTCCTCCCAGGCCATCTGGGCCACCTGGGATATCCCCGACGCCTACCGCTACTGATTGGAGGCGCCGTGGTATTCATCATGTGCATATTCTACCTCCTCGTCACGTTCGCGCCCTGCCTCGTCTACGGCTCGTGTTATCAAGGCTACCTGAGCGCCTTCAGCTTCGATGCCAACCTCGCCCACAACCCAACATGGATGGCTTCCATCCCCGACGAGGTGCCACTCTCGAGCCTCAGCGTACCCGGTACGCACGATACCATGACTTACGAAATTGGCGACGAATTCCTTCAATGCCAGAACTGGAATCTGTCTACCCAACTGAACGCAGGCGTTCGCTACTTCGATATCCGGGCCCGCCTACGCGATAATGAATTGCACATTTACCACGCCTGGGGCTACACTGGCTTCAGTTTCGAGGATGTTGTCCATGATATGACAGAATTCCTGGACAGCAATCCTTCCGAGACCATCATCATGCGCCTCAAGCAGGAAGGTGGTCCCATAGGCGAGGGCAACACTAGAACATTTGAAGATGCCTTCAACCGGCATTCCTTTGGAGACCACCTTTACAACTACAGCTCCACGGAACCCCTCCCATTGCTCGGCGATCTTCGTTCCAAGATCTTTGTGCTTCAGAACTTCCCAGATAAGGAAGGTCCTTATGGTGTTAAATGGGAGGGTTCTCAGATGATCCTTGAGGATCTTTGGATAATTCCCGACGTCTATCATTTGTCGGAGAAATGGACCGCGATCCGTACAGCTCTTGAGATGGCTGCAACAGCGAGGCACGACAACAAAGCCCTCTATCTCGCCCACCTCTCTGCATCGGTCGGGGTCAAGCCGATTGAGGCCGCTGCTGGCCCCAGGAACAGGACTATCACGGGCATGAACGATATGACTGGTCAGTGGATCGAGGATTTTGAGAACAACCCAGAGGCGACACGCACCGGAATTGTCATCATTGACTTTCCCGGACAGAAGCTCATCGATGCCATCATCCGGTGGAACAGACCTCTGGAGAAGGGACGTCGTTGGTCAAGGTCAAGCCTCCTCAGCTGAAAAGAGAGAATCACACTTGCATACCCCACAGGCGCAGCTGATACGTGTATTCAAGAATCCTCCAATTTCCAGCCGTCAGCTCCGCTCAACGCATCGACAACCCAACCATACCATCCATGACTTGACAAGTCTCGACGAATCAAAGAATTGCCAAATCATTCCACATCCGTTAAATGCCCCTCCCCAGAAAATGATGATTTTCACTTTGGATCCAACCCCCTTCCCCCCCGCTGATCCATTCCCTCCTCCCCCCCCTGCATCTGACGTGGATCCCATGGCGTCCCGGTGCGTGTTTCATGAGAGGAGCGGGCTTGATTGAAAAAAAGAGGAGATCGTCAGGGACAAGCAAACACCAACAGAAAATCAAGGAATGACCCGACAACGCACGTTTTTTTTTTTTTTTTTTTTTTGCACCTGTTCCCGCATTCGAGTGTTTATTTTTTCCCCCATTTATCCATTGGTGATTCCGGACGCTTCTTCCAGCCGTGGTATTTTTTTTTTTTTCAATGGATACACACCGTCCCCGGTCGACGATGCGTTGTCCTTCATGAGAGGCGTTTGTATTTGTCGTTATGACGGTCTGGATGCGTTGAACGTGGATCGAGTCTGAAGGATTCGTTCTCATCAAGGATGGATTTGGTATCCTTTGTATCGTGATTGTATCACTCCAACCTGGTACTCGTAAGATGGAACAGGAACTATCGAGTGAGAGAGAAGGGTTAAAACCACCCCCTAAGACGCAAAATCCTTCCTTTCATTGCTTCTTCCTTGATAGAATTCCTGGGCACATAGATACATACATACATGAGGGCATAGATACATCCCGTGGATCCATCCCAAGGCGTACAATACATACATTTAAACCCGAAAAAAAAAAGAGTTTCAAATTCCCCAAATAAAACCCCATATTCCCCAAAAAATGCCATTAGAAGCAAATCAAATCAATCCTGATGCTGATGCTGATGATAACCCTGCACCCAAACACCCTGCCAATTAAAAAAACCCTTTTGCAAATAAATCAACCAAAAAAACAACAGAGCCTTATTTTTTACGTGAATCGCGTGGGACTGGGACTTCCCTCACGGCTCAGACTCTCAAAGCTGTCCACCATGGCCAGGACGCGCGTCCGTGGTCTCTCGCGAGTCAGAGGCATGGCCTGGGCCTCCATGACGACGCCTGAAGAGGGACGACCGTCGGTAGAGTGGGAGAGGTGAGGTTCGAGCGGAGCGAGGTCGACGTGGTGCATCAAGCCCACCGAGTTGCTCGACTCGCCCCTCATGTGGTGTCTCCTTCTGCGGTTGGGGGACGGTGATGGAGATGGGGATGGAGAGGGGGAGGGGGAGTGGTGGTGGAAGAGGGGTTGGAGGTGAGCGGATTTTGGTGGTTGAGGTGTTGAAGGCGGCTCAGGTTGTGGTTGAGGAGGTTGTTCGGGTGGTGATGGTTGCGGTTGTTCACGCTTCTTAGGCTCTTCCACTTCCACCTTTTCCTCCTCTGGACGCTTGAACCGTTGTACTGGCACTGGCTTCTCTTCAAGCACAGGGGTCTTTTCTCGGACGAGTTGTGGCTTCTCCTGAACCAGGGGGGACTTTTCCACGAAAGGATCATCATCTTCTTCTTCCACGAGAAGATGAGACTTCTCATCAAGAGAAGCCTTCCTTTCATTACCAAGAAGAGTCTTCTCTCGGAAAGGATGTTGCTTCTCCTCAACAAGATGCTGCTTCTCAGCCATCTTCTCATCCACCTCCTCCTCTTCATCGTCATCATCATCATGACGAAGACCACCCCTGAGGACAACCCTCTCCTCCTCTTGACGAACCCTACTCCTGAACGAAGTCCTCCTAAAGGTCTTTTCCTCCTCGTGATGTTCTGCGCTGACTGTTCGATGACTGTCCTTCTCAGGATCCACGAGCACAGCTGACTGCGGCTTCACCGGCACCTCGTTTTCGCGGTCGCTCTCAGAGTCGTTGCCGCCGTTGACCACCCTCAGACGCTCTCTAGGCACCGTGAACATGACCTGCACGAGACGTTGCTCTACCGCCTTTTCAATATCCCAGTCAGACTCGCCACCGGGCTCCAGACCACCAGCTCCTCCCGACATCATGGCATCCCTGGACGATGACCCGGGAACAGCGCTCAGGTCCTCCCAGTCCTGACGGCCCTGCTTCCTTCTAAGAAGCTCGCCGCGCAGACCAACGAGGCCGGGCTCATAGTCGCCGCACACGGGCTCTTGATCAAACGATCGTCGAACTTGGGCCATGTCTTCACGAGAGGATGTCGGTGTACTAGATCCGGAAAAGACTCGTCTGAGAGAGCCGAGCCATCCTCGGCGTGGCTTTGACTTGGAAGGTGATGAAGGCTCGTCGTCATCATATCTACCAGGAGCGCGATCACCCATAAGGAGCGCGGGACCCTCGGCCTGAAGAACGCCAAAAGATGAACGTGCCGTGTTGTAGCTGCTTGACGATGTCGAGCTACCCGGCTTAGGGTGTTCGGCGCCAGCTGCTAGAAACGTAGGAGCAAGAGGGTTGAGTTGACGGGCCTTGGCCTTGATACTCTCTGCTGCGCTTCGTGCCGACTCGGACAAGTTAGATCCGCTTCGGGACTCATCATCGCGCAGAGCAACTGAGCGGTTCGAGTTACGTCGTGTAGGTGAAACACGACCTTGCCCCTGAGTTTGGTTCTGGTTTTGAGCACCTTGCTTTTGGCCATGCCGACTGTTCATACGAGCGAGAAGTCCTTCAGCGGCATCGACATCAGAGACCCAATCCTGAACCTCGGGATCATGTCGTGGGCTCTCAGGGCTAGGCGTAGCGGAAGCTCGACCACCAGGAATTAAGAATGCAGGTGGGGGCAGAGCACCGGCTGTAACAGGAGTCTGGAAAGGATCCGAGGGAACTTCGGATGTAGGCGTGTGGACAGAGTCCTGCACTCGGTGATTGTGATAAGATTCTTCTTCGTCGTCCTCGTAGATGGGATGGATTGGTCCTGGGAAACTTCCTGGCCGTGGCCCTGTGGCTACATAACCCCCACGGGATGGTCTTGGCATAGGCTTGTGAGGGATATGAAGGCCAGGCAGGTTTCCTCGGTTGCCTCGCAGAGACTCGTAGCCGAGCGATCGCTCACCAGTAACGTAAGGGTCGGCACCGGTATACCAAGGAACACCACCGGTTCCCCAAGGGTCGTCATCTCGCTCCATCATCTCTTCTCGCCCAGAGGTAAAGTGGCTAGCATCCTGAGACAGGGCACGAACAGCTTGATCGCGATTCGCGCGGTGTCGCTTACGCCTCTTGCACCAGCAAACCGCAGCGATGATCAGGGCAATCAGAACAGCGACACCAAAGCCCAGACCCAGACCCAAGCCAAGTTTCTTAGAGTTGGAATGATCCTGGTTGTCCTTGGGAGCATTGTCGTCGCTCTCACTCTCAGAAGGCAACTCGCCGGCCAGGGGGTTCTTGTAGTCGTTCTCCCAAGATCCAGAAGTAATATTGTAGAAGCGGAGCGAGCCTGACACGGCCTGGCGCTTCGTTTTACGACTAGAAGTAGAGCCAGAAAGCTCCCAACCGCCATAGACCATGAGCATGTTGCCAGGTAGAACTGCCGCACCGTGACCATAGAGTCCAGTAAAGTCGGGCTGCTCCTCTGGGATCTTCCACTGCCATCCACTGTAAGCATCGCTCATCTCGAGAATGGCAAGCTGAGGCTCAGCAGGGGTGTTGACGTCCTTGACCCATCCTCCCAAAACAATGATGGAGTTTCCATCCTCACTAAGAGTCGCGGTATGTCCGGAGCGACTGTAGACATTGTCCGCAGTGTTCTTTGTGCTCCTCCGGGTCGTCGTGGACTTGACCGTGAGATCCGTGTTGGGAACCTTGACATCTGGCGCTTGGATGTCAACATAACTCCAAGACTCGGCGGGCAAGTTCCACACGGCCACGGTGCTCATGTTGATAAAGGCCGACTCGCTATGTCCACCAAGGAGTACATAACTGGTTTGCTGGGTGACGATGCCAGACTTGTTAGTGATAGAAGGTGTCAGGCCTGTAAGGGTAAAGCCAGCAATCGGGACGCGCGATCCGCTGCTGGAAGCCACACTCAGTGTGTATGGCGTGTTGGCATTTCTGTTTGTAGGTGCAAGGCTTATCATAGTCCTCGTGTAGTTGGCGTCAGCCTGCCAAGTCTTGGGAGCGCTGGATCCAGAGTCTGGTGTGGTGCACATGCCACCGTAGGTATACATAGTCGGCTGGTCCATCCTAGGAGCAAGCATGGATGAAAAGGCGACAGTGGCGCCGAGAAAGTAAGGAGCACGACGACGGTCGCCATCATCGCCAAGACCGCGTCGAGTCCAGTCATCTCCCTCCTCCGGGTCGAAGCTCCAAACATCGCCGCTGCCGGTCTTACAGTCGCCCGCGTAAACGAGCACTGAGCCGTTGGCCGTCCTGGCGGCGCCAAAGGCCGTGCTGCTGGACTTGTCCAGAAGAAACGGGAGAGAGGTCCTGCCGGCAGGGCGCTCAAGGTCGACATCGTCAGCGCTGACGCTGTGGGAAAAGTTGAGGGCGCGGAACTCGATGCTGTCAGAGGCCGTCTGTCGGAAGATGTAGGCCAGGTCAGAGGCGGCGCAAGGTACGGTATGGTCGATGCATGGGCGATCGGGCATGAGGAGCTGAGTAGGCACGTATGGGAAAGAGTGCGCGGCAGCTGGAGAGGCGAAGAGGATGACGGCGATGGTCAAGAGTAGTAGAGTGGTGATTGTCATGGCTGGCTGTGCCGAGCACCGGCTTCGGGTGTTGTTTGTTGAAGCCATCGTGGTGGTTTGTGGTCGGGTGTGTTACTCAGACAAGAGACGATGGGAGGTAGATAGTCTGTCTGTCTGCTTCGTCCCTGCTCATGCGCTGTTTCTCGCCGACGATACTGCTGGGCTCTTTCTCACTCAGAGCATCATCATCGTCGCCGGCGCAGTTCGTAGTCGGTTGGATTCTCCTATCGTTCCTCGCTATCCCTCCTTGCGTAGAGTATCTTTTGCGGTTGCGTGTCGCAAGAGCGCAGTCGCAACAGTGTTGAGAGAGGTATGATCGGCGCTCTGTGGGAGATTGCTTCAAGAATTCTGTGCAATGTCTCGGCCTCACAGTGCGGTCTTTGGAGAGGATTCGAGTCTTTCTCTTGCAGGCCTAGAAAACGGGCCGCTCTTGGATCGGTTTGTCCCACGCTTGGGGGAAAGTGGTTCAAGACTAAGTTGAATGACGAGGAAGAGGAGCAGACATGAGGAAAAGAGCAGAGTAGTCCAAACAATAGAGAAGCGGCAGTGAACAAGAGCAACCACATGCAATGAGCAGGGGGTCCCCTCCTCCAGGCCTGGGGTCTCGAGCTATATCCTCCACCTCGTGTACCTAGAGTTTGTGACTGGGCTTGTCTTGTCAATAGTCTAGCTGGTCCGTCTGATGGTCTCATTCGACAATGGCTCCCGCAATGGCTGCCGCCCTCGTCTTGGCATGGCCCGATTCGAGGGAGAGAGGCCAATCGACGAGCTCCCTCGAGATCCGGCGAGCTGTGTAGGTGGGTTGTTTTGGTCGACGGTTGCCACGGAGACTCGAAGCTCTTTCCGGTGGCGGGTGGGGCCGGTGATGGAGGGCAAAGGAGGGGTGCTTTAGCCTTGGGCGGGAGGCAAGGATACTGAAGATATCACATGTGGCATCCTTGTAGACGTAGCAGAGACGGATTCTGTTGTTCATGTGTTTGCATCGACATCATGTTTGCAAGCAATCAAACATCACGACGACTTCTGCTCTGGCACTCAAGCCTCTAAACCGCCGAGACAAGCTGGTTCCGTCGAGGGTCCAGGTGTGGCTTCGACAGCGGCTGTGGCTGTGCGTTCGCTCCCCGGCAAGTGGGTGCCATGGTCAAATGTCATGGCGTCGCGTCACAAATCCCTGCCTTGCCTTCCCTGTCCCGCCCTCGTTTGCGTCCGTGGATTCACCCCAACAACCAACGTCCAAATTCAGTTCAGTCACTTTCTGTCTCTGGTTGCTGACTACTGCTTCATGTCTCTCCTCCCTTGATTGTGCCCTTTGTTCAATGTCTTGGCTATTGTTAGAAATATTACATCTCAGTATCAAGATCCATATGAATCTCGTATATTGTTTGTTGACCTACAACTGACTTTACTTCACATTTCAGCTCAACGCATGTCAAGACGTATCCGCTCCATCAGCTGAGCTTATGGAGCCATGTACGCTGCCGATCATACTAGGGTAAACCTTGCCGAGTCATCTATAGTTGCCCAATCAACTATCAATGGTACGAACAATCCGCTATCACTCACTCCGCTCTCAGAGCTGACAGATCCATCCTCACCTGGGGTGGGTAGTACTCCAGGACCCTGGCAATGGATATCTCATGCCCATCATCACAACAGCATGAACCACTACGGGTTCGCATCGTGCATACATGCATTAGCATTACTATTCATTCACTACCTATCTGTCCTAACAAACGAATAACCTCCCCAAAGCCACCTCATAAGACCTATGAATCCAATGAAAGGGTCATGACACTATTTCGTGAGCTATCCACCATCGAAGTAACTCATGTTCAAATCCAAACTCTTCCTCCTCTTGTTAAATAACACAGCCTGATAGCCGGCATGTGCTTGGGTATCACACTGTTAAAACCATTTTCTCCTCTAATAGTAAATCTTCTCGCTCCAGATAGGAGGTCGGGCCTCCTCTGTGTCCCACACGATGTGGTTCTTGTCATCCAGCGTGCAACCCTCATCCGAGATGGGGATAACCTTGCTTGTGTTGAACACCTCCTGCTTCGACACGCCGGCGGGGTCGGCGGGGATCCAGAGCACGGGTGTTGCGCTGGTCACTGATGGAGGGAAGTAGGCATCTCTCTCAACCTCATCCGTGTACTGACGATCAAGTCCGAATGAGTTCTCGTGGGGCACCAGTTGGCGCAGCGTGGCATAGTCGGCATAGAGCCAGGGCTTCAGCCACTTCACGAAGAAGTTACCCTGCTTCTGCACACCATCTGCTCCACCAGGGAGGAGCTTGCGAGCGCCGTTCGCGATGCCACCGCCATTGCTGGGACCAGCACCGTTGTTGGCCTGTCCCTCCTCCAGCTCAGAGCCCTGCTGGCTTCTCTGGATAGCCTCCTCCTCAACCTCAAGGGATCGGGGCAGGCTGTACAGGAGAGGGTCGAGGGCCCGCGACATGGTGATCTGGAACAGGATGGTGAAGATGAGGAAAGCGGCCATCAAGACAGCGGGTCCAGCAGCCTTGGACACGATAAACATGCCAACCATGCAGACCTCGGCGATATAGACACCGACAAAGAGCTGCTTCAGGGCACGAGGGTAGATGAGACCGCGAGTGTCGATAGTAGTCTCAGTGACGAACAGAATGTTGTAGCGGTACGCGAGGTAAAACAGACCCAGGCCGATGGTCGACCAGAAGAGCGTAATAGGAGCAATGACAGCGTAGACGATGCCTACATCCATGTTAGCAAAGTACAAGGTGAAATCACCATTTGATTACTTACTGATAAGGGCGATAGTAGTGTAGACAGGAAGGAGACTTCCCCACATGACACCGCTGAGCGTCGTCCACTTGGTGTACATGGCGCGGGGAGTGCCGGCAAGGAACTTGTACAGGATCTGGAAGATGACGCAGCCCACAACCTGGGTCAGCACGCTGGTAGCAATCGTGAGACCCTGCACGATAAAGTACGAGATGTAGAAGTTGGACGACGTGGGGATCGAGCTCGAGAGCATGGTGAAGACTTGGCTGGGGTCCTTGGCGATGGTGGCAATGGAAGCGACGGCGCTGTCGGCAAGTGTGCGAACAAGGAACACCTGTAGGACCTGGAAGCAGAAGTAGGCGTTCTGTGTGAACAGCTCAGTCTGAGACAGAGAAACGCAGCCAGCCAGCTTGGCACAAACGCGCATGAAGACGGGAACCAGAGACATGAGGATAGAGAGGGCGATGGATGGGAGAAGACCAGAAATGACACCAAGGAGCCACTGAACGACATGTTAGCAATGAATATAGCGGGAGGAACTTGTTATCAACTTACGCTGGGAATGTCACCGATCCAGGTCAGGCCAGGAAGCGTCTTGATGGTATCAACCTGGGCAATGATACCCACAATGGCAACAGGGATGGCCCAGAAGATAATGAGAGCGGTGATGATGGCGTAGACGGCATAGCGACGGATAAAGAGCTGCCACCAGGGAATGGACAGACTCTTCCAGACAACCTCCTCTGGCTTGACTCCAATGTATCGGGGTGCCATGTGAAGGGCATGGTGATGAGTGGTGGTCTGGAAAGCGGCCTGGGCGTCGGACTGGGTGAAGAACTCGACAAAGACGGCGTTGTGCTTCTGGTAGTTTCCAGAGAGCCACTCAGCCTGAGCATTATCGGCCTTGGGAATCAGCTTACTAAGTTCCTCACGACCCCATTCGATAGTGTCGACCTTCTTGCCAATGAGACCAAGGGGTCCAAGACGGTGAGTAGGACGCTTCTTGTCGGTGATCCAGCGGGCAGCAAGGTTTCCAGACTCGGGATCCGAGGGAGCGGAGGCAGCCTTCTCGGCGTCGGCACCAGACTTCTTGATGAGGTTAATGCGCTCCTTGTTGACCAGCTTGAGAAGCTTGACCTCTCCCTTCTCTAGCTTCATGGCAGTCTCATCACGCTCCTTGACAATCTCGTCCAGCTCCTTGGTGTCACCTGGGAACCAAACATTCTTGACCGAGTCGTTGAAGAGGGTGCGGATGCGGGCCTCATCGAGGTACTCTTCAGGAACGGATGTGAAGAGGACGGTTCGGGACGAGATGCGCTTAGCATACTGCGGGGTGAGGAGGAAAGCTTGGCGGACGTTGATGTAGAAGATACACTCGCGAAGAATGGTGTAAATGACAAAGCCGTAGACGATCCAAGCGACGAAGCAGTGAGCATAGAGGCGGTTCCTCTGGGTTGAATCCGAAATGTTGATGTTGGACCAACCGAGAATCTCGAGCTGCTTCTTTCCATTGCCGCCAGTAGCGTTGATGGGGAAGAGGATGGGCCAAGTGATGCACAAGCTCACAAAGCAGATGGTGCAGCAGATTCGCAGGAAGCGGATGAACAGGTAGGAATCGAGACTCTGATGCTGCAGAGCGTAAGAATCGGGGATCTTCCAGAAGGCAGCAAACCAGTTGAAGAAACCGTTGGGTAGTTCTGGACTCCGTTCTCTGCAGGAACGTTAGCACGCTGGGAAAACAGTTGTGGCGGCGGTTAGGATCTTACTGTTCTCGCAAGGAGCCTAGGTATGTTCTTGGCGCATAGAAACGTCGGTTAGACCTTCTGAAAAACAGAAAGATTACGATGTAAACCGCCGTCGTGATAAGAACGGGGACGAGGGTAGACACCATGCCTGGACATGATCAGCTCTGCTCTGCGACTGCATCCTGAATACTCTTGAGAGACATACCCGAAAGGGACTGGGGCTGGGTTCCTCGCGCATCACCCTGATTCGGGTCGGGGAGATTCTTCTCCAACCAACTGATAAAGTTACCCATGATGGCGGCCCGGCAATATCTCTAGATCTATCCGGGTCGTGGGCCCTCGCGTTGGGCAAGTTCGATTAGGTCGTTTACTCTCGATTCGATGTTTGCGACGATCGCGCGACGTCGGGGAGATGCTGATGGAGAAGCGATGCGATTTGGAGGGAGGGGGAGAGATTATGAAGGATTGAGCAAAATGCGGGTGGTTGTCCCGTTGGTTCGATGGGTATATCGCACGGTGGAGGTGGAGTCCCAGTTCAGCTGAACCAGAGAAGGAGGCACGCAAGCTCGTTCTCTGGGGTTTATCTGAGGAAAGAGCAGCGGGAGCCCAGGTCCCAGCTGGTATGACAAACTGTTGGCGGGGCGGAAAGGTCCCAAGTAAATTAGCTGCAGCGCAGACGCGTCTCTCTCGCGGGAAGCTGCCCACTCTTTGACCTGGCAAATCGATTCTATGAAAAACGAAGGAAAAGGGAAGGGAGGAGTCAAACGGTCGAGCTCCCTGGGGCGCGACTATATGTAATTAATCTCTGCAAGAGCAATGAGGGAGGCCCAGAATCTTGTGAAAGGAAAAAAAAAGCTGGTTTCATGGCAGAGGTTGGCTTAGCTCACTCCCACTCCCGTCCATCGGTCAGGTCGTCAGGGGTGTGGGTGGAGGAGGCCTGCCTGCGCTACCAGCAGAAAAAAGCTGCTAAAAAGCCACCCTCATAATAAAATCATGTCTCAGCCCAATTGGCTCCCCCCTGGTGGACGAAGTGATTTAGAAAAAAGAAGAAAGGGAAAGGAGTCCTTGCATGCGATGGGCGTGTAGCACTTGTGACATCTTGTGTAATTAATCCCTTATCCTTCTCCATGTCTACCATCAACTCGAAGCCTGTGGTGTTTTGTCGCCATGGGTGTGTGATGCCATTCGACGTCAGGGTGAATGGCAAGGCGTGGGACGGCACAGGACAAGACAAGACAAGGTGCTGATGGGGATACGTCACAGCGTAGCGCCGAGGCTGCGAGCGCATCGCCAAGTCCCTGAAACTCGGACGCGTCAGGAAACGGACAAATCCTGGTTTGGGCTTGGATCGACGGCTCTTGTGAGCGGTGGTGATGGTGGGTGGTGCAGTCCAGGCCGGGTTCATCGACGGGTGGTGGGCGGCAGTGGGGCAACCAATGGACACCCACCCCCTTCTTCGGGTGCTTAAATGGAACCACCGAAAGTGCCCGGGCCAGCGCATCAACACGCTGTAAGTTACTGGGTCGTCAGCTATTCTGGGGGATGGGGTCGTCTGATGATCAGCGCACTTACTTGCCAGAGGCAGTGGGCAACTCGCCAAGGACGGGAATAGATCCTGGACAATAGCACGGATGGGATAAAGACGGGATGACCAAGGCAATCCAACCTCTGAAACCAGCAACCGTCAACCAAATACGAAAAAGCGACCCTTCCTTTTCCTTGCGACAGGAAAGAAAAGAACATTGCAACCCTAACTCTAAATCATCCATGAATCTACCGTGAACCAGTACGGGCCTCGGGAAGTGGCCTGGGTTTTTTTTCCTCATCTCATCTCGGCTGTCGAAGCTTGGCTCCAGACCGTCGGCACTATTGGTAAAGGCGCGTGGATGGACGCATGCACCAGATAGTTTGTCCCGCTAAGGCAATTGGTTCTCATCATCCTGTACGACAAGTCAACACATCTGGGTCAATCGAGATGATGCCCGTGTCGCAGTTGAGTCTGTCTTTTTCTCATGCCCTCGTGAGCGTGAGGTTCCGTCCAAGGCCTGGACCATGACCGTTGTGGCTCTTTGTCCTTCTCACTTTGGGTTTCAGCCATACAGCAGTAGGATACAGCGCCAGTTCCTGCGACCTTCAGCTTGCCATGTCGAAATTGAAGATGCAGCACAGCCACGGCGAAACAGCTCGACAGGGATGTGCTCTTGCAGATGTGTGTGATGTCAGACGCAGCCCATCCATCTTTCTGTCCGCACAACACCAAGAACTAAACTGTCAGGCAAAAAGTCAATGAATCAATCCCGGCGAAGATCTTGGGACGGGAATGCAAATCCTCCCCATCTGCCAAGGCTATTTGACTCTACAACCATTCACGTATCCAATCTCGTGGCGCTAACATTGTCGTTGGTCAAATGAACAAAAGTCAGTCTATTCTCTCGGAGTTTCTCCTACCCGTTTCTTGGGTTGACGCCGTCTTTGCCGTTGTCAATGTCAATGACATCAAGTGTTATTTCCCCTCTCCTTTGTCCTAGACAGTGGCATCCTGCACAGCAACAGCCTAGACATCTCCAGGTTGGTAAATCAAGGCAGCCCATAACGGTAAGGTCACGCTGATCCCATCTATCGTCATGATTTTGTGTCTCCCTTGAGCCTCTAGTTCTCTGGCTACAGCCCAACGAGGCAAGGAGGCGCTTCCTAATTTTCCCCTATTTCGATCATTCCACCCACCTTTGATCGCTCTGATGCCTTTGCGCTTCTGCCCATCATGCCAACGACATCATCACTCTCTCACCGTTGGCCGTCCTGTACAGCACAGTAGTCTACTCTACTGTATCCCATCCCCTTGCCCATTCCAGGGCACATGCACGCGCCAATTGATAAAATGGCGCTAACGCCCACTGGTGATGCTGGTTCAGCTGAGATGGTCTGCTCCGGGCATCAAACTCCCAAACTGGCACTGGTCGACCGGGGGGTCGAGGCTTGGCCCATCCCCTCCTCCGGGCGACTCCTTCAGCCAGTAGCAACCCCTGTGTCTTCATTCATCTGCAATGAATTAATTGAATTCCCATCGTGTGCCCCTCGCATTTGCCATTTGCAGCCCTGCTCGTCCACTGCTTCAACAGGCTCATGCCTGGCAGGCCTGGGTATCATCCCGGTCCCGCAACCGTTCGCCAAAGCTTGTCGCGGCTTTGCCGACCGTGCCTCCAGCATGCGTTGAACAGGTGTCCCGGTGGTTGACGACAAAGTTGGAAAGTTCCAGACCGGATGCTACCGCTGTGGCACTCTGTCGCCGTTGCAGTAGGTATGTAACGCTGTATCATCAAGACTTGCCCTCTCGAGTCAGGCGATGAGGCCTCTTGAATTCTGCGCGACGCTTGACAAAAGGTACTGAACCTTATTGACTGAGGCGTCACTGTGACCGTGCCTGTGCCTGTGCCTCCAATCTAGAATGCGCCCCAAACATCACTTCAAGTTTGATAGCGCCTCTGGACCATCTTGCCGTCTCCGTTGCTGCACAAGTTTCGAATTTTCGGGATGGACATGTACATGAAGGCAAAGATATTGCCAGGGTAACTCGAAGCGATGCCTCTCATCCATCACGACAGCCAGCGGTTGGTTGGTGATTGGTGGAACACAGCGCTACATCTGATGGAGCTGTAGCAATCCCACCTCCTCGGGACTGGACCTGGCCCCGGAGAAGTCCACTTTGGAAGCCTTCAAGCTACATCCTTCAGTCTCCTGAAAGATGGGTCTACTAGCCATATGGCAAAAGGATAAGCTTTCTAATTGCCGTTTCTCGGTCACTTCGGGGACAGGGGCAGGGGATATCAGCCTTCAGGTGAGCTGACAAGCAAACATAGTTGAGATTGCGATACACAACAACCTGCCTATCAGGTTTGAGAGCGAGGGTCTCGACAGGCAGGGGGGAAACAAGCTTATTGTAGCTCCCCGAGCGAGCTGGTGACCTGCAGGTCGACCCAGGTACAGACGTATTGAAGGAGAAGAGGATAGATGCTAGTCCGGAGATGAGACGAAAGGACTGCCACTCTCGTCACTACCCTGTTTATAGCTGTCATCAATATGTCCTACTGGAGCTCTTGTGATGCCATTAAGGCTTTCCTGACGGCTTGAGGCTCTGCCATGAGGCAACGACGAAGAAAGATATCTGAGTAGCTCTCGGTGGGTGGTTAGCCGATATAATACACCCAGTTTGCACAGAGAACTATACACATACTTGCCATTCAACAAAGCATGCGGCTGTTATACCATAGCAAGCTTCAGACAATCCGTTTCCAAGCATCGCTATGAGAGTAGGCAGCCGTGCCAGCTGCAACTCGATGCCACCAACTCCTGATGATTCCGTCCTTGTCGAGAGAAAAGAACAAAGAACCCGTCATCCATTCTCACTAAAGCTCCTATCAGGGCAAGCTACACATGCCCATGCGTCCACCATGTTGTGGCGGGAATGCTCCAAACAAAGAACTGGTTTCTTTGTTCTCTGGGTAGCTTCCCATGGACCAAGCCACCCTCCAGCAGTATCATGCTAATTCTGGATCCTTTGAAAGGGACTCGGATTCCAGTGCCAGTATAAGACCAAAGGATCACGTTTATTTCTTTCATCCGCGGCCTTCTTTTGTTCTCATGTTCACTCCTCACCTCCCTCTGAACTTGCACAGTCTGGTCTGAAACCATCACCACTCACCTGCAGTCGCAATGTCGTCTTCAGAAGACTCCTCGGATGATGAGAGACAAGAGAAGCCAAGCCCCGTCCACCCTCTCTACATTCCCGCCAACAACTATGCAATCGCTTACAAGTCTACCTGGACTCTCCCCAACTCGGGTATGTTGGAACCTGAGGACATCGCTCTCCTCCAGCATGTCAACTGCTCCTATTTCTCGTCCGGGCGTGCTCCCACTCTACTAGCTCTCAAGCAGCATGCTCAGTGTATCACCAACCTCATCCGAAAGCTCGCCCCTACACTTACCGGATGTGCATTGGACATTTTGGGGGAGGAGCAAGGTGACCTTGACGATTTCAAGGACCAGGCCTTTGACTGGTTGGTCGAGCTCGACAAGCCCTACGAAAACGATGATGTTTCGCATCATGAACCCCTCTGGGCTCTTGCAAATACCGTCAAGGAGCAGTCTGAGATGAACGGCATTGTCCATCACTGTCCTTTGACCAGAGTTCCCGACTTGGGGTCTTCGGCCAAGCAGGGGGCTACCCGTCGTCCTTACATGACGCATCATGACCTTGTCATGCACGCCAATGAGTGTCTTGAGATTCTCGACCACGAGTACTCCTCCACCGGTGGTCTTATGTCTCTCCTCCCCGCCGGTGTAGAAGGCGACACAGATGAGGATCGAGTCCATTTCACGGCCGATGAGCTCGCCGGCGCTCGCAACACTCTTCTCGGCCAGTGGCTTCTTCACCACCAGCACCTCCTCGGCCGCATGCACGAACTCGAAATCAGCTACGCCAACGCCCTTGATATTCTTGGGAATGAGGCTGAGGTCCCGCTACAGCTGATGAGCCGCGACGGAGTCGACGGCATCTCAGGGGGTCGAGAGGTTGCATACCCGCAGGACAAGTTCGTTCTGGCCAACATCGGCGACGACATTACTGGCTACATTCACCGGATGATTGACGTGGCCGAGGCCCAGATCGAACAAAAGGAAAAGCTCTGGAAGGCCAGCGGTGTTAGCGGCGAGCGCATGTGGATGGAAGAAAGAGGAGGCAAAGTCTACGCCCGAGGCATCGTGCCCGTCGACCTTCTGACACGCTTCTACCGCATCAAAGGAAAAGGCCACAAGTCTCCCCTCTTTGTGATTCCAGCCGCCGAACAGCACCCGGGCGTCCAGCAGACTCGGCGCATAGAAGAGCGCCCGACGCTTGTCTCTGTCGTGACGCCAACCTGGCCTGAACGCGTATCCGAATGGGAGACCAAGCAGAAAGCCAGATTGGAAGAGGCGTCGCAGATGGACGCGCAGAACCAGGTTCTCATACGCGACAGAGTCGAAATGCAGGATATGCTGGCCGTCAAGGATGCTGAGCTGCGTCGACAGAGGCTCGAGCTGTCGTTTCATGAGATGGGGCTTTCTGAGGACGAGGCTGGGGTTAGAAAGGCGCTCTACTCGCAGATTGCGGCGTATGAGGATAAGATGGAAGAACTTAGATCTACGTTGCCAAGCGAGTATCACATTCTCTTGGATTTCGACACGGAGCTGGGAGAGGAGGCTTAAAAGGTTCGGACACGTACAGAGGGACGATGAATTGGCTTGATTATTCATTTTTTTGCATAGTCATCTTCTAGGTAAATTTGGTTATTCTGAACCAACAGAGAGCACGAGTAGTATGCCCACCTCTATCACTATGTAACGCTTTATGCTATATCTACAAGCAAAGCCCCCTTCTACCCAAAGGTACACAAGACGAAGCATACAAAAAGTGTCCAAGTTCAAAGTTTCCAAGTAGCGGGGCAAAGAGAATCAGTCGGTTGGCCGAGGCTTCGGAGGGAACGGCCCATGTGGGCAATCTGGAATTGTTGCCTTGATCATGTCTGCCGCCTAGGATTTTTCGTTAGTTACCTTCGACACCATCACCAACCAAGACTTACCTTTTCAGCAATGGCATAGACAACGGCCTGTAGATGGGCCGAAGGGACCAGCGGCATGATGCTAGCGTCGGCAACACGCAGATTACATGTTCCATACACTCTCAACTCAGGGTCCACAACTCCTCCCATGTCTCGAGGCATCATGGCGACAGTTCCAGATGGATGTCTCTCAGTGGTGAGTCCTCTTAGAACCTCCCGCATTAATTTGTCGTGATCTGTCGTGTTGAACGCCGTGTACGGCTCTGGCATAAGTTCCTTCATTGCCTTTGTCCCGATAAGTTTCATGTTTAGCTGAAGACCAAGGACAATGATCTCGCAGTCAATGGGGTCGGAGCAGTATCGTGGGTCGAGAAGAGGTGGATCAAAGATTGACGAGGTTGAAGGTCGGACAGTTCCGCGAGAAAAGGTCTTTTGGGCAGCGACAGTAAGCTGGCCCCAGGAGTTGGCCATTGTCTCGAATATCCCCATGTCTTTGCTGAGGACTTGTTCGCGGAGAATCTCCTTCTGGGCTTCGTAGCCAATCTTAACCGAGTGAGGGGCATCATCAGGAACAGCTTCTCCTGAACTCTTGTCGTCGACGAAATCTTTCTAGGAATCGGTGACGGACTGAAGGTTGGGGAATGCAACTGTGTTGATGAGAGGCGCTGTCCAAGGGCCTGAATACTGTTAGCTAGTCCCATGCCTGATATAGAATGCAGATAGACATGCCGGTTCTATTGTTAATGTACATGCGAGAGACTTGGTCATGTACTTCGCCGATGATTGCATCGCTTTTGAAGAGGGAAAAATTGCGGTCTGTCGATGGTTAGCCTGATCATGAAGATGCAACGAGAGGCTCACAATAATAGGTAGCGTGTATCATCGGATGGTCCTGCAGATTGTATCCAACCCCAGGCAAGTCGATTTCGACGGGAATGTCGAGCGATTCAAGAATATTGGCTGGTCCGATGCCCGAAACCTGAAGTAGAGTTGGAGAAAAGATGGCCCCAGCAGATACGATAACCTCTCTCCTGCAGACAATGATTCTTTTCTTTGCCTTTTTATCCTCTGCAAACTGCACTCGATGTTAACTCAACACTAATCACTTAGTAGCCTTAGATATATTACCTCTACACCAACAACACGTCGACTCCCCGTGAATCGATTGTAGGGCTCCAAAATAAGGCGCGTAACAACCTGTCCTGTACCAACGTGAAGATTAGACCTGCGATCTGCCACATTGAAGTGAGCCTCTCTGGCATCTGATCTTGTCTGGTTGGTGGGATGCATGCTCGATGGAAGAAGCATTGCTCCTGCGGCCGTCCCGTTGTTGGGATCATCAATGATGGGTATACCGAGCTCTGAGAATCCGTCGAGCACATTTGCTACATCCAAGTCAGAAAGAATCGTTGAATAAAGACCTACATCCAACTCACTGGATTGATTGTAGAAGTATCGAGGATACGAGACGTGGACCGAGCCATTGCTTCCATGCATAGATAAGTCAGGTTGGATACGAAGTGCATTTGCATCTTTCTTGTAGGCATTCGCCTTGAAGTTTTCCGACTGTGATGGGTTAGCTTTTGATCCAAATAGTTCAATATTTCTTAAACATGCCTTCTTGAAGTAGGGAAGCATGTCATCCCAGGACCATCCTTTGTTGCCCAGCTTCTCCCAGCCATCATAGTCGGAGGCAGGGCCTCTTGTCCAGCAGAGGCCATTGAGAATGGAACTTCCTCCAATGGCTTTTCCTTGAGGGATTTCCATGTACTGATCATTGAGATAGGTTTGCGGTTTTGTGATCAGGCCCCATTCGTATTCGCTCCAGCCGCCGTTGCCGATGACTCCTGGTACAGGGAGTAGGCCCTTGGGGATCGTGAGGTTTCTGGCATCGTCCCTAGAAGAGGTTATTAATGACCAACAAAACATTTCAAAAGTGTATGTACAGAGGACCAGCCTCGAGGACGAGGACAGAAACTGCAAAGCGTCAGCTAGGTCATCCTATGTCAGCGACAGATATTGAGCTACCAGATGAGTTCTCAGAAAGACGGTTGGCAATAGTCAACCCAGCGGTACCTCCACCAACGATGATGTAGTCATAAACACTGCGCAGCGTATTATTCGCAGCTTCGGGAGTGAAGTGAAGAGCTTCGGACCAAGGCAGGGCACACAGGGCCACGAGGGCCAGGAGAAGGCCCCAAGCAGTCATGGTGATGATGAAGTGTGATGAGTCAAGAGCAAATCTCGAGGTGCGAGCTTAAATATCCAAGAGTAAGATATCAACGTCAGTGAATCATGGAAGCTAAAAAGCGAAGTTGTGAATGCACAGGGTATTTGTTTGCACAAAAGCATCGCCGAGATCCAGATTTGTTGGCAGTGGCAAACAGCTGCCAAGTCGGGTTCAAACATACACCACTTTTTTTTCTAGTTTAAACGTGATGTTCTAATAGTCTAACTGAGGAGATCTCAAGAGTAGACTCTTGGGATATTAACTTGACTATTTGATACACGCTCACAATGTGTATCTCAGCACGAGGATATTGCTCAGGAGGCACTAAGGAGGATGCACTATACCTTGAGTCATTTTATAACGCTTCAAGCTCTTACTACAAAAATAAACACGACCATTTCTCCAAGGATTTTTGAGAGGAGCCTCGCTGGTGTTCGGCCTACGTTTGGGTAGTTCTGATCTCAGTTGATGCTAAAATGGTCACCTCCCATTCGTTGTCATGTGCTTCTGGTTGCAACTGCAACATAGTCGAACATCAAAGCAAACAGCTCAAGTCAGGTAATAATACCGTGTTTTCTGTCGAAAGATGGTAAATATCCTGTGATATATGCCTTATTAGTTAATGCAGGGGATCATCATGACTTGAAGGCCTAGGCGTTGCTTAGAACGCAATGACAGGCGAGCTATGGTCGTGGTCTGAAGTTCTCATAGGAATACAACCCTAAACTAGCACATACTATCCAAACCATTAGACTCATTGCTTAAAATTCTAACTCCTCGAGTAAAATTACAAGTCTAAATCCACTTCGAGGTGCATTCTGTCACACCAGTGGTTCCCCAGCTGGGCTGCCGGGTGATGGCATGGTCACACAACAGTGGCTTCCAGAATAAGATACTAAGAAACTTACTCTTTTCAACTTATTAGCCAAGGTCAACTTCAAGGATACTAATCCAACGCTCGCCATGAATAACACTCCTGGTCCTCGGACCCGTTCGGTGCATATACCCCAGTAAGAGAGACCAGCCTACCACACAAGTACATTACTAAGCTGCCTACAAGCATATCTTGTGTACGGCCCAGCGGCTTCAACTCAACACCAATCATAGCAACGGCAATTGTCACAATCTCGAAACACACAGCATCAACTCATGATGCTGTTTCTTTCGAGACAATGTGCCACCAGGAGCTTCCGGATACGTAGCCTACCGGCGATTGGTCATCGCCGCTCCCTGCATCTGGCTCCTCCGTTCCTCCTCGACGACTACATCCCCCGGTATCAGACCCTCAGCTCGAGGGACGTGGCCAAGAAGCGCTCCCTGGCTTATGCCCACCTCCGCAACTGCAACCTCTGCCCTAGAGAGTGCGGCGTCAACCGGTACGAGAAGACGGGCATGTGCCTCATCGGGGAAAAGGTAAAGGTCAACACCATTGCCCCTCACTTTGGCGAAGGTCAGTGTCAGTGTGCGCTCTGTGCTTTTTTCTGGCTCCCTTGCGTTTGCTACATGTCATGCGCGCTGTGTTGGATTGTGTTGCTGACTCGTTGACAGAGCCATGCATCCAAGGTCATAATGGCAGTGGTTCAGTCTTCATGAGTGGGTGTAACTTGAGGTGCATCTTCTGTCAAAACTTTGACATCTCCCACCAGCGTAACGGCATGGATCTTACACCTGAAGAGCTGGGAGATTGGTACATGAAGTTGCAGGAGGTTGGAAACGTCCACAACATCAACATCGTCACCCCAGAGCATGTGGTGCCCCAGGTGGCGCTGAGCATCCTGCATGCCAGGGACCGTGGCTTGATGGTTCCAATCGTTTACAACACATCAAGCTTTGATTCTCTAGCCTCTCTGGAACTGATGGACGGGTTGGTCGACATCTACCTGGCCGACTTCAAGGTGTGGGAACCCAGCACCTCCAAAAGGCTATTAAAGGCCGACGACTACGCCACTACGGCCAGGGAGAGCGTCAAGGCTATGCACGCCCAGGTCGGAGACTTGTGCTTCACTGGAGACGGCATCGCCAAGAGTGGGCTGTTAATCCGCCATCTTGTCATGCCAGGCAAGGAGGCTGAAGGGGCCGAGATCATGAGGTTCCTGGCCAAGGAGGTGTCCCGAGACTGTTTCGTCAATATCATGGAGCAGTACCACCCGGATGCACACGTTGGCAAGAAGAAGCGAGGCAAGGCCAAGGAGGGTGAAGCCGACAATGAAGTCCGATACGCGGACATCAACCGCGCAGTCACCGACCAAGAGATCTCCTCGATCCGGAAGGCGGCCATGGATGCTGGGCTCTGGCGGTTCAACGACCCACCAAAACATGACGGGTTTGCTATCTGAGAGGTAGGCTGTCTCTCTGTTGGGTTACACAGTGAGAGAATGAACCTTGCCGCGAGGCTTCAGAGCCAAGCCAACTTCAGGGACTAAGAACGCCACCACCTGGCCAGAGCGACCCAGATGGCTTCTGCGGCTCATTGACAACTGTCAGAGGCAAACCGGGTGACCAAGCCCTTTCACGTTCCTGAGCAGAAACCCAGTTCTATTCAGGATCTTATTTGTGTGGCACGGATCACCAACGCACAACCAACAACAACGAACGACAACGCACCCAACACTAGGAATGGCACGTTGGCAAAGAAAAGGTCTGGGCAAAGGCTCGGATCTCGCTGAGAGCCCTTTGTCGGGACCGTTTCCGACTGACAAAGCGTCTGCCAACCCCTCGTCCCAATATAGCTTTCCTTGCGTTGTCGGTGGCGGGAGGGACGGTCAATATCTATCTGTTATGGGTGCTGATCATCTTGCACTGAGGACTTGATCATTATCGTTCAGATCACGCTATCCATCAAGATGAACACGGCATTTTCAACCGCCCACAACATGGTATCACTACCATCCATCGCTGCCAGGATCACGCCGCCTCCTGAGGAGTTGAACCTTATTATCCCCAAATCAGAGACATGTCCTGTTATTCCGGCATCACCTGGATGCATCACGCAGACACCGGCTGGATCGGCAACTAGTCCTTCCACGCGGAGGAGGAACCGAAGACGATCGTCTAATTCTCGTGCTCGTCCTCCTCGTGTTGATGTAAGACCTGTACCTTACACCAACTCGCACCTCATCTTCTCGCCACGGCCATACGAGAGTCTGTATGTGGAAAGAGCATACCTCACCAGCGCTCTACAACAGCACTCTAGCCGTGCTGCAAACCTAATGAGACAGTACTCCATTGTCGAGTCGCAGCTACAAGGCCTTCCCGGAAACAAGGGCCGGCGCAAATTACGCAAGCAACTCGGCCTCCTCAAGTCAAAGATCAACGAGGCTTTTGAACAGGAGAGAGCCATCTTCTCCCGTCTTACCGAACTCTACATGGAGATTCAGAGCCGCGAGAGTTGGATGCAGATTGGGTACCAACAGCAGCAGGTTTGGTCCATGGATAGTCCCAGTGTTGGCACCCCTTCTGTCTACAGCCCCATGTCCTACAGCCTGCCTACCCCGACCACACCCTTGAACGGAGCATGCGCAGAGTTTATACCCATGGGCTACTTTGGCGACGTCCATCATCTACCCGAGTCCTCGCTGGGCCAAGAAGAGGCCAAAGCAAGCCTTGGTCTGGAGACTGTTGACGAGGCCGGCGAGGATCTCTTATGCAGACCTGATTCACCCTGCGAAAGCGTCGAATCAGACACGACTCCCGCAACTCCAGTTGCAGCAGACGCCCCAATTATCGAGGCAACTGACCTGGAAGAGGCATCCGGTGATGTCCGCACCATGGCTATCAGGAAGAGACGGTTCAGCCTCCCTTGTCTACAGAACGCATGGCCCGAAACATGAGCCAAAGAAAGTGCTTGTCCATTGTGTTATTACTACTGATTTCCGATACAAGTACGCATGGGTGCGAATACGCTCGATATAAACATGTTTCAATATGTACAACGAGAAGTTTGGATTTAGGTAATCAACGGAGCACAAAGCAACAAAGAACACTTCTTTCTGTATGTAAGACTAAGTCATCATCTTCATTATATCATTAATAGCATAAAAGCTATCATTAGCATCAAAACAATTGAATCCAGGCTGCTCATTTTTGGGTGAAATGTATACCTACGTTTTCTCAAAAAATACCATGTCGCTAATATATCAATCTACCACCCAATTTGGTCCCTTTTTTACGCAAACTCTCCAAATTGTCCATCGTCAAACCCTAGGTCCTTAGCCGATTGCTGCTTCTGCTGCTTCACGTCCTGGGAGCTCGGAGGAGGTGGCAGCGAGAAGCCCTTTGCACCACTAGGTCCTGGCGGAGGTGGTGGAAGAGCAAAAGATTGCAAGTCTCCTGAGCTGGATCCTCCCGCTGGCGAACTCTGCTGCTTCCGCCTGCCAAACTTGGACCCGCCAAAGCTCACTGTGATGGTCTCTCCATCCTTGAGGCTGTAATCCCGTTTCTCTTCCTCCTCCTTCTTAGCAGCTGGTCGACTTTGCTCTCCCTCCCAACCAAGAGCCTTACGCGCCTCCTGCAGAGCAATGGATAGGTCAAACGCCTCACTGCGCTCCTCAAACCCAATACCCAACACCGCGCGTCTCCCCTGCGGATCCCTCACCGTAAGAGCAAAGAAACGGCTACTATCCAGCACAGGTTCAACAACAGCAGCAGCGGTGTAAGGCGCAGCGGCAAACAGCTGCCCAGTAGAGGCGTCCTCGAGCACGGCGTCGACCTTGAGCTTGTTCTCGGAAGAGGGCGACTCGTAGGCTGTCTCGAGGATGCGCAGCCGGGCGGTGAAGATGTGCCGCTTGGGATCGGCAGTCCAGGCGCTGGCAGAGTAGCCCTTTGTAGACGTAAGGGGAGGGATGTTGTAGACGTGGACGGCGTTGGCGACGAAGAGGATACGCTGGATGGCGTCGCTCGGGAGGGGAGTGCCAGTGGCGGGGTCTAGAAGCTCCATTGAGGTGTATTTTTTTGAGGTGTTTGGAAGAGGGAAAAGAGAGCTGCCTGGTGATGGATGCTAATGTGGTGTTGCGACGCCTAGGAGGGGCACTCGGATCGGTGGAGGGGCAAAGCGCGGGGCACCGTCGGGTTACTGTAGGGTAGGCGAGTGGGTGATGGACCCTGCAAATGGCCAGACTTGAGCACGCTATAGAATGATGCGATTCGACTGGCTGGACATAGAATTGAGGGTAGCCATTCACAACTACTCACGAGTTAAGTATTGGATACAATATCCCATCATGATACCTAGTACACTTTATGGTGGCCATCTTTACAGGGGATACACCCATACTCCCCTATCGTTCAGCGGTGTTATCGCTCGGCCCCGCTCCCCGCCGACCCCGCCAAAAAATGACGGGAGCTCTCACTGACTCACCAGCGTCAAAATCTCCCCTCCACCAAATCCAGACTTGGGAATATCATCATCCACTCATAGAAGAGACGGCGATACCCTCTCCACTACCAAACAATGGCAACCGTCGAAGCAACCCGTGAGCTCATCCCTTCAATCCATACTTGTTACCATTCGCTAATACTCCGCAGCCGCCGCTCCGGCTGAGCAGCAGGAGCAGCCATCTTCAACTTCCGACTTTGAGTGCGCCTCTCCAACTCTTACACCTCCCTCACCTCGCTGACAACTTCTCCAGCATCGTATCAACCTACCGCGGCCTCCTCGAATCCGACCCCCACCTAACCAAGCCCGTCGCCGCCATCGAGTCCCTCATCGCGCTGCTAAACGCCCACCCCTCGACGACAGTCTTTGAGACTCTCGAGATGGTCAAGGTCCACTCTGACCGTCTCAAGGACTCTGTCGCCAACCCTGTACCCCTATCCGCCGGAACGGACCTCTTCTTGCAGTACCTCGTCTCGTCTCTACGCCAGCAGGATGGCAGCTTCGATGCGGTGCGACAGCATTTGCTCCGTAACGGTCGCCTCTTTGCGGCGAGGGCCAACGCCGCTCGTGAAGGTATTGCCGACGCGGGCTTTAGGCTCGTCCGCGAGGGGCAGTGCATTCTCACGCATGGTGCTTCACGATCAGTCGTGGGGATTTTGGAGCGTGCCGTGCAGGATCTCGGAGCTGCCAAGTTCAAGGTCATCTATGTTCGTGAGGAGACGCGCGTGGAGGAGAGTGACCGCGTCGTCCGCGAGCTTCGTGAAAAGGGTATCCCGGTTGCTGAGATTGCAGAGGCCTCGGTTGCCTACGTCATGGGTCTGCTGCGACAGGTCAATATGGTGATTGTGGGCGCCGAGGCCGTCACCTCCAACGGTGGCATCATTTCTCGTATGGGAACTCTGCAAATCTCCAAGCTGGCTGCTCAGGCTAGCGTGCCTTTTTATGTCGCTGTCGAAACGCACAAGTTTGCCCGCAAGTTTGTCATGGACCAACGAGACATTGGCTTCAAGCAGGACGTGCTCGACTTTTCCGTCAACACCAAGAGCAAGCAGCCCGTTGATGCTGTCGATTTTACAGTTTGTATCCCATTCTTTTACTCTCTCTCAGTTATCTGACAGATATATAGCCCCCTGATCTCATCTCCAAGCTCATCACAGAGAACGGGATTAAGCTTCCTGGTTATGTGTTTGAGCAGCTCCTCGATATCTACGGTAGCTTGAACAGCTGAGCGGCGCCGTTGATGCAGAAAAAACAGCGCTGCGCCCACTCTCGGCCGAGACAGGTGCTCGTCTTTGGGAGACGGGCCCTGTTAAAGACTCAGGGGGCTCATCTCCAGCTCACCGAGCCCTCGTGATCACCCATGGTGTATCTCTATTGACCGCAAAGATCCAGCATCTAGGCAATGAAATGGCGTTCAGGATTAGTATAAGATTTGCTAGGGACTCTGGACAAAAGTTGGACCTATTAATGTGCTATGTTTACGAGAAGGGGTACCAAGGATGGAAAAGGTACACCACGTCAATCTTTTGGTAGAGGAGTTCAAAAGCCGCACTCTCAGGGGCCGATACTGGAACATAGATGATAAGAATACATTTGCTATCTCAGTGAGTGACAATCTTCCCCTTCATCCCTAGGTACTTTAGGTATTGTGACAATCTGGACCTTGATAAAACACCGCCTTGAAAAAAACACCACCCAAAACAACCAACCGACCGACTACTAAAATAGTCGTGTGTGACAAGAGAAACTCCAGGAACCTGTTCCCCTGACCTCACTACCCCTGCTCCTAAATCAAACTTAGATATCCCGAACAAGTCTGGCTCCAACCCACGCATAAGGGTAGTTCCTCTGATACCAGTTTACAAAGCTCGCACGTCCCGCAATGCGTGGGTGCGTAGCCCACGAACCGCCCAGAACAATGTTGTGCTTGCCGTCAAAGAAGTCGCTTGTGTACAGGGGATATAGCGACATGGGCTCGAAACCCTCATGGGGCTTGAGAGTCGAGCTTGTCCACTCCCACACACCTCCCATCTCAGACTGGCCAGCAAGCTTGTTGCCCTGGGATGTCACTGGCATGGGGTGCCAGTGACGGAAACCGACATTGGCGTCGGTCAGGTCAAGGAACAGCTCCGAAGAGCCGTCCTTGACCGATTCGGAAGATTGGGAAGGTGGTGTCTCTTCGACGCCATCATTTACAAGGTGACTACATGAATGTAAGTATAGAACTAAGAAGGGTTATGCAAGTTGCTTACCCATTAACTGCTGGCACCGTCTTTGAAAGGATCCGTTCCGCATCAGCCCTCTTCTGCTTGTTGACGTACGCATAGATGCTCTTGGCCTCCTCAAAGGTAGGAATTCTTCCACCCATCCATGAGGCACAACCAGAAAGCTCATCATACGAAGCAAAGACGGGCCAGTCTAGAGCGTGCTTGAGGGGCACGAGTCCATACACGGTTCGAACGTATTTGCCCTCGAGAAACGAGTCGGGGACTTGGTTGTTACCATGGTCGTTCCCATTGGCATGCCCATTTGAGTGTCCGTTGGTGTGCCCGTTAGAATGTCCGTTGGAATAACCATTGGTATGACCGTTTGAGTGGCCGTTGGTATAACCGCCATTGGTACTCTCGTTCACTGTCTTGGATGGATCCCAAGACCACGATGCTGGTACACTGTTGGTCTTGGTGCTGTATAGATATCGAGCGTACTATAATGCAAGTTAGAGACATATGCGTGGGCTGGTATTCTCATTTCATACTTCTTCGTTCGTGATGGGCCGCCCCTGAGCCTGAAAGGCGTGGACCTTTGCTTGCCGAGCTGGCTTCTCATTATCCCTGCAACAGATTAGCTTCACGAAATCATCAGTAGAAGAGATCCAACATACCAGCCAAAGTGACCAGAAGTATCGGTACAATCCTCAGGATCATCCATGCCCAAGGTGATGGTTTGCTCAGGGACATTGAACCATTGGTTCGGCACTCTCGCCTCGTACGCCTGCTTGGCCATCTTCTCAAAGTTGGGCTGTGCTGTATGAGGTGGCGGTAGTGTCTTGTCGCTCTGTAGCATCATGTAGAGCAACGTCTCAATGTGCATCAGCTCATGTTCGAATCCGACCCAAATGGCCCGAGCAATGTGCCTAGGGATCTTTCTTGCACCATCTCTATACAGGGCCTCCACTCGGGATCGCACTCTTCCCTGATACTCTATGATCTCTTCAACTGGAGGCCATTCATCAGGGATCTCAGAGTGCGTATGACATAGCTCAGGGTTGTCCACATCAGGGTCAATTCCGCGTTCAAAGATAGAATAGTAGTATGCGGGATCAGTTGGGGCTTGACCAGTAGTCTTGGTCAACTGAATGTCAAGGAAGGTCGGAATGTGACCGAGATAAAAGATGCAAGCATTTCGAAGCTTGATGGGCTTCTCGTTGAGCTCCTCATGAGGAAGCATCCCCTGGGTCACTACGTCCCAAGCCTTCCACAAGGCCTCCCAGTCTTGGACTGCAGGAAGCGGCTCGGTGGCGTAGAGTGACGGAATCAAGCTGAATGGCATGGCGGACTTTTGCAACATGTGGAGACCTAGATAGGTAGTTGTTAGCATCCATTCTGCCCAGTCTCTAAATATCTTGTTCTTGTTGACCCCCCCACGTCATCTAACAAACAAGACCTAGACTTGCCGACCCGGGCCACAAAGGGAAATACCAATATGCAGCCGTCGGGTCACTAGATGCATGTCTTGACCTGATTCGCGGGGTAGTCCGGGGCATGCACAACCCCAGGGGCCTCAAAATCCAGTCCGGGGTGGGAATATTGATCACGAGGAGATGCAACCTACCATACTCGTCTCCCCGACTCCAACGACCCATCTCGGTCAGGCCTGACTGGGCCCAGAGCGTCATTGTTTCCTCGTCCGAATATTTCAGACTCTGCTCAATCTCAATTCGCTCATGCGGCATGACTCTCGATCCGAGGACATCGGTCGGGCGAGTGGGTGCAACAAAGGCTTGATGGCGGCCGCCTTCATCATCGTACACGTACTCGCCGATGACCCTCCATTCCTCCACCTTGAAGGCTTCTTCAGAAAGGAGTTCGTTGGCATGGGAAAGGCCGTTGAGGATGAATCTGTGTATTCTGTTAGTCCTGGAGAGCCGAGGTTGATTTATGATTGGCTTACTGATGGGTCAGCCCCTTGGAGTCTGTATAGAACTGTCGCATTAGCATTGCTCCCATGGCTGCTGCAAGTCATTACACACCGTTGTACGCATGGCTGAAACTTGGTTAGCGAGGCTGATTGTGAGGCAACGGTTTCACTTACTAGACCTTGGCTGGGTTATTGCAGGCATCAACACCTACGATCATGGAATCTGAAGGTCGGAGAACATCCGCAAATCCTCCCAAGAAGGCTGCTGCTTCATCCCTGGAGAAATTGCCTGAGATGATGGAATTAGTGACCAAAAGTTCAGAATCTCATAAAAAACATACCGATACTGGATCCCAGATGAAGAATACACTTGGAGCGCCCGGTGAGGGAGGGATGCTTGAGCCATTCCCGTCCGTCATCATATGTGCCCAGCAGACCGTGACACGACACATACTTGAAGTCGGGCACTTGTGCGAGGGTACGCTCGAGCTCTTTGCGAGAAAGATCCAATGCAAAGTACTGAATGGGCTTTGCGAGGTCCTCGAATGCTTGAAGAAGCAAACAAACTTTGCGTAGATTCCTTGATTGTGTTAGAAGCGCGGTCGGAATACTGAGGGAATCGACTGACCCGCTTCCTAGCTCGATCACCATGGAGCCCTCAGGGATCTGTCTCGCAATCTCGGCGGACGACCGCTTCAACACCTCAATCTCATAGTTGGTCAAGTAATACTCATCCAGATACGTGATCTGGTTCAGTATAAGCAATGGTGAGTAGAATGGTCCTGACAAAAACATACATCCTCAAAGATCTGTAATCCCTTCTCGTTGTATAAGAGGAGCGTGGGAAGCTTGCGGGGCCCATCTTCAGGGTTAAACTGAGAGATGATCTGATCTTTCAAGTTGATCTCAACATGCTCACCACGAATATCAATGATATCTGGCAGCGCCGGTGATGGCTTGCTCACCGCGGGCCTTGCCCCTTGAAAGATGGCCGGAGCGTTGATGGAAGAAGGCATTGCAAAGCAAACGCAAATGACAACGAAACAGTGAGGACGCTTCAGCTCGGGACGGGACGTGCTAGGGATGTGGACTGATGGGAGCCAAGGTATTATATTTTATAAAGCGCAACAAGACCAAGAGCAGAGGCGCGTCCAAGGGCGTCGGCCTCGTTAGTAGTCCTCCCCTCCAACGCACCAGCTCCGAGGTACCTGAGGATCTCTGCCTCCTGAGTGGAGAACATCTCGGACAACTCCTCATCCTTGGGGGCAAGGCGTCTGAGCCGAGCCAGCGGACACGGCCAAACAACGCGGGGGGCGCCACACTATCCTTAGTTCAGTGAATCGTCATGATACCGAAGGGGCAACGATGAGAGTCCCAGCCAGGAACAGCGGTCCACTTGGAGGCGGTACATGGAAGGCCGGCTGGGCGCCGAAGAAAGCAAATCCACCTCCGTTCCGCAAGTGTCGGAGCGGTGGGAGGTGGAATCATATCTTGCCGGGCCTCTCACGGTGAACCATTTCGAAATAAGTTTGTCATGGACTGCAGCTCCAAACTTGCAAGCATCAGCGCTTGTGGAGAGAGAGTGGGAGAGGTCGGGAGCTGGCAAATCAGGACGTCATGAGCATCACGCCCCACGCCCCACGCGCGTGGGAGGCGATGCTGGGAAGAGCTCACGAGGCCAGCTCCGAGGTATCAGGCTTGCGGGATGTTTGGTATTTGGGGGTGAGCGTCGAGCTCCCTGGGAAGGGAGGGATCGATGGTGCCGCATCGCCTGGTTGGTGTCGGGGTATTTAAGATGATCAATGGCGCTCGCCTTTGCTGTTGTGTTGTGCATGATGGTGCTTCGGGACTTCAGCCTTATCTTGCGTGATAAAGGCGACTTACAGTTACCCCAGATATTCGAGATATGGGGGATCCGGGAGGTCGGTTCAGCTTGTATGGTACTGTACGCACGGTATCCCACATCCTGACCTCCTCATCTGCTCCATCATTCCCGAAACCGACTGCACCATCTCCTGCAGAAGCCACGGTTACCTTGGCCGTCGTCCTCGCCGCACGCCCTGCCTGCGACATAAACCGGATTGTACGGGTCATGGACTGGAATCAAGTCGTCGTCCGAGGGTCGCACGTGGAACGGGGTTCGCCGATCTGGAGATAAGATTGCTCTTTGCTCTCTTGGTTGAGGGTTGTAGCTCCCCGCGAGGCTTCCGGCATGCCGACTGCAGACCCCTCTGTGCGCTCCTGGACCATCGACCATCCACTAGGGGTGCTTGATTTGGAAGCATCTGACAAGGGGTAAGCACTTCTGGGCTTGGTGACATGCATTTGCCCAGTCTTGGCAAGTCTGACTTGATGCCGACGTCATATGCTCTGTGCTGAGCTCTTCTCGTTGGTTTCACAAGCTGAGCCAGAAGATGCTGTGCAACCACCCAGCTCCCCGAGAATGGTGGGTGAGAGCGCCTGGAAGGAATGCTATCCCACGTCCAAGAGACCCGCCCGCATGGCCTCAGTTTTCTCGATGATCCGGCAGGTTTTGCCGACTTTATGCGTACCGGCCCGGCCTTGCTCGTGTGAGCAGTACCAAAACGCTGAGACGATTGTCAATTGCCGTCATCTTGTTCGTTGAAGCCGTTACCGTAAGCGCATCAATGGGTCGACATGGACGATGGAGTCAAATGCTGTGCATGCCTAGGTTGTATATCCCTGACCGCAGCGTGGGGGTGGCTATGAAAACAACTCAAAAGAAGGCTGGCTGGCTGGCTGTCTTTCTTTCTTTGTCCGCGGGTTGACAGTGAAGGAGGCAAGATGAGGCATCCCATGATTTGTTTGCCCGATTAGGTATCCCATCAATTCCTGCCTGTTAGGGCAATTCGACGAGCTCCTGCTTGCTACAGTAGCATGGGTAGCTCCTACCTCGTCCTATTCCTCCTTCACAACCTCCATGGCATCAATCTCTACCCTCAATCATCTATTTTATCCGTCTTAACACCATACATACCCAAATCACTCCAAGGACCATGGAATCTTTGTTTTGGATGTCTCGCTAATTCAGTCATGCCTCCAACGCCCCCCAAGTCATGCATCTATTCAAACAGCTTCCAAAATCCCAGCAGAATTCCACACCACCCTTCATTTCCATCCCAGTACATAAGTCTTGCATTCATCCCAGACCGACTCCTCTGGTTTCCGGGTTCCCATCACGAATTCGTTACATCTGTTTTGGTCGTTAAAGCCTCCCTGAGCTTTGCCTATACAGAAACGCCATCCCACCAAGTCCAAGCCTGTTTAGAGGATACCAACTCCCAACGAGCCCGCACCCGCAAACTCTTCCAAGTCATTCAATACGTTTCCGATTCGTTGCGACTCGATCATTGCAAGCTTCTCCATCGAAAATTCCAGAATTCTTTGCTGAAAGAGGCCTTCGTCAAGGCCTGGTAGTACCAGTTGGCTTTCCGACAACGAAGGCTTGCCTGCACCGCCCGCAGGGGCTGCCTTGGCAGATAGACCTTCTCCTCGATGTTCCAAGGCAACTGGAGGTGATTCGGCTAATCCAGATCGTAGTCCAGATGAACTCCCCACGGCTGAAAACGATAATGCAGGGCTGATGCTGGAGCCATGAGTGTAGCTCGACGTCCCCTGATGATCTTCTGTGGCGCCCATCGAACGAACAGGTTCCCAGCTGCTACCACGCGACCTGTCAGACCCTTCGTCATGTTGAGATCGATGTCCATCATCCGAGGGGCATTGAGGAGACGCTTTGTCCGCCTTCGTGTACGGCTCATTCATGCCAGTATCACCAACAGGCCGTATACTCAATCGCCGAACCCCAAAGGATGGGTTGGACATGGGGTCGGCGTTGTTAGCCTGTTGATTGAAATGGTTCTTTGCATCCACAAAGTACTGATTTAGTTCTTCCAGGTATGTCAAGTAATTTTGTGCCACCGGAAGATACTTCGTCAGCTTGTGCAGTGCCTGACAAGGCGTCCTTGTTGTCGCGCCTTCAAGCACACTGGTGCTCTCATCCATGTCCCGTTCAATGCTTTCCGAAACTGCCATGCGTTGTTGAATATCCATGTTGGGGAATTGGTGGGCGTATACAGCCATAAAGCCGGATAGCCACACGGCAAACACGGTCAAGCATGATTGAGGAAGCTTGTCCTTGCAGATTTCAACCAGATCGAGGATATCTCGGGACGCTCGGAAGGCAGTGTCGGCAACTTCTTCCCAAGGCTGGCCCCGTGCTGCATCTTGTGCACTCGTAAGGGGTCCTTGCGGTCTGCCACAGCGGATGGGCAGAAATGGAAGATACTCTCGGTTGAGGATGATATGGCACACCGAAGACAGCATATGCAATGATACATACGTATTCGTAGCTTGGTGATTATCATGGCGGTAATAGTTTTGACGTGACAGCGTGAATGTGTCCGGGAGGTCCTTATGAAATCGATCCAATCTCTCTCTCAGCCGGCAGAATGTTGATCGACTATCCCACGGCGATGCGGTTTCTTGCGAGCGGCCACCCGCCGTACTGTAGTGGGAAATATCGCTCCAAATCTCAACCAACTGCACAAATCGGCTCAAGGTACTGTCATCGTTGACTTTTTGTGAAACAGATTCTTCCGGGCATCGTAGATACCCAGTGTAAACATCCAAAGCAAGGTCAAACGCCATCTCTGAGCACGGGAGTTGTATCCCAATGCTCTCCAGGGGCATGCTCATGGTCCGCTCGCTGCCGCAGGCCATCATGCGATCAAGAACCAGACAACTGTACATAGTGCGTCTTCGAGACTCCCTTATGATCCCAATTTCAGATGACCTCGTTCGAGATTCATTGGCCACGGCGGCGCGAGCTTCTCGTATCTTCATAATGTGATCGTCAAGGCCAAGTTTGAGGAGTTTTGCCATCCGTATTGCAACACCAACATACATCCAAGCGCTAGAGTTACTAAACGTGTGGCGTTGACTCCACTCGAATAGTCCTAGCATCAGAAATGCCTGGACTCTTTCCACAGTGACAACGGTCATGGCTGTTCTCAAGGGACCAAGTGCAGTCGTGAGGGCATTGGCAAAGAACTCAGAGGCGGCCATGGGGTCGGGGTTGTGCTGCAATGTCCGTGGCCGCACGTTCCCACCTTGTTGGCTTGACAGGTGTGTCACGTACTTGACGAGGTCCGTATGGAAGCGAGCCGTGAGAGTGAGGATACCAAGAAGGACCAGATTCAGCTCGGACGAATGGTGCTGTTTCTGGCCTTGTCTGCGACTCATTTTCTCCTTCAAAGTTGGGAGATGAATGAAAGACAGCTCAGTTGCGAAATGCTGCTTGTAGATGGCAAATAGCTGATCCCAAAGCTCTATCGTTAGAAATGGGTAGGCGAGAATATCTTCGGCGTAGGCTGTGGATTTTTCACTGTCGAAACCAGGTGCTTCGTCCATTTTCCGTGCCCTCTTCCTCTCATGAGGGCCATCCTTCTCTTGCCTTCCGCTTGCCGGGGGTTCGATTCTTTTGGGAGGGAGAGATGTGGCCTCCGGGTACTGGCACTGGTGGCCTCCTTTGATACAAGTATCACAGGGACTGTTACCGCCATCATTGTCGCACTTAATTTTCGATCTGCGGCATCTCAGACAAGCAATACTAGACCTCATCGGCTGCCTCGTTTTCGAAGTCTTCTTTCCCTCTCTGGCAGTTGAGTGAGAAATAGGTCGATGATCGTCGGCATAGCCCCCGGTTGGCTCGAAACCGCCGGCATCAGACCTGGTTTGCCCGTCTAGGAAACCAACCCGATGTGAGGCCGGCGGAGTGGCCTCGGGGGCAGAAGAGAGCTCCTCGATTTTGCGCTTCGGAGTTGACTGGTTCGAGGATGCGTTGGACAGCTCATCAGCCTCAGGATCCGCAGGCGAGAGTATTGACTGGATGCGAAGTTGAGAAGCTATTTTGGCGATGTTGGGCTCTGAACAAGAACCCAATGTGGTCTCAAAAATCAAGAGAAGGAGAAACAATCCCCGAAGAAGTCACTACTCGTTGAGTCAAAGTCGCCCGTAAAGACCACTGATCGAGTTGGAGAGCAGATGCGAACTCCACAGATATAAGCCCAAATATCGTAATCGATAATCGAATGACTAAACCGATCAAATCAACAACTCCCAGTTTTCGCAGGAGGAGGTCGCAAAATGAATCGAACTAGTGTTGCGAGCCTGGACGATGCAATCGAGTGTCCAGTCTCTCGAGTGTACTGAACGGAGCGATCAAGTTCGAGGAAAGCTACACCTGGTTCTGCTTTCAGGAACGCATTGTAGCGACAGCAGGGTCAGTTTTCTGGCGAAAAGCAACTACTCTTGGCCGTAATGATAGTTCAGTAACGTCGAAGGTAAGCCAAAGGCAGAACTGCTCAAGAAGAAGCCGATGAAAGGGAACTACAGACGAAACTTCCGAGCCGACCGCTAGGTTCTCAGGCCCGACTTATTAGTTGTCATGCCCGGTCCACCGCCTCCCGCTTATTTGCCTACTGTGCTCGGCATGTACCAAGCTTCAGACCTCATAGCACGTTGGCTACAATGCGCACGCCCTCCTGGTCTCCCTAGGTACCTCAAGATGGTAAACCTTGGCGAGTAATCTGCATGCCAGGCGTGTGGGAGAGCTGGGTAAGGGGATAGGAGCCGCTAACGAAGCGATCCATCTTGCCTCCGATGGTTGACCCCACAGTAGAAACCAACAGAGCTCAATTTGAAGTCCGCATGTCTCTGCCGTACCGCTTCCTTGTGTGCGCCGAAGGGCGTGGCTAGCTAGACCAGTTCGTCCGTTGAAGCCGTGGCCGTGGCAGCAGGGAAGTTTGGTCCCTGAGCAGGGGCTCGCGGTATCCACCACGCGGGTAGGTCCCGCAGCTCGGTGGGCATGGTGAGCGCGAGATGTGTCCAGACATCACGGCCCAAACAACGGCCCATGCTCGCTATTTGGGTTGGTACGGGAGGGAATGCCGCCGGCTAGATCCAAGGCCTAACTTGGTAGAAGACGTTAGCCAACCAGAACACCCGCAGATACAGATCAGGCATGTCGTATGATTGCTGCACAATAGCTGTTGTTTCTCAACGAAGACCACCAAAACATATTCAAAACCGCCAGCTACGAGGTTGAAAGTGGTCGCGCCATCGGGAGGCCAGCCGACGCCTCATCCGATGACCACACCTCGGTGTGAGTAAACCAACCACGCTGAGCAAGGCATCCGATTTCGCAATAACATGAGCCACTACGTAATGATGGGGTAAAACGTACCAGTTATCGTCACGAAGAGCCTCTGTTCTGTGGTCAAATCTGGGGCTGACTTGAGTTTTGACACCCCTCGGTGCAATATCCGAGGCCGCCGCCGGCCGTTTTCCCCAGCGTTCCGGTGGGGGTTGATTCTCCTAACTAATTGACGTGCACTGGGCGGGCCCCAAGATCGACTCTCGACCTTTTCCGAGCATGGAGAAAGGAACCTGGGAGACTAGGAGCAGACAAGACGTGCAGTAGTGGACGCATCAGCGTGTATCCATACTTCCTTTTCCAGCATCCATGCGGTCATGATGGCAAGCAGAGAGATGAGAGTCGGATGCTAAATCGCCTTGGCGTTGAGAGCCAAGAGATGCCCGTACTCCCAACTTGCGCGCCATTGCATCCCTACTACGAACAACGTAGTAATGAGGGATTGACTCGTGATGATGAAACCAGGAACCATTATAGGGACGGCCCTACGAGGACTCCCTATTCGGAAACGCCAAGGGCAGCCAGGGGAGCGACAGGCATGCGGAAGAGGGCGTTGTCATTAGTTTCCTTGGCGATCGTGCAATTGTCCAACTGCGCTCGGGCCTTGATAGAGCGACTGATGAAGGGATTGTCAGACAATCGATTTGGCTATGCATGCAATAGGGCTGCATGTAAGTCCTCGCTGATGTTTTGTCGGGGTTTCTGCCAGGAGTAACGCCGTAAGTTGAGCATCTCGGCCGATGGGATAGCACAGCGCTTGCAGAGCCTCACACTCCTTTCCAGCGACATCGGCGAGTTCCAGTCTCAATCATGTGGGTGGACAGAGACCAGATGGATACATCGAGATCATGTGGAACCTGTTAGTGGCACGATTCTGACCAAAAGGATGGACCCGCGTGGGCTTCGTCGAGCAGCTCTCCCAGTACAATTCGAGACCAGCAAAAGGTCAAATGGTAATTGAAGCCTCGGGGCGCAATTCAATAACATGAGGCAAAAGGGAGGGGCGTATTCGATCATCAGAGACATCGATGCTCATGCTGTGTCGGATGGTGCACCGTAGCGTGCGGCGCAAGGAGCTGTAACCGGCAGCTGAAGTGAGAGCGGCGGCAATTGTAAGAATGTGTATGTAACACAGCCAACCATGACTAGGAGGAAATGTCAAAAGATGGGTCCTGGTTCCGAAAAGCTGGTAAACAAATGAATGTTCAATGAAGTTGTATGTAATTGTTGGTGATAAAAAGTTCCATCGATGATCAGGGCCCATCATTTTACGGAGACACACGTGGTTCGTGACCGCGCCTGCCTCCTTTTAGAAAGGATCAAATCTTGGAGGAAGGCACGATTGAAACTAAGAAGCCTTCGAGGAAGGTGAAAGGAGAGCGTTTACAACCTCATTAATAACATCACGGCATCCATCCAATTTACAGCAACCTACCCAGTTTCTATGCGGCTGCTAACTATCGAATCCCTGGTTTATGGATCCGAGGATCCATGGATCCCAAGTGACTCCATCGTCTTCCGTTTTTTCATTTCTCTCACATCATGGATTTCTCCTCGAGAGATGTTCTCATAATCCCCTACGGTCACGGCGGCAACCCACTTCCTGGAGGACCACCGTCCATCTCGCCTGAACAGCCAGACACCGCCAGAGCCTTGTTGACAACAGACAACGACTAGCATCCAACTCGAAGCGAAAAGTTACCTCACGATGAACCCCCACAGACTACCAACTCCCACGGATATGCCGAGGATAGATCCCTGTATCCCGCCTCTTTACGACAGCATGCAGTGACATGTTGGTATGGACATGGACCCGACCGAGAGTGCCAAGCTGATCCCGAGCGGGCTGGCTGTCACCGGGCAAACTATAACAGGAATGGCCGTTTAAGCTTAACTGCTTCGCCCTCCCGCACACGCAATCCCAAGCTGTTCAGCTTGCCAGGTCAACAACTTTTTTGTTGATTTTCCAAGACACCACAAGAAAAGAATAGTCTCGACGCACATTACGTACGTGATCAACTTTGATAAAGATGGTGCCAGAGCAAGCACTTCGACATTATTCGCTCGTATTCCGGTGGCGGCACCCTCAATGGATTGCGCCCACCAATGAATGACGTCGCCCCGTCCCAGAGGCCTCACAACTCGCAGCTCACCACACGCATAAGCGCCGACAGGCGCCCTACTGCTTGACCATGATGGATATTTTGCGACCAACGTCCCCGTTGCGACAATTTTGTACTCATCTCTCGAATAGACCGCCTGCAACAGCCGCCGTATCATAAGCTATTTCTTTAACAATTTAACGTATTGCTGCTGTGTTGCCGCGCATCGCGCTTGTCAGGCACCATCTCTGGCCTGAGCGCCGTCATAAAACCAACCCCTCCATCTCTAACTTCGCGAGTTCCAAGCTTGGGACACACTCCTACCCCTTCCTTGTTTTTAACAACCTGTCCCTTCTTCCTCAAAGAATCTGCATACGAATCTCTGTATTGGAAGATTGCCAGAGCTCAGCGAATATGGCTTCGGGACACAACGTAAGTCAACCTCACTTCCAGCTATCCCATCATAGTATCCGTCCATGACGTCTATAATTCGCCCTCCCTTAGCGCCCCTTTCGTACTAACACAGGCTTGATCAGGACCCAAAACTCCTCTACGCTGTGGAGGGCATCAACGCCTACCACATCTCTAATGGCAAGGAGCGATCTCTCACCCGTTCGGGGCCGCAGACCCTCTCGCTGCTCATGGTCCCGACCTCGTCGGGCTTTGCTGAGCCCTCAGGGGTTGGCTCCGACGGCGAAGAGGATTTCTATCTTCACCTACACCTCCCTCCCGAGCTCGACCTCCCCTTGCCCGCCACGACTCAAATCTACCACCAACCACCCAAGAGCTACCTGATCCCCCGCTGGGATCTCGGCCCCGATAGCGGCGCCTTCACTCGGATCGAGTTCCCGTCCCTCGACAGCAGGTCAGGTGTCCAAGAAGACGTCGATACCTTCGAGACTATCCTCGCCCAGTGTACTGCTTTCCTCGAGAGAGCTCCTGCGCCCCAACCGAGAGACTCCAAGGCAGCCCTAGCCAAGGAGCGCGAGGCTGCTGGCGAAGAGCTTCCTGCCTACAATCCGGCCAACTACAACCCAGGGGAGGCCTACGTTCAGGGCAGCCATAGTTCCCATGCCGGAGGTCGAATTGTGCTTGTCGATGAGGAAGATGGTAGTGTCATCGGAGAACTCACCGATACCTACCAGGTGGTTGAAGACAGCAAGGTCCGCCCAGGCTCCAAGGGTACGTGACAGATTCTTTCGAAATGTCGCTTGTGCTGCTGCTAACACATATCCAGAACCCGTCGAGATTTCTTTTCCTGCGGATGGCGGCCAGAACATTTCTGTGCAGCCTGTTTCGCAGGCATACATGGAGATGGACATACATCCGGCCTACAAAAAGTCGACAATAGTCAACAGTGCCACCAAGGCATCCCGGCTCATCGTTACGACATCGGATGTCGTCTCCAGGACGCTGCAGAGCCAGGCTGACAGCTTCACAAAGAACACCAAGCCAAATGCCAAGCCTGTCACGTTTGCTCCATCTACCCATGACCGGATTCGTCGCATCAACAACATCTCGGACAGAGCCGCTACCTTTTCATCGTCGACAGTTGGTACGATTGGAAATCTAGCTCAGAACTTTGGCGCAAGCGTCACTCGCCGTAAGGATGGACGGGCCAGAGGCTTCGACAAGGACGGAAACGCAATCGACACGTACAAGCCCGGTATGCTCAACAAGAGCTTGATGGCCTTCAACACGGTTGTTGACGGTATCGAACAAGCCGGCCGCAACCTGCTTACAGGAACGTCATCTAGCGTGACCACAGTGGTTGGTCATCGCTGGGGCGCTGAGGCTGGCGAGGTATCGCGAAATCTGGGAGGCGGCTTCAAAAACGTGGGACTCGTCTACATCGACGTGACGGGAGTCTCACGTCGCGCTATTCTCAAGAGCGTTGCCAAGGGTATGGTTGTTGGCAAGGTCAAGGGAGGGGGTGAGATCATCGTGGGAGGTACGGAGAGCAACGCCGAGCTCATTGCTGCCCGAGATGGAAATGGAAAGGGTGCGCATAGCACTTATGGGGATAACGTGAGCATTGCCAGCGGCTACGATCCCAACGGCAAGAGGCCAGCCAAGGGTCCTTTCTGAGAGAACATGATGACGGATAGCAACTTGGTTGGATTGGGAGGATATTCTTCTTTTCCTGCGATAATCAAGGGTGAAGATCCAAGAGTTGGTGTTGGTGGGAAACCCAGTTGCATGCGAGCCTACCTATGGATTTCTTAATGGCAGTTTCTAAGAAACTCGAGAATTGAGCTAATTATTATCCTTCTAAACACGTTCTTAAACCGGGTGCCTGTCCTAGACTATCAAGCAATACTCCTTGTTTTCATCTTCTTTACAATTGTCATTCCATGTGCCAAAGGTGCCATGAGCATGAAGCTCAATTTGACGTCACGTGTGATCGCGGGGCAGTCGCACACTGACCGCGTCGCGCGCCAAGATAGCTTCAACCTTACCTAGATAGACAACTTGGAGAATCATAGCCCTTTCGGAACAAAGGGCAGGACGATATGGCCAGGTGCTTTTTAGATCTGTTAACGGAGTAAACGACTGTCTTTCAAATTTCTGCACCTCATCCCTCTTCGTTTTCCGAGCGTGATCCTCTGGACCAGCATACGGCGCCCTCGATGGGTCGCAACGACGTCGACATTAAGACTTGAGACGATCGACTTCGATTAATGTGCCGCTTCGAACTCATTGGACTCACTATTATCACGATTCGCGGTCTTAGAGTTTGGATAAGTTCTAAAAGGGCGCAAAATCGGTATGTTGATTTACAGCCCAACCAAGCCCGAGCATCACCGCTAACCATACCATCAAGGTCCAAGTCATGCTCCACGAAATCCTCCTCTCCCTCTCGGGACACCCATCCCCCCTCCTGCGAACCGACACTTCCCAGCCAAATGCCCTCTCTGGCGTATCCCCTGCCGAGCGTCAGCTCCTCGCCTCGGCCGCACATCTCAGCGACGTCCACGTCAAGCTCATCAGCTACACGGCCCAGATAGCAAACGCCCACCCTTCGACCATCTGTCGCGCCGTCGCCACGGCCATTGACACGATACATTTGTCTGCCTTTCAGCGCAAGGTCCTCGAGGTCGAGGCGAGCATTCTACGGGATGATCCCGAGTTGGTGGGGGCGTATAATATCGTGCCGTTGACAGCGGTGGTGGGAGAGTTTAAGGACTGGAATAGGAGAATGGACTGGCTCTGGGAGATGGTGCAGTTTATGCTAGCCAAGGATAAGAAGGGTGAAGTGTGCCACGGAGCTCATCTGATGGACCGACTACGGCTCGAGCTACAGAGCGGATATCGAGATGTACAAGACACTGCCATGAGTCTTGTTACTGTGGCCGAGACGGCATGGCTGAAACAAGTATCGGCATGGATTTTATATGGAAGACTTCCGAGCTTTGGAATCGAGGACTTTTTTGTGCAAAATGTCCAAGATTCTGACGAGGTTGGTTTGCATCCCACACATACGAGGACCACTATTGACTTGACCAGGAGTATATATCACGGGCAAGCTTGCTACCCGCCTTTGTGACGCCGGCTACAGCTTCTTCGATGCTGTTTATCGGAAAGTCACTAAATCATATCAGAGTCAGAAGCAGTGTTGACTCGGGACTACGAGGACTTGACCATCTATCGTCCAAGTTACAAGAGCTGTCAAGTCTTTCGTTCCCCATAAAAAGTACCAGCTTCTCGAGGGCCATTACGGCTGTACGCCTATCTCTCTCGGAAAACACGCTGCAGAAACTTCTACCATTGGCCAAGGTGACAGAGATGCTGCAGCTCTTGAGAGATTTCTTTCTACTAGGTCGTGGAGAGTTTGCCATGCAGCTAACCCATGAGGCGGATGAGAAGATACGCAGTCGATGGAGGAGAGCCGACAACCTAGCCTACGAAAAGGGCGACGGTCTTAAGAACGTGACGGTCAAGGAGGGTGAAGTCGCAGCAGTTCTCGCCAGAACATGGGCGGTTTTGGCGTCGATGCAAGGTCAGCATGCCGAAGAAGACGAGCAACTTGAGCTTGCTCGAGACTTGTTACGACTCAATCTCACAAAGGCAAAGACATCCACGCCTTTAGGTATTGGATCTGGCCTGAGTCACGATGCTGCAAACCTACTATCCGAGTCACCATTCCGCAACCTCCTCTTCTCCGTCCCCTCTGTATTATCAGTTCAGATCCCACCGCCATTGGATATGGTGCTATCACCCTCGGATGTCCAGATATACTCGTGCATCAACGCTTACCTGCTCTCCATGCGCAGGGCACACATCAGACTTACCGATTTGTGGAAAATCACATCTCTCAGACGTCATCACCCATCTCATCGAGGTGATCGGGACCAGATTATTATGCTCCGGAAACGGTGGACGGCGCGGGCGTCATCGATGCGCAGCTCTTGGACCACAGCCAGTGCTGCCATCTTTTTCCTCGCAGAGACAGAAGCCTATCTCCAGACGGAGATTGTAGCTGGGCTGTGGGAGGGCTTCAATGAGTGGTTGACGGTCAATGATCCCAAACACGGTCGGTCAGGGGCGACAACACCAACAACCAGGCATGAAGACAAGGCCGGAGAGGGTGAAGACGACGAGGAGGATGATGACGATCTATGGTTGCGTGAAGAAGATGGCAATCTTGTTGCCCAGGAAAACGCTCACAAAACACCAGACTCGTCTCCTCCCCACGATCCTCAAACCCTCTCTACAGCTCATCGCCTCTACCTCCGCACCCTCATTCATCGCCTCCTCCTAACCCAGCCCACCTTTACACAGCCCCTGTACAACCTCCTCATCCACATCGACCACCTGGTTGCCCACCTGCACCGTCTACACGCCATCTTCACCTCGATAGACCTGGAGACAGACGCGGGCGTCGTCGACGCATTTGTCGACCTCGAATCGGAAGAGCGTGACGTCAAACGCCGCCTCCACGAGATCGAGACCCGCATCCGTTCCGGGATCGAGGACGTGGTGGCCGCCCTGCGCGCCCTCGAGTCCGATCCCGTGTTTGCGGCCGAGTGGGAGGGCGATGCAGCCGCTGCTGAATGGACCCCCGCTACCGAGGATATCGATGAAGATGAGGACCAGCGTGGTGGCAGAGCCCGAGACGCCGACGACGCCGAGGAGCGCGGCGGCTATGTGCCTTCTCGGGTCGGCGGCATCAACCGTCTCCTCATGAAGCTCGACTTTGGCACATGGTTCGGAAGAGCGGGGGATCAGTACGACGAGGATCGATTCTGACGTTTTCCCTCTGATCAACCACCCCTCCTGCGGCTCCGAAAAGAGTAACTAGGCCAGGCTGACGGGTTGGATGCAGGCTGGCAACCGTTGATGCAGGCATCAAGGACGGACGAGGGACGGATTGGCAAACCAAGGCACGTCTGCAGGACGTAAAGAATGGAAGGGACGGACTTTCTTCCCCGCGTCTCGGGCAGAGCCAATGTCGTGCATTTGTGGCGTCACGGATGGCACGATTCTCAGGTCCGGGGTGCATCTCCAGCTGTCTGACAAGGAAGGGCGTGTTGGCCTTCATGGACCGAGCACTGAACCATTGTATGAGTTGTCAAAGAGACGAGATCCATTGATCGTCATGCAAGTGTGAGAGATATTTGCGCAATATTAACAAGAAATCTGTCAATTTCGCCGTTTCGTATCAGGTCATGATGGCGTCTCATCCAAGTGTGTACCTATCATGTGCGGGAGCTTTTCATCTTAGCTCCAACCAACCTCCAAATCCAGCGAGTAATGTAATGTCGTCGTGCCATATCCAGATTCATCGGACCAAGATCCGGGGTAACAAGGAGAAAACCCATCCGGGGTACAGTAAAAAAGAAAAAAAAAAAAGAAGATGCGCCAAGAAATACCCAAGTCAGATCGAAGCCCGGGGTTTCCCGCCTCCCGTGGTCCGTCATCCATACATCCGCTTGTAGAAACTCCCAAAACACCTTCGCATGCCATGATACCGTTTGGGGGGCGTTTCCCATGATCCCATCCCGTAAATGTCCAATCACAATGCCCCCAAGAACCATCGCCAATATCCCGTGGCGGTGGTGAAATAGACAATACCAATAACAAGGTCGCCGTACATGTAGTGTATAATGTCGTGTTTGACATGAAACAAAAAGAGATGAAATGTTAAAACAGAAAAGAATAGAAATTTTGGTATCGTGAACTCGAGGCAAGGAGTGGCGCACACAACGTCCTTTTTTTTTTCCAAAAAGAGAAATAATGGCTTTGCTTCTGTCGTAGCTTTCTTTGCTTTAGAAGAGATATCGTTGTCAAGTTTTGAGGCGAAATCAATCTGCGAGCTGATACGAGTGTAGGTAGGTAATCAATATGCGGCTACAGGCTTGCGACCAAACCGTAGTGATCCGCGGCTAGAGGAATGCTCCTCCGAGTGTCGGCGTTGGAAGAAGCTCTGCATGAAGGAGCGTGGATTTGACTGGTTAAAGTCGCCAGTGCGGTTGCGGATGGCACGATGAGAAGGCTTCTTGGCCTGCCATCGCTCCTTAATGCAGTCGTCGACAAGGGAGATGAGGCCGGTGGCAATAATGACACTAAACATGCAGGTTAGCCAGGGTCACCATCGTAGGGGTCCAAGATTACTTACTCGGCCACGTCGGTAATGGCGTCAATGATGCTGCTGTCGCTGATCCACATGTAACAGGGGGTCACCCAAGCACCAGCCATCTCGTCGTCGAGAACTTGGTTAGGGCTGCGCATCTCGGGCACGATGTGTGCGACAGGAGCACCGTGGCCATCTCGCACAAGGTGGAACGACACCACGTTCAGGTTCTTGTCAATCACACGCTTCCAGGCGTAGGTGTGTCCCCACCACTCAAACTCGTACCTCTTGTTCGTCCGTCCTCCTCGTCGGGCAATGTCCACGCGGGCGTAGTTGCTGAACTCGAGCTTGATGCGGTTGGTTGGCACCATGCGTGGCTTGGCCTTGGTAGAGGGTTGCTCCGATGTCGTTGAGTGATGAGAGCCCGACCAGATCGAGGCGTTGTCAGCAGAAGCAGCCGACGTGGTAGTAGCGTTGCCATGCTTAAACATGGACTGTGTTCCAGACGTGGTGCGGTGGAAGGATGTAGTCATGGTGCGTACTGCCGAGCTCATGGAGCGTCGCAGGGCTGGGCGTGCAGCAGCCACGGTGCCCGTAGGAGCTGGGGCGTAGGAGCGCTTGGAATTGCATACTTCGCGGCCAGAGTCGCGACAGTAACGGCGCAGGGAGAACTCGCGTCGGGCCAGGTCATGCATACGCAGATGAAACAGCTGGACAGCAAGAGACCGGCGACCGTGACCAAAGGGAACAACCGTGTCGACACGGAGGTTCATGTTGCCATCCGAAGTGCAGTCATCGTGACGGACAGCGAGTCGATCGAGCGAAGGAAACAGGCGGGCAAAGTCCTGAGGCGTAGATGGTCGACAAGGGCGTTCGTTGGAAGTGCCACGATAGGGAGGCAAAACTGGAGGGATGTGAAGAGACTCTGGGTCAGACAGGATGAAGTCCTTGTCCGCGGGGTCGGCCTCCACATCGTCCTCGTCCTCGTCATCATCACCACTCTCGTCGTCCTCGTCATCGTCCTCCTCCTCCTCGTCTTGCTCGCTCGCGTCAAGATCTGCTTCTCGGCGCAGGGGTGCCATCTCGGAAAGGACGGAGTCGTATGTGGCAATCGAGGACGAGGTGGTGTTGAAGAGCAGCTCGGCAGCTGCTGGGGCTTTCATGGCTGCTGTAGGCTTCTTGTTTTCGGCCACATCAAGAGCCTTGGTATTGGAGCCAGATGCCGAGTGAAAAGATGTGGGTGCGGTTGATTGAGAGGCTTCTGAAAAGTACGAGTCGCGAAGGGAGTCTGACTCGGAGGGGGCGGGAGACGTGGTAATGACAACCTTTCGTTGCCGCCGTGATGTCGAGTCGGGCGTCATTGCCATGGGTTATGATACAGTACTAGGCGTTTGTCGAATTCGCAGTGGATGACAATTGTCGGTCAAGGCGTTCGTGTAAGTGATGTTGGTGTTGAGCAGTTGATATTATGCTCTCTTGATGTCGTGGTGGTGTAGTCAGATGCTTGCTGGTGCATAACAGGTATGAAACAGTCAAACAATGTTGGATTGGAATGTCAACCTCGTAATATCCAGGATCAAGATATGGGAGGCTGTCAAAGGATATATATCTTTAATAAAATAAAGTCGTCTGCCTTGGTCTTCGTAACGAGACGTTGGCGGGTGGGGAGGGGGGCTTATTTGGCACCGCGGAGCCTGACCTTATACGCAACCAGTGGAGCTCCGGGAGGCCAGGGGTAAGAAAGGTGCTGAGGATCCCAGCATGGATAGACTCAAGGCCACATCAGGGAACCTGGCCGCTCGCTGGCCGGTACAGTAGCGCTTTGGCGGGACGGACCACCTGTCAACCCGCTCGCGCCACGGCGGGGGACAGGCAGAAGAAACGCCTCGCCCCAAGTGACTCGGTCGCCTTCAACGTTCAGCAGCCACCCCCTAGTGCCTCCCCAGCACAGCCAACAGTTCCAGCACACCAAGTGGTGGTACAGCAGCCCTGGCATCTCTGTCCTCCGTCGTTGGCTGCAGAAGCCAAGTGCGAGAGCGAGGGGGAACCAAGGTGTGCCCCCCAAAGCCTGATGAACTGCGCTAAACTCGTGGTGGGCAGACAGTCACATCGCCGTGAAAAACTTGGCCGTTCCGGGGGTGCCAACAACCACGGCAGGTGAAATCTGGGCGCCGCATTCCAACTTTTCACCATCTCAACTCAAGCATGAGCATCTCGAGTCTCTCAGCACACAATGGCTCTGTGGCGTCGTCCGTGGGGGCTGCTTAGGGACAAGACTGCCCCGGATGAGATCCCGGAACTGGGACCTGGGTGCCCGCGGAGTCCACTGATGCTGTTGTCGACCACTAGAGAGACTGCCAAAGTGCGCGTGTGAGGGCGCTGGGACGGTGTACCGCACACGGACAGGCCATGGCCAGGGGTGCAATAGCTGTTTGGAGCTCATACCGAGCTCATAGTCACACCACAGATGGGCTGTTGTCTCGTCCCGTCGATTCGGGCCCTCTGGGGTGATGGGTGACCATCCCTTCTCAGTTCGGGAGACGGATTGTCGTGCACGCCGATCGACGGCATCTCGTTCAGTCCAACTCGATCCAGTGCCGGTAAGCAGCATGAGCTTGATCATGAAAGAGTTGTGGCTTGATTCGACCAAGGCGATCATGTCGAGAATTTTCAGACCTTGACCTGGCGCAGCGCAGCACCGAACGAGGGCCTCGATGCACATCCCTCAGCTGGAGGACCCTTTGTTTCCCTCCGCCAGAATGCTGGAGCCGACTGGATCACGGATGCATGTGCAGCATCAATATTGATGACTATTGCTCCAGAGTCCCCAAACCCCGCCGGTGTCAAGCATCATCACGGCAACAATACAGGCCTCTTCCCCCCACGACATCCTGGTGGAATGGGGAAGTTTGACACTGGCCCTTTCCAGAAGTGACCAGCTCAGAGTTAAAAGTCGACGTGCGCTGGCTCACGGTCCATTCATTACTCACCATCGGAAGACGAAACGGGCAGTGCGTCCCCAATCGGTCCAGTCGAGCCCTGGGCGTTTCGATATCGTGACCTTGGAGGGGATCCCCGAATGAGGAGTGTCCCCGACCGTTTGGCAGACGGGATGATGGAATCTGTTCCGGTTGGGTCTGCGGGTGCCCTGAAGGTGCGTACAATTTGCCTGAGAGTTCATTCAAGATGGTGGCTCGCGCCGAATATCGCCTTGGACTTGTGGGTTTGAGAGCAGAGTTTGCGACTGAGCACGAGATTCAATGACTCTGATCAGATCCTGAGATGGTGATGCCATGTGCTTGTTACCTGATGTTTGAGCCTCAGATGACGGAGAAAATTCTGCTTGGGTGAATTGAAGACCCTGCTTGTCACGTACCTTCCGTTTCTCATCTCATCTGAGGTGGCCGATCAATGTCGACGAGTCCCATCCTCTCAGTTACGGCAGGTACCTCTCACCTGAATCCGTCGCAGAAGGAGGGCCCTCCCTGGAAAGGAAGCTGCGTGACTGTAACTTCCTGCGACAGCCGGTGCCCCTAAGCGCCCCCGGGCCTCTCCGCTGTCGTTGCACGTTGCACCGAGACCCAGGGAGCACGTTGCAAGTGCAAGTGCCACCATCCATACCTTCCTTGCCCGAGTCCACCCGCTGAAGACTGGATGGATCAGAGATGCAATTCTCACAGGGCAAGAGCCAGCCTGGTCGCCCTCCTTCCGAGGCACGCCCGTGACTGTCATCCCATCCACTGCCAGCCATCCTTTCGTCCTTCCTTCCGAATGTCACTACCGACAGTTACCCTATACAATACCTCGATGCTCGATTTTTCCTCCAGGATGACCTGGTCATCTTCTTTTACCACCCATCAGCTCGTCGAGCTTCCACCAACCAAGGAGAGAGTCAACCACCCAACTCAGGCCCATCGCACACACATTTTTCCTTCTTTCCTTTATCCAGAATATCCCTCGGCCCCCGGCGACCCCGGACCTGATGCACTCCGCAGACGCACGACCGATTGGATCCCACGCCATCTCACCTCTTCGTCCTCACCTTCCTGGGGGGTTGCACAGAGCTCTACAATCCCTGCACAGTTGGAAAGGATGCCTTCTGATCGTTGGCTGGTAAATCTCTCCCCAAACCGCCTCTCTCTGCCTTCCATTTGCCCAAGCTGTGGCTTGTCGATGACCCTAGAACGCGTCAGCCTTCTTACACATGCTGTGTCTGCCCCGTCGCACGGGCACTAGGGCTCGCTTGCCATGGCTCTGGACGCCTACAGAGTTGGCGACGAGGCTGCAATGACGAATACCTCAAACCAAGCCTCGCTGCGGAGAGGCAAGCCCAACGGTGCCTGGCTGGTGTTGTGGATAGACCTCACTCCGCCGCCCAACTCCAGCTAAAGTGCTTCTATTTGGGGAGTTGCCGTCAGCCCCGCCATGGATCTAGGCTGGGATGCCTCTACTGGGCCTCAATGTGCAACCAGACTCCCCACAGTTTCGACCTCAGCCTTCATAATGACTGCCCTGTCGGGCACTGCTAAACTGGACGGGTGATATGGATTGACTCACCCGAAAGGACAGGACCCATTGCTTCAGCATCGGCAGGCAAGGCAACAGGGCAAACATGCCAACTCATGGCTGTGTTGTTCTGAGACTGGAGACATGACTGTCCGCGAACAGTTCCCATGAAGATCTCCCAACAATTCAATCAACCCCGAGCTTGGGGATCTCACAGCCATTGCGGAAAGAAGCTAGGTATAGCTCCATGATTTACGGTTGCCTCTGTCGCTCTTTGCTCAACCATCCGAGCAGTTGCACATTTGCGATCCTATCATTGCATCTGTGGCGCCCAGGTAGTTCTGCGTCTCGCTCAAACCCGTCGACATGCATCATGCATACGACCATGTCTCACAATTACAGATAGTCGAGGACTTGAAGGTGCCACGAAATCTGCCAGTCCGGTTTACGTATGCTTCCGTCCTACAGTGACGGGTCCAACATTGCAGCAACCAGCTTACACGATCAAGACGATTGTTCGCCTGGACGGAGCTGCAATGCTCTACCCTGCATTGCCTTCACACCTCTACGCCGGCAGCGCACGCGCTCAACATGCACGCCCGAACCGAGACTTGACCACCAAGCCAACCCATCAAAATGCACCTTTGGATGCATGTGTCGGCCTCTAATTCGTCTTTGTTCCAAGCCATCGGCCCTCCCTCAGTCTTCATGTTGTCTTACACGGCCAATTGTAATGTCGACGGTTCTTCCGCTACCGCCGCTGCGTCTTTTTTTCCAGAAGCGCAGGCTCATGCCTGTCGACTCCAATGATTACTATACAGATCAAATATTGGGGATATTCAAGCTCGCAGGACAGGGTTCCCAGGAGTTCTCGCGGGTCGGCACACTGGGCCGTCGGCGTTCCTGAAGTCGGGCTCACCACGGCACTGTACCTGTGCCGGTGCCGGTGCCTGGTTGCCTTGTGCTCATCCCATGGCTCTAGACATTCCTTCGGGACACTGAGAAACTCGGGCGTAACTACCGCTGCCTTGGGCTCAGGCGGTGCCTGACTATCATCTCAAAGCTACAGTACACTGAGGCCGTCACATTGCCCTTTTGGACCAGCTACACGAGTTTGCTGTCCTCGTGTCGTTGCTACCACCAACCATGGAGAACCGATGCCACCATCTCAAACAACCACCAATCTTACCCAGAGTTGAATCTGGAGCTGACCTCATCCTGTCTCAGCGTCTCCCTAATCCTCCATCAACTGAACTGAAGCTGGTCTTTAGCGTGGTCGATCTGTTTTCTCGCGCATCTCGTACTGCACCTATCCGAGACCAGCATGTTCGCTTGACGCAATGCTACGCGGGAACTATGTACGCTGCAGCGGCTCGGTTGAGGAGTTCATGGCATCATCTGGCACCCAAGAGCCAGCTGCCTTGGTTGTATCGAGACGATGACTGCTCCGTTTGTTCTGAGCATTAGACATGACGCTGTGTCAGGCCTCAAAGCCTAACTAGAGCTGACGACACCACGATACTCTAACTGACTCTCGAGACGGGCCGTCACGAATATGGCAACAAGGCCAATCGATGACCCAACGCCTCACTTTGTGCTGTGCCGTCTCTGGTCTCCTCTGGTCTCCACGCCTTGCTCCCTCCTGTGACGGTGCCTTTCAATTAGGCGCGTCCCGGCCCGTCGGTGAAAACTGTAGGCAAACAATGATTATCAGGCTCTTGCCACAATGTGCACCCAAAGCCAAGGAAGTGCAGGCTTTTGTCTTTTTTTGCGCCAATGCTAATGCTTCAAGACCCTCTCAGAGGCAATACATGGATCATTTGGGCGCGATCCGAATGGACGGCTGTCGACTTCTGGGACCCTGCGCCTTTCTCCCACATCCTTCACCCCACGCGCTTGATGCCTAACTGGTTGATTGCCGAGCGATATCCATGCTACCATGGAGAGAATTGCCTCGATTCACAGGGTGCATTCGATGCCTGCCGCCGCGGACCGACGATTCCAATACTAGCAGCAGTTATCCGGCAATACCCTTTCTCTCAGAGAGAGATCCGATCCGGCGGTCACGAAACACCTCTTCCCCCTGTTCCCCTCTATGGAAAGGGTGACCTGACTTCACCCGTCTCATCGTCCCACAGCTCCAGTCACGAGATGCGCTGTGTTTAATGAGTTGGCTGCTTTACCTGTTTTACCACTTGCCTATGCCTCTTGTCCTCCACCATCCTTTTCACTGGGTCGTCTCACAAGGCACTTCTAGCACCTCATGAGAGAGCCAACTTCACTTGCCTCATTTGGCATTCCGTCCTTGACCCCATCTGACCCTCATAGGCGTGGGGCATGTCTAAATCTTCTGGCCTGATGCATCGCGACGTCACCCTTTCAACGGTTCGTTGCTTTTTCCCTGGCCGTTGGAGATCTTGTCGATCCAACAACACGGGACGGGGGCTTGATACTTGCTGGGTGCTTGACTATCACTGTAGATCCCAAGGTCCGAAACCAACATGGATAAAACGTGGCCATAAAGGTTATGCGTAGGCGGCTCGTCAGTACCCTGACTGTGTTTCGGGTGAATTGTGTCTTGAGCTGAGTAGACTGTACGAGTTGAGATATTATGCCTTTGTAAGAGCCAAGATGACCGTGGAGCTATAATATTCGGAGGGCACGATACAAGATAAGACATATCGGTCAATAACGTAACCTACTGAATCGAACTGCTTTACTACAACTAAATCTCTCCTCTGACTGACTCCCTCATGCTTCGTCACACACCCATTTCAGCGCGCATCCCCTCATCGGTCAAACAGCTATCCCACCACATCAACGCCTCAGGATACGACACCGGGGCCACACCCAATCCAAAGCTCCTTCTGTTCATCATCATCATCATGGTCATCGTCCTCCTGCCCCACAGGTCATCGTCGTCGTCCTTGTTGCCCCGTCCCCAGCGCCACTAGGGCTGGCTGCTCCAGCCAACCCAGCTGCGGGGCATGACGCGCCAGATCTTGACCTCACCGCTGCGTAGGTCGTCGAGCTTGAAGCTCTCAACCTTGACCTTTTTGCTCTCGCGGCCTTGCTCCCAGGCGCGCACCTTCTTCTTGGTGCCGTCCCACTCGGCCACGATGGCGACGTGATCGGGCTTGCCAACCTCGACAGAGTACTTGGCGTGCATGGGACCATGCTTGCCCTGGAAGCGTGCGTTGCGGATGGTGAGAATGTCGCCAGGGCGGATCACGTCGTTTTGTTGCGTAGATGCGTTGGCCATGTTGGAGTAGACGAGGGCGCCGTATGCGCGGGTGCCCACAGGGGGAAGATGGTCCCTGTAGGGCTTGAGAAGTTCTAGCACGAGGCCTTGAGGCGTGCCATCAGCGACGACAGAGTCCTTCTTGGCGGCCACAGCCTCGGAAATGGGACGACCGAATCGTTCGTAGAACTCTTCCATTTGGTCTTGTCGAAGAGGGCGAGGCGGGGGTTCTTGACGCTGGTCGAGCTCAACGTCAGACGGGTCATATGGATCATAACGGATTGTCAAGAAAGTCTGTGAGTAGTCTTGGTATAGGATAAAGATCTCGCGAGTGATAGTCGTCTTTTGTCCACCGTTGGTCGAGGTAGACTCCTCGCTTTCAAAGAAGATGTCCTTGCGGCCTTGGAGAACAGGGGGCACCTGGTTGGCCTGCTTCCACCAGCCGCTCTGGATAGCCAGGTCGATGTCGTTAGCGATAAAACCAGATTCCATTGACATTGATGGTCGGTGCATATCCATGGAACGTCTCACTCCGGCACCTGCTCTTGATACATCCAGGGATGCTCGGCCAGAGACTCGGCCGGAAGGTATAGATGGCGGAGGGGGTCGTCGATCAACAGGAGAAGAAACAGATGGGGATCCGGGGAAGACGGCCTCTTCCTCGATCTTGGGAGTTCGAGGAGCGTAGGCATGTCCACCAGGGGTACCTGCATAATTATAGGGGTCATAATCTTCTTCATGAGGAGGAGGCTGAGGAGGAATTATGTGGGTTGGAGGCGGAGGCGGAGGAGCAGCGCGTGGCACATCAACAGATCGGCGCTTATTCTCTGGGGGCGGCTGTGAAGGGACCGGAGGAGGGACAGCTCTGGGGGCTGCGGCACTCGGGATAGGTGGTGGTACATTAGAGGGAGCTTCAGCGATAGGAGACTGAAGGGTGTTATCTTCCAGGCTAGAATCGCGAGCGTGGGCCTTCAAGGCGTCCTTATGAGGGACCGAGGAGGCAATATCTGTATCGTAATCACCCTCATACTCGGTAACCTCTTCGTCTCCTTCCTCACCAGCCTGGGGCGGCCTTGTTGGGGTCGGCGTCTGAGTATCTTGAGTTGACTGTCTTCGAAGCGCTCCTGGGGGAGGTGGAGGGGGAGGCCGGCTCTGCGAGGGGAGAGCTGGTGCAGATCCAGGAATGGGAGGCGGCGGCCGACTTAGTCGCTTGTTGGCCGTAGAACTAGGAGATGCAGGGCTAAATTCTTCGGGATCGTGGGTTGTAGAGGGAGATCGTACGGGTACAGGGGGTTGAACTGGCATGGGCGGCATAGGAGGAGATCGTGCGGTAAGCACAGGCATTTCCCTCTCGCTCTCTCGGCCGCCTCCAGAAAGCTCATCACCAGACTCGGAGCCCTCAGTTTGAGATTTCAAGTCTGAAGGGGGAGGAGGTGGGGGAGGTCGAGCTATAGAGAAGTTAGATCAGGATCTTACTAGAGAACGAGCTTTGACTTACCGTCAGACGGCACAGGAGGCGGCGCTGGTCGGCCGCCAGGAATAGGGGGTGGTCCTGCGGGGTCTCGCGGGGGAACTGAATAAAGGTGAGTAAATGGGATGCTGGATGAGATAGTGACACGTACTTGTAGGGGCTGAAGGAGGAGCAGGAGTAGTCTCGCCCTCCTCATCCGTATCGTCTTCCCTCTCCTCCACTCGAGGTGGCAGAGATGGCACGGGTGGTGGCGGCGCTCGAGCAGCTGGTTCGGGCTCCTCTTCAGGGCGAGTCAACTCCTCTGACTTCCTGGGACCTCCCATTCCTGGGAGAGCCATCATAGTAGGGATAGGTGGAGCAGCATAAGACACAGGTGATGCTTCCTCTACGCCCTCATCGATAGATGTTCGCTCAGGCTTGGGTGCCTTCTTCTTCTTGGGAGGAGGAGCAGGGGCGGGCATGGGTGCACCGAACATGCCGTGGAAACCCATACCGCCACTCATCTTGGCCATTCTCGCTCTCAATTCTTCCTTGCGCTTGACCTCAGGGTCGACATCCTCCTCTTCCTCTTCCTCCTCCTCCTCACCACCACTCTCTTCTTTCTTTGGTGCCTCAGGGGGAGGAGCGGTATGTGCGGGTAAAGTAGGCGCCCTCGAGGCACGTCGAGACACACCGTCACTATCGTCGCGCTCCGTCAAGTCATCGTTGCCCTCAGTTGTATCGCCGGCTCCAGACATATCCGCCTCATTACCATCATGTATAGGTTCCGCGGGTCCCTTAGACGACTTGCGGCGCGGGGCAGGTGGCATGCGGTTCGGCCGGGGTTCATCTGTAGATGTCCTGACGCCCGAATCCTCGGTATCTCTGCGCTCAAGAGGAGCAGGAGGCTGCTGTGGTGTCTCCTCCGCTTCACCCAGGGCTTCGGCTTGTCCAATACTCTCGCGCTTCTTTTGAGGCTTTTTGGGCTTCTCCTTCTTGGCAGCAGCATCGGCATGTCGCTGTGCCTGTTCCAACTGCTGCTTTTGTAGAAGAGCAATGCGCTCTTTTAGGCTAGTAGGCTTGGGTTGATCCTCATTACCACCCTCCTGGCTCTCAGCCGGCACAAGACCGGCCCTCTCGGCTTGTCCCTGGGTCTCAGCTTCCCTCTCTTTGATTTCAGGATCCTCATCTCGGCGGTAGACCTTTGCAGTCGGAGTTTGCTGCGGGGGAGGCACGTAGGCATGCCTGCTCGGAGGAGGGGCAACGAACGGCTTTCTAACAAAGCCCGACCCCGAGCCGCCGAGGCCGCTGGGCTTGAACGGCGCGATGGGAGGCGCTGCGGGTTTATTAAAGGCCGCAATGCGATCCTTGAACGAGCTGCTCTTTGGCTTCTCCGACACAGGAGGCGGACCGGGCTTGGGCTTGGGAGGAGGAGCTGCGGCAGCTGGAGCTGGAGCTGGAGCGGGGGCTGGAGGCTCAGTAACTTTGGGAGCTGCGGGCGGGGGAGCCGGTGCAGAGACGGGCTCAACAGGCTTTGGTGGTGCGGGCTCCGGGACAGCCGGGGCAGGAGGCTCGGGAGAAGCAGACTTGTAAACGGGCTCGTGAACCTCTTCGATCTCGGGCTCGGGCTCGGGGACGGTTGCTGGAGGAGGCGCTTGTTGCGCAGGTGGCGGTGGGGGAGGAGCAGCGATATCTTCGACGGGCTGGGCAGCTTCGGGTTCCTTCTTGTGGCGAGTACGAGTAGGACGAGGAGGCGCGGTAGGCTCGAACTTTTCGACAAAGTTGCGAGGAAAGATGCCCTCTTGCTTCACGCCATGGTCATCGAGGTATTCCCCGCCATACCAGTCGTCGTCCTCTTGGTCGGTGACAGTAATGATCTGCCCAGTACCAAAGTTCAGGTCGTCCTCGTGAGGGGACGAGTACTCGTAAAGGGCCTTGACCTTGAACGGTGCAGCCATGTTGATGGTGATCCTTGAGGGAGCTCTCTCGCAGAACGAATACTGCCCGAGGCCGGATCAAAGCTACTCGAGGCGTGTGGCTGTATGGAGCGGAAAGTACGTGGATGCTCGCAGGTCGACAGCTCGCCTGGTTGTGGGGCAGACAGGGGCGTCGTCAGCCCGTCGAATCAGCCAAGGCGGGGGGAGGAAGAACGAAGATGAAACTATGCTGAAGACGACGGGACGGAGGGGATTGGCGAGTCTCCTATCGTAATGATGAATATTAGGTGTGATGCTTGAGCTCGGAACAAAAAGATGAACAGAAAGGGAGATGCGAGTCGCAGCAAGGAGGCGGCGGCGGGCGGTGGTGGTGGTGGTGTTTAGCGGGAAGGCCCAACCTGGGGCGTGCGTTTGTCGACGTCAGCGCTCCAAGTCCGTCACTCGATCCATCCCACGGCTAAATAAAAAAGGTGTTAGGCGCGGGCAGAGCAAAGTTACGTCGTACTGTACTTGGAGAGGCCGAGGATGATCCCGAAAGGCGGGTGAAGGAGATTATGATAAAAAAAAAAAGGAAGGCAAGAGGACACGGATGCAAGTAAGTAGGTAGTGAATCACTTGCTCTTTGTTGTTGGTTCCATGTCACTTGAACGTTGGCTGCTTGCTTGCGCATCTGTTAATAGCTGTGGCCGAGCAGCCCGAGAGGTACAGCCTGTAGAAACCTGGGGCAAGAAACAATGCCTGGGCTTCTAAAACAAGCCAGGCATAAAGTACCTTTAAGCTCGTGTATCAGCCTAATTGTACTTGTCAACTACAGCTTATTTCCCGGTCGTCTCATGTAACGCTCAATTCTGAGCTCGAAGGATCAAGTACCCTTGCTTTAGCAAAGACTGCTCCTCGGGCTGTGCAGCAATGCATCATCCATGATAGCACCACTTCAGATTGATGAGTACCTAGCCAGCCAGCCAGCCACACACACCTCAAACGCTCGTCCTGCGTTTCGACATGACCACAAGTGATTGGCCTGGACACCTGCTTCTAATCTGCAAAAAAAGACGGCTGGAATCTTCTGAAACATGAAGCTTGTTCCAATTAGCATTTATATACATACTGCTTATGCCTTTATCCGGATCTTGTCCTTTCTTCAAGTTGCTCACAAGCCTCTTGTTCCTTGTGGAGTGTGGCTTGATCCCTTAAAACGACAGCTTTTTATTGCCATCCATCGTCATTGAGCTTGCCCACCGGCTGTGGCGGCGGGGTACATTTTCCCATCTCACGGTTTTCAACAACTTCATTTCTCTTCGTCCCTGCTTATAAACCAAGTTTGAGCTACCGTCTCGCACCCGCGCCCATCATGGCATCAACTGCCAAGCAGCCAACCAAGGGCATTCTCAAGAAGTCCAAGGATGCCGCCAAAGAGCCCGACGTCGATCCCAGGGAGGTTGCCCTCCAGCACGCCAGGATTATCCAGCATCGCAAAGACCTTGAGGCTGAGATCCTGGACAGCCTGATCCTTCTCTCCGAGTACCCTCTTGTTCGCGAAGCCCCGCACAACGCTGCAAACCCTGCACCGTCCGATATTGCCGACTTCAAGGCTCACGTGCGCCTGTTCCAGCCCTCGGATTATGACGATCTCATCATCGAGCGCAACGTCAACGAACTGTGCGGATACTCGCTTTGCGCAAAGCCCCGGCGACAGGTTGGGCCTGGAGGCGATTGGAAGATCCTAGCCAACGGAGACATTGTCAAGCGGAAGGATGTCGAGATGTGGTGCTCGCAGAAATGCGCCCGCCGCGCCCTCTACGTCAAGGTCCAGCTGAACGAAACGGCTGCATGGGAGCGCGCGGGTATCCCAGACATTCAGATCGAGTTGCTCGACGAGACACAAACAGATGTTGACCGAGCTACACAGAAGCTGGGTGACCTTAAGCTTGAGGAGCAGCGACAAGCAGCTCGAGATACAGCTGCCTTGGCCCTCGAACGCGGCCAGCGCGAACCTATGCAACGAGACAAGGTCAAGGTTACACTCAAAGAGAAGGATGTCGAGGCGCCTTCCACTGTCCCAGACACACCAGAAGTCTACGATGATGACCATTTGGTCGTTGAGGGCTACAAGAGTAAACTTCGTCCAGACAATGAAAAGGAGGACCAGAAGAAATAAATTGGCTTTTGTAGGCGTTGTGTCCTAAAATGGCGTTGGGCGGATGGCATATATATCATAGGATCGACATGACTGCAAATAGACAAGAGATACCCAAGTGATGTAACATTGGGACTCCAGCATGATGCAGCAATCCGCGGGCTCAGTTCCTCATGGTGCAAACTGGCCTTGGGACAAGGTCACGTTCACGAACGAGAGGGAAGTAACTTGGCGATCAAGCGTCATCCCTGGAGACATCCAGAGGAATCGGCGACACCTTGGGGGGTTGGAAGATCTTTCTTTGAGACCTATGCACTCACTGTCCTAAGACGCCAAGTAGCAAACCCTGTAAATCCCAGACACCCATAATGTTCCCAAAACCAATTTTTTAGTCGCGGCGAGGAGGGCGGTCGCCATATCGTCGGCCACCACGCTCGGGGACCTGCTGCTGAGAGACGGGGATGACGTTGACGGGGATGGACTCGAACTGGACATCTGATTAGTATCCTATGGTGGTTTGTCTTTGATCGGGGGTGCACATACGCCAAGGTGCTTGAGGAGATCCTTGGTCTCGCCATCGACGTCGAGCTGACCGCCAGACTCGGAGTTCTGGGTGAAGTCCAGAGCGGAGACCTCAGGAACGTACTGATCCTTGCGCTCACGCTCCTCCTCCTGAAGCTTGAAGGAGATACCGCGGACGGGACCACGCTGAATTCGCTTCATAAGATGGGTGGTGTAGCCAGCAATCTGTAATTCGCCCGGTGGTCAGTCGCTGTGCAAATCCTGTCGTGTTTCTCTCGCAGTTCTAACCTTGTTGCGAAGGCGCTTGGAAGCGATGATGGCGATCTCATCGCAGATGCGCTTGTTGGTCTCGAAGTCGAGGGTGAGCTTGGGGTAGTACCGCTCAATGATGACCTTGGCGGACTTCTTGACGGTCTTGGTACGGACGCGACCCATTTTGGCGGTATTGGACTGTTGGACGTTGGGCGTTGGGTTGTTAGTGAGTCGCTCGAAGAAATTCCAACTGTAAATTTGGTGTTGAGCCGTGGTGGGGGAAAGGTGCACGCGCTAGCGATTAGGGCTCAGAGTTTTGAATCACGTGCTGTGGCCAACCAGCCACTTTGTGGGGCATCTCGATTACCTAACCTTACTTCATGAGGCTTGACATGGCTTGGCTTGTGGACGATGCGAGTGAAAGCATGGGTCAATTAAAGCTTCATGGCTGTTCACTTCAAAGATATCTCATCTCAAGTATGAACTAGGAATGTTTATCAGGAGAACCCCGAGTCAATTCTTGCTTTCAATTCTACTTGTACAGTTGTTTGGTACAGGATTTTTCTTTGCCAGAGAACATAGATGGCATCGATATACAACAGCTCCCTAACCCCTCGTCAAATTCATCTATTGCTTCTGGTCAAGACCATAGCTACTGGAGCTGCCCACAACATCCTTTTCGGATTGGGACGCTGAGTCGTCTTCAAGAAGCTCATCAGCGACACGGCTGGTTCGCCAAGGATCAGCTACAGTTTCCTTCTTGGGGGCACGCTTCTCCCCGGTGTACACCTGCTCTCGTCCCTTGCTCTCCTTCGCCAGAAGTTGGGACTCAGAAGTGGTGTCCCGGAGCTGGAGGACCACCTTTCCGCTGGGGTCGACAGTCGCTGTCACGGGCTCGATGTAAGCCTTGGCACCACCGTATGTGGTGGTGTCAAGATGCGTGATGCCATCAAGCACCTTCTTGGTTTGGCCACGACGTTGGTTTCTGCCGGTGAACTCGTTGTCACCAGGAGGAGTGTCGGCGACGAAACCACCCACACCAAGCTTTGCAAGTGACACATTCCGCCTGGGGTGAATGACTCGGGCAAGGACAGGGGTATGTCGTCCTTGAGGACCATACACAGGGTGGTTTTCCATGTATGCGTTCGTCCTCAGGTAGCTGATACCAGCAGAGGGATGACTAGGTGGAGGCCCAGCCTTGCCGTAGGGACTCTCGGCAGCCGCATTCTCTCCGGTGGAAATAAGGGTTTGGAGAATGCCCACTGGGTGACCCAGGGGAGCAAGATCGAGGAACTTGGAGACAAGTCCGTAGAGCGTAGCTCGGTCACTTCGAAGAGAGCGCACAAAGTCGACAAATTGCTCCTTGCTAATATCCCAAGGGCTGATCTTGGGAGGGGCCGGCTCGCCCTTGTCCAAAGCTTCCTGAGCCTGCTTGGTATTTAAAGACTCGGCAAGTCTCTCCTTCAGCAACCATCGGAAGTGAGCACGCTTTGGTCGTACGCTCTTGTTGAGGTATTCGATAAACTCGCCCTCGGTCAACCTTGCCAACCAAGGTCCCTGGAACTTCCATCGCTTGTCATCCGCTCGTCCTTGACGGAAGTCGGTAAAGTCCATGTCCTCCTCAAAGACAGACTTGCGCCAGATGTCGGTCCTTGCCGTACCGGTGGTTCGCTCATTTTCTTTAGGGATCGAAAGAGGCACACGGAGCTCCTGGAACTTTTCCAGAGACAAGGTGTAGTCGGCGGCAGAGGCGAAGTCGGTAACACTCTCGATAGCATCAACCTGCTTAACTCGGATGAGGGGTGTCGAGGTGGTCATGGTGGACCTAAGAGGGAACGGTCGCTTGAAACCCCAATCTCCCTTCTCTCGCGACGAGAGAGGGGAGGTAACTGACTGGTGCTGGGGGTATTGTCGTGTCATGGTGGGAGACTTGTGATCGCTAATGTGCAGGTTGGTCGACTGCGGTTCGGGCAATGGCTTGGGCATGGAGAAGAGCCGAGAGGATCTCAGCAGAGCCCCTCCGGGCGAGACGGTTCTGCCCCCCATTGTGACTCGGAGACCGTTTGGCGAGCTCAATTGGCTTGCCGTTCTGGTATCTTCGTGGTGGTCGACTGGCGTTTAGCTGAGGCCGACGAAAATTCGCGGGTAATGGAAGCTTTGGCGGGATATGCCGGTGATGACCCGGGGTGGTCTCATTGGCTAATTGGACTTAAGCTGGGGGCTCCTTCCATGGCGCTGAACCCCACTGAAACCTTTCTCACAACCCTGCAACGTTGATTCATGAAGTAAAAATACAGAAGCTGGAAGTGATTGGGAGGCAAGACAAGCTGGTAGTTTTCTCTTCTCTCAGTTGAAAAATCAAGAGTGAGATGCAAGCTGTCAAGAGGATGGCTTCGACTTCAAACATTTACAAGTCACCAGCTCTGACTTTTGAGCTCGTTGCAAAATGCTCCGTGAGTCTTACTTGGCGATTGCCTCACTTTGTTACACGAGGCTAATAAACGAGTTTCCAAGATAGACAACTAGGGCACGGGCTTCGATACTGACGCTGCCTCATGGACCGGTTCAGCTTCCCATGTTCATGCCTGTGGCTACTCAGGCCTCTCTCAAGGGTATCACTCCTGAACAGCTCGAAGAGACAGGCTGTCGCTTGTGCTTGAATAACACATACCACTTGGGTTTGAAGCCAGGACAAGAGGTTCTTGATGCTATTGGTGGAGCTCACAAGCTTCAAGGATGGAACTACAACATTCTGACTGACAGTGGAGGGTATGTGTTTGATTCTGCTACATATCTGAATCTGGCTAACTGTCTTTAAGCTTCCAAATGGTCAGTTTGCTCAAGCTTGCGACCATCACTGAGCAAGGTGTCGAGTTTCTGAGTCCTCATGATGGAACACCTATGCTTCTCACCCCCGAGCACTCCATGTCGCTACAAAACAGCATCGGCAGTGATATTATGATGCAGCTGGACGATGTCCTTGTCACAACTTCACCCGACAAGGCTCGCATGAGAGAAGCTATGGAGCGCAGCGTGCGGTGGCTAGATCGCTGTATAGCAGCACACAAGAAGCCTAACTCGCAGAACCTCTTTTGTATCATCCAGGGTGGTCTAGATCTTGACATGCGACGAGAATGCTGCCGAGAGATGCTGGCTCGCGACACCCCCGGCATAGCCATAGGAGGCCTGAGCGGCGGTGAGGCCAAAGCAGATTATTGCAAGGTCGTAGAGGCTTGCACAGCACTGCTCCCTGACCTCAAGCCGCGGTATGTTATGGGCATTGGTTATCCTGAAGACCTGGTGGTGAGCGTTGCTCTCGGCGCCGACATGTTCGACTGTGTGTGGCCAACGAGGACAGCCCGGTTCGGCAACGCCGTTACCAAGTACGGTGTTCTCAACATGCGCAACAAGAAGTACGCAGCCGACTTTGAGCCAGTTGAGGAGGGTTGTGGCTGCATGATCTGCAAGCCGTCCGCTGATGGAGGGATGGGTGTCAGCCGAGCCTTTGTGCACCACAACGCCTCCAAGGAGACTGTGGCTGCCCATCTATTGACGATACACAATGTGTACTATCAACTGAACCTCATGAGGCAGATCCGAGAGGCTGTCATCGAGGATCGATTCCCAGCTTTCGTGCGTCAGTTCTTCGCATGGTTATACCCCGAGAAGACTGAGTATCCGGAATGGGCAGTAGGCGCACTGAAGGGAGTTGGTATAGATTTGACAACGGAATAGAATCAGCACCCAATGAAGGGATGTTTATACAGGCGCAAGGCGTTGATGAGAGGACTAACATGGTGGGATATCAAAAGTGAATTTCTATATATACGGTTGGTTCCCCTTCATATGCCAACAAGGATCCCCGCCAACAATGGCACGCTTTGTCCAAGTGTGCTCCAATATAAATTCATTAAACCATGCCAGCAGTCATTAGAACCAACACAATTTCCACTCGAAATGTAGAACCAACAGCCAATCCCCACTCGCGTCACACAACGGGCGCTTACAGAGCAACAGCAAGAGCAGCAACGGCGGCAAGGACAGCGCCGAGACCGACACGGAGAGAAGAGGCAGAGTTGCCGCTGGTCTCGGTGGCACTAGCAGCGGAGCCGGTGCCTGGGACAGTGACGGTGACAGGGCCGTCATTGCTGGTGGTGGCATCACTGTTGTCGTCGTCGTCGTCATCATCGCTGCTGTTGCTGGTCTCTTGGGGACCAGACTCGGTGGTGGAGTCAGTCTCGTCGTCGTCGTTATCGTCGTCAGTCGCGGTGGTCTCGGAGTCTTGAGTGCGAGTGGCAGCAACATCGCAAGCAGTGGTGTAGCGCTTGCAGAAGCTAGCAAAGGTCTCGGCAACTGAGAATAATGAGTTAGCATAAAACCACCAATGAAGCAGTCATGAAACATACCAGGGAGGATGGTGTCAGGCTCGCCAGTGCTGGCCCAGCTGGCACAAGTCTTGGCATAACCACCCATCTCATCAGTCCAGGTGAGTCTGTCACCGGAGCCACGGCAACTAAAGAAGAGTTAGTGATCAGTAAGCCCTGTTTGTTCCAAGTTCAACTCACCAGTAGCACTCAGCCTGCTCCTTGAAGGGAAGCTCAGTGAAGTCGCGGTTGGCACGGGTGCACGAGGCGAAGACACCAAGCATGTTCTCGCAGGCCAGAGCATAGGTTTGCTCAGCAGGGCTGGTCATGGTAGCCGAAGCCGACTCATCGTCGTCGTCGCTAACAACGGCTGTGGTTCGAGGGCTGCGCGTAGCGCTGCCACCGCTACCACCACCGCATGAGGCAGCGAGAGCGCAAGCCTTATAGAGAGTGCCGTAAGCTGAAGAGGGTTTATGTTAGCATCCATCCATATCACGTAGATTTGACTCAGGCGCATAAAGCTCACCCTCATATTGCTCGCTGGCAGTAGGAAGCTCCTCCTCGAGGTAGTTGGAGCAGACGGAGTAGAGAGGAGCGGCGGCAGTGGCTCCATCACAGCAAGCGCATCCGATGAGCTCAGTAGGGTCGGCGTTGGCAGCGGCCTCAACACCACCTAGAGACGACACACAGCCCTCAAACAGGTTGACGGCCTCAGAGCAGGTCTGGTAACCAGGGTCGGCGGGGTCGACGGCCGCGACATTGAGAATGCCAGGAGCGAAGACGGGAGGGATGGTGACCTGGGCAGCCACGCTGCTGGTGAGGATGGAAAGGACTGCGGCCTTCATTTTGAAACTGGCCCACGGAGACTTGGACTTGGTTCGAACGGTGTTGAAGAGTAGGATGAATCAGAGACACCAGCCGCTTATAGCTCTTGAGCGTAAAAGAAACCAAACCAATTCCCCAGAAAAGCAATCTCCGGGGGGCGAGGAGGGCAAGGCCTCGGGCATTTATTCACGGCGCAGAGCGAGAGCAATCTGCGCTCTGCCTGCAGAGAAAGGGTCGGCTCATCGGTCATTGAGCAATCAGCAAGCAACGAGACAGGTCCTCGTCACGCTAGAGAGCTTGCGGCCGGGGGTGTGTGCTGAGCTAGCTCCGGGCAAAGCAGCCCACGAGGCAGAGTGTCTGGGCCCCCAGGGCCAGCCAATGGAAGAGTTTGCTACCGTGCGGCTGAGTCGATATTAGGCGCATCTGGCTGGGTCTGTCTTGGGGCGATTCGAGAGGACCTGGTGGTAACGTCGAGGACTTGTTAGACAGAGTTGCAACCGAAGATGGGAGGTGACCGGGGTACCGACGCCGAGGACAAACCAGGGGTGGAGGAAAAAACTACAATGTAAGCCACTCGGACGCCTTGAAGGGACTCGGTCTAACCCACTTGATCAAAAAAAGGCTTGCAAGGGGTCCTTCTTGGAGGTTGTTCAGGCGAGGGGCTAGGCCAAGGAAGCCAAGAGACCATGGATCAAATGAGGTTGACCTGGATGATGATCCCAGGTTCGATGCCGTTTTCCGCAGAGGGCTGGGCAGACGTCGAAAGTGCAGTCTTGGCAGTTGCAGAATGAGCGGTGCCACGACTTTCCAGACAAAGGACTCGAGCCTCAGTTGAGTGTCTCTGGCGTTCTATACGGGCTTACTGGGCATTTAGCCACGCCTCTGACATTTCCGCACGCTTTCCCTTTTTTTCACGGGCGTTTACTTGCCTCTGCTCGGCATGAGGAAACAAGCCTTGGCGCCTCTATCTGCCTATCAAGTCAGGTCCGTTCCAAATGACTCCAATTATTCATAGAAATCCCACAAATCCGAGCTGGCATGATGGCCCACCTCCCTTGTCCTCCCGAGATGTTGGACAGCATCGACAAATTGTGATGTGTTAATTCAATATTTGTTTGATAATTCAAACAAGGTAGTATTATACAGTTACATCTGCTACCAAGAATCTACCTTTCTCGAGCATTCATCAAGTTGGGAATACAATCACTTGGTAAACCCTTCGCGTATGTCGCCTTGCCCAAATCACTCACATCGAAAGCCAAATTCAATTCAAATTCAGCCTTGCCAAGGGTCATGGAACCTTAATTGCCCCGCTTGGCAGACACACCGCATCTCATTCCCGAATCCGATGGGCACCTCCTAATACTATACACGTTTGGAGACATGAGGGACATACCATGTGACGTCCTTTACTGGTTCTCAAGACACGCATAGCCTCGATGAGACACGAATTCTTCAGCTAAAGAATTCTTCTACGCCCGATGGACAGCTCAACCGCCACCGCCAAGATGCTGCCGGAATTATCGGGTCTCGTTCTGCCCCTCGCAGGTCTCACTCGGGCCCCAGCGACGGTCGAATAAACGGCGCCGGGAAGCGGAAGAGGGGAGGGATGCCAGCGCGGCAGCAATCCGCGCATAACAACTGTCTCCGCAGAGCTCAAACGCCCGAACCCTGTGCAAGATGTAAGGGTGACCAGGCGAGCTAGCACAAGCATAACCAGGCCCAAGTGGATCGTAAGTTGTTTTGTCAACAGGGGGTGGTGGTCTTTAACTTTGGACTTGTTTGACAGCAAGGGGAAGTGCCATCACCTACAGTATGGACAACGAGATCATCCCTGAGGCTCGAGCCATGATGGCATCTGCGAGTTTTATCTTTCGGTGGGAGAGAAACAATCACCTTTTGTCCCATGCAGGCCTATGAATAGATGTGCGTTTCCCCTATGTACGTACCAAGACGTGCATTCATTGCGACGAGCTGACTAGGCAACCCTGGTAGTCAGAGACTGCAAGCCGCGAGTCTAGACTCTCAGTCACATCAATAGAGACGGGACTGAAGTTCAAGGCACCAAGTTTTTCATCCTGACATTTTCCTACCTCGCACTTCCTTTGAAAAGCGGAAACTTCGTGGTGATGGATCGCTGTCAAAACAAAGTTCAACTCAGATCTCGTTTTAATTTACAACCAACAGAACTCATCCTACGGCACCTCCCGCTGCACACCATCGCTGTTGGTTCGTCGCTTTGCTTGGGGATCGACATATTTGTAAGTGCTGTGCTGTGCTGCATGGATGAAAGGCCAAACGCCTGCTCAGCCACGGCGACGTTGGTCCCTTTGTTCTGTCAATCTTGGTATGGCCTCACTTGATGAAAAGTCACCAACACCGTGGTCTCATGAACTGGAAAAATAAATCATCATCTTGAGGATCAATAGGAGGAACGTAGCATCGAAGGGCAGGGTCGCCCAATTAGGAAATCACCGCTACTCATAGATAGATCACGTGACACAACCCACCGACGCGTTACCTGAGACGCGACCTGTGTGTTTTCCCAGGGGCAAAGACGTCACCGACTCTCCATCGAAAAGCCGACAAGGGCTCACAGGACACTAGGCTGGTTTGCGTCTTTGCTTCCAATTCTCAAACGTTGCGACCCGCCCCTTGTCTCATCCCATCATCCTATGCCCATCTCGTCCCATGAATCTGGCAGCTCCGAAGCCTCATGGCAACTCCGTCCCGCCCATCGCTGCCGCTCCGACGTCAGTCGTCTACTAGGAGCCTACGACATGACAATGATGACTTGGCGCAGTCGTTGAAACAACTGTCCATATCCACCTCGCCCGGCCGTGCTCATGGCTCACCGCACCTCTCCGAACCCAGCACTCCCTTTCGTGCATCAGGACGTCGTACTTCGCAGTCCCCAAGGCCCAATGCTCGACTCCCATCTCGTAGCCCTTCGCAAGGGCGCGATCCCGGCTCGGGAACGCCCACGCTTCTTCGGAAGGCCTCAATGAACTCGCTGCGGTCTTCAAACGGAATGGGAGCTGTCCCGACTCCTACTCGACGTGCCAGCACCACACATATCATGTCACCATCCCCCAAGTCTCCCTTGGCTACACCCCCTGTTCAGGAGAAACCTCGACCGACCGCCAGTTCAATTGCACACGACGTCTTGAGTGCCGAATTGCAAGCGCATCACTCGCCCGAATGTGCAAGCCAACCACAAACGATCGTAGTCCTCAACGATGCCGTCTATGGTCACCGATTCTCCCGACCGAGAACCTCTCGGGCCGCCCTTGGTACGATTGTTGAACGCCCGGAAAGAATAAAGGCGGCTGTTTTGGGTATCTCAACGGCTTATGTGCGTCTCGGTGGACGACACAGCGAGGGAGCATTTCCACCTCATCCCAGGAGAGATGTAGAAGACCTGCCAGGGATTCCCTTTCGGATACACAAGACGGAGCGTAAACTTTCACTATTATCGCCAGCTGTTGTGAATGTTCATGGAACGAAATGGATGGAAGAACTAAAGATGATGTGCGAAGCAGCCGAGTCGAAACTTGCAATGGGAGGCAAAGAACTCCAGAGGCCAGAGATGAACCGAGGAACCGAGAAAGCACCCGAAAAGTTTCATGAAGGTGACTTATACCTCTGCTCGGAGTCTCTTAACGCTATGGAGGGTGCCCTGGGAGCTGTTTGTGAAGCCATTGATACCGTCTTCGGCCCTGGACCCCAACGTGCGTTTGTGGGAGTGAGACCTCCAGGTCACCACTGCTCTGCTTCATACCCTTCGGGATTTTGCTGGATCAACAATGTCCACGTCGGAATTATGCATGCCGTCCTCAACCATGGACTTACACACGCCGCTATTATCGACTTTGACCTTCACCACGGTGACGGATCTCAGGCCATCACCTGGCAACACAACGCTCGAGCTAACGCGGCGGCCAAGAACGCTGCTGCGTGGAAGAAGTCGTCCGTTGGTTATTTCAGTTTACACGACATCAACTCGTATCCGTGTGAGATGGGTGATGAAGAGAAGGTTAAGAACGCCAGCATCTGTATTGACAATGCGCACGGCCAAACGGTTTGGAATGTCCACTTGCAATCATGGAAGACGGAGGAGGAGTTTTGGCGACTCTATGAGACCAAGTACAGCGTTCTGCTCGAAAAGACCAGGAACTATCTCAAGAACCAGGCAGAACGACTTCGACAGTCAAACCAGGTCCCCAAAGCCGCTATTTTCTTCTCGGCTGGTTTTGATGCGAGTGAGTGGGAAAGCGCAGGAATGCAGCGCCATCAGGTCAACGTTCCGACGGAGTTCTACGCCCGGATAGCCCAGGATGTCATCAAACTGGCCGCTGAAGAGGGACTCGAGGTCGACGGTCGCATCATCAGCGTCTTGGAGGGTGGCTATAGCGACAAGGCTTTGTTCTCTGGTATTCTCAGTCACCTCAGTGGTTTGGCGGATGACCAGACGTATGAACGAGAGCCACAGAACCTAGGACGTCTTGGTGCGGAGATGGGACACAAGATCGGAGTGCTCGCGGAGGAAGACGATGAGATGGATACGAAACCATCGTTGGACTCGGTTCACAGCTATGATCCAGCCTGGTGGGCAAGTCCACGGCTGGACGAGCTTGAAGCGATAGTTGCAGGCCCTGGCGGTCCTGCAGCGAAGCCACACAATAACACGCTTCCCACTTACTTTTCTCCAACACAAGCATCAACCGCGAGGGTTGCTGATCCTATCAAGATGCGCCGCAGTCTTTCTAACCTGGGTGCTTCACTATCACGGCCTCCCTCACCACCCCCACCAGAGGTCCCCTGGACGGTTGCAGCCCACGAGCTCAGCAAGCTTCTCATCCCTGAAAGTCGCCAGACAGACAGCTGCAAACCCGAGGATTTGAACGCCGAGGCAACACGAGCGAGACGAGATCGCCAATCGTTGCTTCTGGGAATTGACCCTAACCCTCCGGCCCCGGCTTCACGCCCGACGTCTCGCATGTCTTTGCGTGAGAGACGGCCCAAGCCAGCTCCTCCTCCTCAGCCCGTCAAGGACAAGGCGCCAAAGGGTCGTAGACAGACTATGGCTACCACCACTTTGACTGCAGACAAGGCAAGTATTCTACCTCCATATATAAGTGAGCTAAAGCTAACTCTTCTGAAGGCTGTGGCTCGTGGTATCCCTTCGAGGACCAACAGCGATGAGCCGGTGCGGAGAGCCAGTCGACGCCTTAGCGAGGTACCGACTACTCTCGCATCCAGGGCTACATCACACACTTCGTCCGGCAATGAAGCCGACCTTCCGGAGGGTTCTGAGGCCCCTGGCCCTGGCTCTCCGATGAGTACCAGGGCACCGACCAGTGGAGGTCTTCAGGTGAAGAAGACTCGAAACCCCGTAGCTCCTCGTAAAGAGCCCGCACCTAGGGCGCCTCGAGCTACCAAAAAGGTTGCTCCTCCTACCACATCGCGGCCCCCTACATCAGCTCAAAGGATCCATCCATCAACAAGGCCCCAGGCAAAGGCTGGCCCATCTGGTGCAACTGGCGACGATATTGATAGCATCACAACGGGGATGAAGAAGATCCGTATCAACCTCATCACCCAGTCCCAGAAAGAAGCCAGAGAGCGAGCTCGACTTGAAGCTGAAAAGGTCAAGGCCAGATCTGTGTCTGCCTCTGCTGCCATCAGCCAGTCCAAGCCTGCTCGGCCCATCGAAGCCTCGGCCAACCGTCAGCAGTCGCCGGAAATCAGAGGCCCTAACTCGGGGAACATCTCTCCCACTCAGGTTGCAGCCCCTGACTCTGAGATTCCTACCCCTCCGGCCACAATCTCGTCCAGCGGCCTTACAACTCCTTTCCCAGATGCCCCTTTTGAGCTCAACTCTGAGCCACAGCAGGCCTCGCTGCCTCCTAGTTCTTCTCCCATTCCTTCTGTTTCCATTCAATCGAGCGACGACGACAATGTGTTTATTGCGTATCAACCCGAAGGCCCTGCACCTGTGGCTGTTGCTCAACAGGAACCTATCAAATGGCTCCCGCCTAACGTGCAAACGCCAACTGCACAAACACCTGCTGCAACACCAAGCCCGGTAAAGAAGAACAACCTCTTCCAGTATACCGAGGGTATCCCCTTTGCGCCACGACAGGGACAACATGCGGGAGAGCAGAAGCCGACAGATGAAGGTGTCAAGTCAGAGCCGGCCGCTCCTGGATCTGTTCAAGAAATACCCCAAGCTCCTCAACACTAGCGACAAGGGAGATTTTGTTACATGTCCTATTTGTTGTCATTCACGGATAGCTGGCTATCTGTTCTACTTCAAGACTCTCTATCAAAGGGGGTGTGGCGGTATTTGAAGCCAATACTCGATTCTAGTTGTCCCTGTCTTTCTTTGCTCGATTTGCCCCCTTCTTGGAACGTTTCATTCCTAGACCAGACCATCTTTGGATGTCAGGTGTCCCACGATACCCTTTCTCTTGGCTTCTCAGATGTAATTGCCGCCCGTTTCTAAATAGCTCTAGTTTTCTTTCTAATGTATGACTTGTACGGCTGGCTCGTCTCTTCTTCCCCATTCACTTGGTGCCCGAGTTCTTAGGGGAAAGTCTGGCGGAAAACATCGACAGGGACACTGACGTCCTCGACGACGGATCTGTTGGTGCCCTCGATGCCAGGATGAAACTTTCTCTGCAAGGTCCACACTTCTTGGACGCCTAGGCTTTCGAGATAGGCGACTGTGCGGGCATAGTTTGTGGCGACCTGGGCGATTCCGTGGCTGTCGTCAGAGAAGGTGAACTTGCCGCCCATCTTGATCCATTCCTGATGAATGTGGTTAGCATTGCGACGCATAAAAGACCAAGTAAGGAGTTGTTTCGGATCATCCTACCTCGGCAATGATCCTGCACGGATAAGGCTCTGCCAGTCCCTTGCGCAGCGCTGCACTATTCACTTCGAGCCATCCGTCTTGCTCCCGTGCAAGTTTAAGATTCCGGATGACTCGTTCCCAGACACCCTTCCATTGGCGAATGTCCCTCCCAGGGTCCTCGCTCATCAGACGGATGAGGTCAAAGTGGCCAACAACGCGGGGTTTGAGCTCCTGCAGCATGTGATACTGAAGGTCATAGTAATCCTCGTAAAGCTTCTCCTCCGTACCACCCACGCTGGCGTCCCTAGCAGCGGCAAACATGGTAGCATCGTAGTCAATCGGGACGCCGTGAACATGATGCACCGAGCCAATAAAGTAATCAATAATAGGGTGTTGGGCCAACGTCCGGACGTGAGCAGCAAAATCTGGACGAATGAACTCGGCCTCAAACCCAATCAGGATATGAACCTTGTCGGCGTACTCTCGCTGCAGACGCTGTGCCTCGACGAGATAAGCCTCATGACGAGGAGGTAGAGCCTCGAGAGCAGCTTGAGGATCATCAAGCTAAGAAATTATGAGACATTTTCCTAAAACATAGGGTGTTGAGTGAAAACTCACCTCTTCGGGATACAGATCTCGCTGCTCATAGCGGGGCATATGCTCCGTGAGTCCAAAAGTCTTGTATCCGAGCCCGATAGCATGCTTGATGATGTCTTCAAGCTGATCCTTGGCATGCCCTGGGCAGAACTGCCCAGAGTGGGAGTGCATTGTAAAGGCCATTGTCAACTCTTGTCCAATTTTTTGCTAGTGAGTCAATGATAATTGTATTTTTATACTTGGAACCTTTGTTGAGAATGAGCAATTAAGCTCTTGTCATTTGAAAGTTTCGTAATTCCCCACGTTCTCATCCCATTGGTGGTCAGCCAGTCAAGCTACTCCACGTTTCCCGATTGGGAAAGTCTATAAATATCACCTCCCTCTTTGAGAATTCAACACCAAAAAGGACTTTATCAAGGTATCGACAAACATATAACTTCATATACAATCATTGTATATATATACACATTATTTATATATATAATCTCAAAAGAAAATGCATTTTCCATCGCGTACAATTCGCTGTTTCCATCCCATCCACCAAAACGCCTTGCATGCATACCCTTTCCAATGCCCATGTTTTATAGAAATCTTTCCTTCTTCTCTTACGTCTTCTCGTACAGCGGAATATCTCCGTAGCTATAAAATCCAGGCGCCATGCTGATATATCGTCCGGCAACTAACCCTCTACTGCTGCCACCTGCCGAGACATCAGATACTACAGCTGGCCTTGCTACCTTGCCTTCATCCTGCACAACTCCTATGCCGTAGCTTCGACCCCCTGTACCGCTCTTGTTCCAGCCGAGTTGGAACGTCTTACGTCGGAGACATCGTGCAAGGTCTTCATCTGACATCCACTCGGCGCCGTCTGGTAGTCGCCACCATAACGTCGAGTCGGCGAGGAGACTAGCCTGCGCTGCGATACTTCCAGGGCTCTTTGGCAGTGGTGCGCCTCGCGGTGCTGTGCGAAGGGAGAGCAGACCGAAAATAAAGGTCACGGCTAGGAGACCAGCGAGGACATATGTTTGAACGCTAGACTGCGTCAGACGAGAGATGTAGTAGTCGATAGACGCCGGTATAGAGTCGTCAGCTCGAGCTCGCTTGGATGACAACTTTTGTCGCATCATGTCGCTGTTAAGAGCCTGCGCACCAAGGATACCATGCTGTAGTCTAATAGCCTGTGACACGGCATTCTGCCTCTCTGGCAAGACCAACCGCTCCAGGGACATCTCCACCCTCGAAAGCACCATCGTGCGGAAGAAGCTGTCCAGGCCCTCAAGCTTATTATCATCAGTGCCGACGTCATCGAGGGCACCATAGACGCTGGTAATGTCGGCCTCGACGTCTGAAGGTCGCTGACTGGTAGTATTGATGATTGGAATGGCGTTGGTGTCAATGCGGAGATCCTCGGTGTGGAACGTAGTGTGAACGTCAACCTCCATGATTGTCTGATTGCACAGCAGCACTGAGATCATGCCTTCGCTATCACAGCTACCCCAGACGTAGTTGAGAGAAAACTTGGACGTAAGCTGCGCGCAAGATGATGCTACGAGCCCTGTGTAAGCTTGATCCCCTTTGCAGATGGGCTGCTTCTTTGTGCCAGCCACAGGAACACACTCCCACTTTGACCCCTGACTTGCTGTGAGAGTGAGTGTCTCACAGGTAAGGGCGGCCCTAAGCGCGGGGACGTCGCTGATAAGCTGCGTGTTTGGCAGTGGCCACTCATTAGGATGATCCGCGAGTGAGACTTCTGGGAGTGCGACGTCTTCCCATGTCCATCTCGGGTACTTGGGCGTCTCCTGAAGCAGGACCTGATTGACAACGGCAGTGTCGATGGCGGTGCTGAGAGACTTTGTCGTCGACTTGAACTCGGTCTGCGGCTGGAGCTGAAGCTTGGCTGTCTGTGGGATCTGGGTTATGGCGAAGAGGCCTGCGGTGAAGATGGGCATCAGCCAGCCCAGCATAGCGGTGCTCTTTGCTAGGAACACGGCCCAATCCTGGTGCTTGATGGCCTTTCCAGCACTCTGGAGGCCAAACTCGTTCATGTAGGTGAGTCCCAGTGATTCCTGGAAACGACACTTGGCGACGGTTAGCTTAAGGAAGGGCGCGAGTCGTCGTCGGTCAATGTCGATGCGTGTCCAGAAAACAGCGATGGCGACAAAGATAAGCGTAGGCAGACATGTCCACAGGATAAAGACGCTGTCCGAGAACTCGAGTCCTTCCCTACTGCCCTTTAGACTAAAGATGACGCAAACACCGGCGAGAAGTCCAATCGAAACAGAGACGCTGGTGACCTGAGTCCGAGCACGCTGAGTCCACGGTCGATATATCCCCATCGTCTCATTAGAACCTCCAGGACTCTCAGTGTTGAAAGAGCCGTTTCCTACGCTTAGCTGTCGTAATTGAAACATCTTTTCTGGCTTTCGTCCCTGTTGTCGAAGCTCGGTAGTATACCACGAACCCGCTAGTCGAGCAGCAACTGTCTCCATGTCCGCGTTACCTGTTCCAGTTAACCGACCCAGGAATTGCTGGCTGCTGGCGAGTAGGGCAGCTATCCCAGCAGGAGAGGTAGGATCTCGGGGCGCAATACCCCGCGATGAGGGGGCGTGGTAGAGCATAGGTAGGAGAACGCCCGAGAGAATGAGGAAGACGCCGACCATGGCGTGGAGAATGCCCATACGGGCTCGGAGAAGAGTAGTGCCATCAACAAGGATCTCGGCGTGAAAGACGGCAGTAGAAAGGACAATCTGAACACGAAGAAGGAGCTTGACGGCGATGGATGCGACAACAAGATGATGGCGGTTTCGAAAGCCCTTGGTCAAAGCCTGGAAACTTCCTAGACTTGGGTAATCGAGAAGGATAGTTCGGTGAGCCTGCTTGCGACGTGTCTCGTCGACGCTGGTAGGACGGTGATCGAGAATCATCCAAGGCGTGTAAAGTAATGCTTGAGCTTCGACGCGGGACCATAGCATGGCCATGATGGAGATAACTTATCAGATTGTGAGCATTCAACTTGCACAGCAACACTTACGCAGGGGGTAATGTTCCTGACGATCACTCACCTACTACAGGTCCAAATGTCCACACACCCCTGATGTTGCTCTCGACGTCATCCCTCGACAACAGCCACATGACAACCTCGCCGACCACGGCTAGCATTATAGATGTCCCTGTGAATATGGCAATCACCCTCCGTCGCAGCCATTTAGGCCTCCATCCGTCTCTCAGCGGAACCTCGGTCGGCTCCGGCACGTCGGCGTGTCTAAAGTTTGTCTCCCCATGGGCCCCAGCAGTATTAGGCGGGGTGTCGTAGTACGGTGTTTCGAGGAGTGCGTCCATGTGAGTCGAAGCCCTCACGAGTCTCGGATCCGTCATGCCGGACATTCTCGGGGAAGAAGCAAAGCCATCGCTGCTAGGAGAAGAGGGAAACTGACCCCTCTGCAGCGCACCCGGACTCGGAGGGTAAAACGGACTGAGAGGAAACCCAGGACTCGCGGGACTGTTGGGTGACTGGAAGCCCGCTCGGGGGCTGATGATGGGTGTCGAGGGTCCCGAGTGCGAAGGGAGAGGCGGCGAGAGTAGAGGAGGAGGATGTTGAATGAGTGGTGCTGAGGACGTGACTGTCGAGGGATACCGGGCGTAGCTGAAGCCGGCCGACGATCTCGTCTCGCTGTAGGCGCCAGCGACGATCTTGTCCTCGCCGGTTGAGGGGTGATGGAGGCCAAGGTTTGTCCATGGCGCTGCCATGACCGTCTTTGTTGCGAGTCCCCAAACGGGGACTTACGTGTTTGTGAGTGTTTGTGATATTCTAGTTTTGTTAATCGTAGAAGCCTTGTCTCTTTGTGTTGCTTTTTTCCTTCATTCAAAAGAGAGGCATTCACATTATTTGACTGCCCTCTTCTTCCCTTCCCCCCTCCAACAAAGAGGGAAACTCGAATGAATGTATAAGTTTTGAATTAGGGGTTTTAAACAATAAGGAAAAGTAAAAAAAAAGAGTGTCGAAAACGTCAAAAGAACAAAAGACTAAGAAAAAAAGAGAATGGATGCTTTCACTTGATGTGTATGAAGAAGCAGCATGTCCTTCTTCCTCCTCGTCTCTCAACCACATCTTTCTCTTTCGTCCCTCAATAGTTCGCAAGCCCACGTCTATAGTTCCTCCCATCTTAGCCCACATTCCATTCCTAGCTTGCCCACCAGACTGGGTATCCTGGTCAGTTGGTGTGGTGCCCCTGACCCACCGACGAACCACGCGGCCGGCTTGGAAGAGAAACCTCGCGTGTAAGACACCACAGAGAAGGCTTTTGCAGCCGCCTGTCTGTCTACTTGTTCGGTACGCACGAGATATCACAAGTCATCAGGTCCTTGGCGCCGCCACAAAGATACAAAGCTGCAGCCGGAGCACCCGAGCCTTGCAGACAGGACAGACACGTACTCTTGTGTGTATTACTCATGAGGAGAAAGACCTTCAACTGAGCCCTCCCGCTTGAGCTTGCCGCCATCAGCTCTCCGGTCCACCGTCGTGACCGTGCCTACCTACCTACAAGAGCCGTGCCAGAGCCAGACGGGAAGAGGGGGGGGCATAGCCCATCATGGGACACGTCAGGCCAGTTTGGTGAGCCTGTTCCGTTCTTGACCCCTGTGTGTGTGCCCCTCGTCTCTCCATGTTCCTGTTTCGCGGCTCCAGGGCCAAGCTTCTTTTTTCATCTAGACCTCCCGTCTTGTTGCATCTTAGCTTGGGTTTTATGCATGTTAGTGTCTCTTCTCCCTTCAACGCCTTGCTCCTATTCATAGCAGTCTCCGAATGTCTTTTTTCTTCAATAGTCTGATAAGCCACGTACAAGCCCAGGGGTAAAGGACGACATGCCAAATGCAAGTTAAAATCCACGCGAGGCAAAAATCCAGGTACCATCGCGGAGGGGAGGAAGAAGGAAAAAACCTCCGTAGCTGAGACGCCACCCCTCTACAATCAGGGCAAGACGGTCTCGACTCTTTCTCTTATGACTCCTAACCAATGGGAAGAGACTCTTGAACGCGCTAACCCCGGTCCCCCGAGTGCAACCCAACGCCGCACCGTTGGCGCCGGCGCCGCCATTGCTCCCCCCCTCCCCTAGTAGTCCGGTCGACCGTCAAGGTTTCCTGCAAGGGGAAATTACACGATGCTCCACTATCCGGGAAGCGCGCTTGAGCCATCGGGGATCGATCCATCCAGACTCAAGTCAAGAGTGAAAACGGCAAACGGACAGACGAGATGGGATGCCAACCAACAATCAGCTTACACGCACTTGCATGACGACTCCTCATCAATCATTTAAAGATGCCGTCCGTAGAGAGATAGCCGAGCAGAGAAGAGGAGACAGCCAAGACTTGGACCTAGTTTCAAACTGTAGGACGGAGTATCAACCTAGCTCTCAATCATCCCTTTACAAAGCCATTCCATTCCAATTCTTCACCATGTAACTTCAAGCTCACCATGTGTGTAACTTGACACTCGCCAAATCAGCCTTATCGAGACGCCAATGCAACCTCTCGATACGCCCAAGCAAGTAAAAGTAAGCAGATACAAAGAGGGCCTTCCCGTCAAAAGGGGGGTTCCCGAGGTTCATCCTGGCCCATAACGCCATCTCCGATGCATTAACCACGCGTGTCGAGAGAGATTAAAGCCACTCAGAGTTTTTTTTTTCGGTATTGGAAGGAAGCTTGAAGGAATCTTGAAAGGAAAATGGCATTCAGTCACGTCGAGACATGATACACAAACCAGAGACACAAGACATGACATTTGCTCACTGTTCTAGACTTGAAAAGAGACATAAACACGTTAATACACATTCAATCAGTCACAGTCTCTTTTGCTTTGGATTTTTTTTGTTTTCTAACATCTCGGATATGCTGGACCACAACAACACCACCACATAAAACAATCATCGTCCTTTGTCCTCACAATTTGATGCCTCTTCTGCATCCCAGGCCACAAGCACTTGATCCATGCCGCGTCTCGAGGACACCACAATTGTTCCTCTTTAATGTACAGGTCGGCATGCATCTTTGCCCTCCCCTATCCTATCCCGAAACACCCGTCTACGCTAGCCAAGGCTGTTCCATTCCACCTCTTGCATATCCACCCTCCCGGTTTTGACAACACAAGAAACGACAAGAAAGACAAGTTTTTTGTAAAATTGGAAACCAAAAGCATTAAAAATGATGCCCAAGGTCGCCAGGATGGAGCCGGAAGAACAAAATGTAGGTGCGTGGGGGCTCTACCCCTTTGAGTGGCGCCAGGCGTGAAGATGGAAATATGATAGTAGTAGGTAGTAGTAGTATGGTCGAAGTGTCCGACCAGCAAGTCAAGTCTATAGCGAAGGCCAAGGCGGATGTCGCGTCGTCTTCGTCAACATGGTGAAGAAAGAACAAGGTAAGAAAAACATTCGAGTAGAAGGCTCATGGTGAGAGTCCAGGGAGACTGTCTGCCTTGACAGGAGACAATATCCAGTCCATCCATCCATCTGCTGCCAACCACCGTCACCGTGTCGTACGTAGGGGTCGGAGTAGTCGTCACAGTCCACCTGAAGGGTATCGAAGTGTAAAAGAAAAATGCGCACTAGAGACATGTGATAATTTTGTTAACTGACAGTTAGACACTGCTCAGTTCCATCCCAGAGAGTTCTCGGCGGCGACAGGCGCAGAGATGTACGCTGTCCGGGCAGAGTTGCCCATGCCGCTTCGGCCGCTGCCGTGGCTGTCACGACCGGCAGGACGGCCAACCATTGAGTTGGTTGCCGCTGTGCCGGTGCCGCCGTAGGCAGAGAAGTCTCGGCTCATCAGAGCGCCTCCCATGAGGGCGGGGCTACCGTTGCCAGTGTATCGCATCTCAGACGATCGCTGGCTACTGCCAATGGAGCTAGTGCGGCGGTGACCCTGCTGCTTCTTGCGCTTGTAGCGTCGGGCAACGAGGAACATGGCAGCGCCGTACATGACACTGAGACCGATGGCACCAACAGCGATACCAGCAGTTGTAGCCTTCTCCTTAGCCGACTTGTTGCTGTCACCGTCGTTGCCGAAACCATCATTGTTGTTACCACCATCGCTGTCTGAGCTACCATCATCACCAGTAGCAGTGGCACCCTCATCTCCCAAGATATCAATCCTTGTGTTGATGACCGAGGTCAGATTGCGGATGATCTCATCTTCGTTGTTGTACAGAAGAGAGTTGGGGGTCAAGAGATCGGCCTGAAGAGCGTCGATCATGTTCTCGGGGTAGTAAACCTTGGCCAGAGCAGTGATGTATCCCCACTGCGACTGAGTATCCTGAGGAACGATGCTGTCGACATAGGTTCGGTTCTCGTCGAAGCCACCAGCGTAAGCAAGACCCTTGGGGAGATACTTGAAGACTTGGGCGGCAGCGACAGTGTTCTTGGCCACAAACTTGTAGTTGAGAGGGTACAGGAAACCAATCTGGATGAGCCGAGATCCCTCAGGGGCAACGCGGTCGGGATCATCAGGGAAGATCCTGCTGGGGATGTCAGTGGGGATGCCGGTGCTGGTCTCAGTCTCGGTGGGAGCCGTGGGGAGAACAGTGTTCGAGGTAGGCTCGAAGACGATGGTCGTAGGCAGCCAAGCATCAGTGTTGGTGAGCGTAGCAGTAGGTCGGATGCTGGTGACAGGATCGGCCGAAGGAACGAGGGTGGTGGGAATGGCCTCGGTGGGAACGGGCTCAGAAGTCACCTCAGGAGCCTCGCTGGTAGGCTCGTTGGTGGGCACATCCTCGGTGGCAGTTTCGACAGGGGCCGAGGTCTCATCAGCATCGGTAGGAGCACTCTGAGTCTCCTCGCTGGTGGGCTCCTCAGTGGCAGTGGCCGGCTCGGACTGGGCGTCCGTCTCGGTGGCTGGCTCCTTGGTAGCCTCAGACTCGGTAGCGGGCTCAGTGGCTTCGGACTGAGTAGCGGGCTCGGTGGGCTCCGAGTCGCTGGCAGTGCCGGTAGGTTCGCCGGTAGGTTCAGTGGCGGGCCCAGTAGCAGACTCAGTGGCGGGTTCGGTAGCAGGCTCAGTGGCGGGCTCGCTGGTAGGCTCAGGAGGCGAGGTGGTGTTGTCACCAGGAGCAGAAGTCTCTCCAGTGGGCTCAGGACCCTCAGTCTGGCTACCGGTAGGCACGTCAGTGGGCTCAACAGGGCTGGTAGTCTCAGGACCATCAGTGTTGGTCGGGACAGCGGTCTCAGTCTCAACACCGGATGTAGGCTCAGTGTCAGGGGCTGTGGTAGGGTCGGTGTCGATACCAGAGGTCACATTAGGAAGCTCGGTGTCGGGAGAGTTGGTAGGAGCTTCAGTGGTCTCGGGGAGTTCAGTGTCGGGTGGCAGAGTAGGGTCAATGGCCGAAGTAACATCAGGAGACTCGGTGACAGGAACCGTAGGCTCGGGAGCAGCCGAGGTGACATCGGTAGGCTCAGGAGCAGCGCTTGTAGCGTCAACAGGGCTGGTTGTCTCAGGGTTGGTCACAGGCTCGGAAAGGGTCTTCTGAGAGTCGTCGGCAGGAGAAGAGGTAGGCTGCTCATCAACGGGACCAGATGTAGCGACGACGGGCACAGACTGAGTCTCCTCGGGAGAAGTTGTCTCAACGTTGGTGGGGTCGGGAAGAACAGAGCTAAGCAGAGTCTCGACGGGATCCAAGAGGCCTGCGCTTGTGGCCTCATTCTCAGGAACAGCAGTGGTGGGCTCAGCGGTGGTCTCGTCAGGGTTGAAGCTGGGGAGGGTCTCGCCAGGTCTGGAGTTCTCACGCTGGGGCTCAGCAGTCTCCTCAGGGACAGACTGAGATTGAGTCTGATCAGGCTGAGCAATGGACTGGGTCTCATCTGACTGAGGGGCCTCGGTGTTAGTCTCCTCAGGCTTAGGCTCCACGCTCTCGGTTTGAGCAGGATCAGGAAGAGCGGAGCTAATCAGAGTCTCGACAGGGTCCAAGAGACCATCCTTGCTGGTAGCGGGCTTGTTGCTCTCGGCAGGCTCAGCAGCAGATGTAGGAGCAACGGTCTGGTCGGGCTCAGGAGCCTTGGTCTCTGTCTCGATAGCAGGTTCCTGGCTCTGAGTCTCAGCGGGTTGCTCCTGGGACTGGGTCTCAACAGTGTCGGGCTCCTTGGTCTCAGTCTGGACAGGGTCAGGGAGAACGGAGGAGACAATGCTCTCAACAGGGTCCAAGAGACCCTTCTTGGAAGAAGTCGGCTCAGGGGCCTTGGTGTCGGTCTCAATGGGAGCCTGGGTGGTCTCAACGGGCTCGACCTGGGAAACCTTGGGCTCAGTCGAGGGCTTGGTCTCGCTCTGAACAGGGGCAGCAGAAGTCTCGGGCTTTGTCTCGACAGGCTTCGTGGTCTCGGCAGCAGGCTCCTCTGTCTTGGTGTCGATAGGCTCGGCCTGGGACTCCTTGGGCTGCGTCTCGATGACAGCGGGCTGAGTCTCGGTCTCCACGGGGGCAACCGAGGTCACAACACTCTCAACGGGTTCCGCCACGCTCTTGTCAGCAGAGGGAGCAGCCTGTGTCTCGGTGTTCTCCTTGGGCTGTTCGGTTGTCTGAGCGGGCTCAGGGTTAGAGCTGACGGGAGCAGGGTTGCTCTCGACTGGCTCAGCGGTCGACTCCTTCTCAGTCTCCTTCTTAGGCTCCGAAACTGGAGCCTCCGAAGTTGGTTGAGCCACCTGCTTGTTGGTGGTGGTGACGATGCCTGTGGGGGCAAGAAGAATTCCGGTATCTGTTCCTGAAGCGACAACTGTAGGCTCAACAGTCTCGACTGTTGTTTCCGGGTCCTCCACCACAATACTCGATGTCGGTTGCAGAATAAGAGCGGGAGGGGCAGCGCCAGTGGCTCCGAGTCTCTGACGGTTCAAGCCTGAGTTGACCTTGTCGTCGCTATTTGTGTCCTCCCCGAATATGCTTGACATAAAGTCGCTGAGGCTTTCTCGCTTGTTGCTGCCAGCATTGGCCAGCGTGCTCTCGGGAGCGGCCTGCTCCTCTGAGGCTGTGATTGTCGCGTTGTTGCCGAACTCTCGTCTGATCTGTCGGGGGAAGTAGATGCGCGGCCGGTTCGCCTCAACAACTGTGGATGATGCCAAGGCGATGGCAGCCGCCACGGCAAAAGATTTGGTGTGCATTTTCGGGTTTTCCTACGTTTAACTCTGTATGTACTGTGTGGTGAGATGTAATGATGGTTGTCGATGAGGACGTGGGTGTATGCTAATCCTCCAGTTAGTGCCAAGATACTACTACCAACAAAGTTGACAGTACTCACTGTCAGGAATAACTGCAGCGAATGTACTTGACAGAGTTTGTCAACGAGTGTGATCTAGTTGCCATGGTCAGCAACCATTTATCATCCGAATCATGCCTCAAACATCATTGACGCGTCCCCAGCAATTCAAACACTACAGCCTCCACCAACCACGAATCATCCATCCCACCCCTCAATTCCACAGTACCGATAATAGCGATCCAAAGACGAGATGGACTCACATATAGTTTGCGTAGAGCGTGTGTATATGCGTTTTCAAGTGCAATAAATGAGTGTCTGACGAAATTTCGTCAAGTTGGATTCAAAACAGGCGCAAGTCGTTCGATTGAGGGTGTCCGTTAGGGCTTCCTCTTGTCGGTTCGAGGTCTGAAGGATTGTCGGTTTCGCGGGAAGGGTTCCAAAGATGAATCGTTACGCCGACATTTGCTATTTGCGAGAACCTCCTGAGGTCCTACAGGCGACCAGACATGAAGTGAGGCGAGGGATTAGGCGCTGACGGGTTCTCTCGAGGGATCGGCTTGCACGCGCGGGAGCGCTGTCGAGAATCGAAAAAGGACGGTCGACGACGCCTTGGAGCTTGTCGGAGGAGGTGAGGTCGGTGTGGAGAGGAAAACGAAAGGAAGGGGAGTAAAGAGAAAGAAGGGCTGGAGAAAAGAAGGGACAGCGACAGGGCCAACAGCAAAAGGAAGGAATGAAGGCGAATGGGGAGATGGAAAGGGTATGGAAACACGACAGGGACAAGGGGACCAGGGCAAAGGAGGGAGTGTGGGTGGAGGACGATGGAGAAGGGGGTGAGCCAGAGTGAACTGAACTTGGCCTGGAGAGGGCGTGGGCACGTCGTGGGACACCTTTTTTTGGCAGCTTGAGCGTTGGAAAGGCACACCAGGCACGGTACAAAGGTACAAGGCTTCGTACTCCCGTTGCAGGTGGGCTTGCTTGGATCGAGAGGAAGAGGCGCAGGCCCTGGTTTGACGCTGTGTGGATGGCAGCGAACAAAGAGATGGGGTCCTGCTTGTAATGGACTCATCCGTACAGGTGCCGGCTCGCAAAAGTACGGGTGACAAGGGGCGGATGAGTGTTGCCCTCTTGTACCCGTAAGCTTTTCTTCAAGTCACGCACTATCAGGTCTGACGCAGGGATGTGTCGATTTGCAAGAAACACAGGGATGGCAATGGGGACGCGCTGGAGAATGCTTCAAGCCTCCTGCTGTTTCCTTCTGCTGTTATTGATGGCTGATTGTTTTGAATTGACTGATGCTGCGCTCGCCGGCTGTCGACTGCGTGCGCTCAAGTGGCTCTCTATTGCTCATCTCGACAGGATATCACAAACAGAGCCGCCGAAAGCAACCTTAACCAGCCAAAGGTCACCTGGGATGCATTTGAGATGATGGTGGTGGGCGGGTTCTGTTCGCTAGGCCAGGCTAGCCCGCCCAGGCGCCAGCCTGAAATTGCGCAACAAAAGGGGGTTGGCCGCTGAGAGTCCAGCATAGTCCCTGGCAGTTCCCTACCGGGGCGACGTCTCTTGGGCTGGGCTGTAGGGGGTCTCGTCCGTGAACGACGAGCCAGGGTGTGGCTGATTGCTTTGATACGGCATCGTCGCAGAAAGAATGATCATGATGCCAGGGCACGGCACAGCGGACGGAATGGTGCTCTGGCCTGCCAGAACGGCCACAGCTGCATTCGCGAGAAGGCAGGCACGCAGGCGGATTCATCCTGTTCAGATCCTCTTCTCCTCATGGACAAGACGAATGCGTTGCACGAGGGGCAACCGGCATGCTGGAGAGGGCTGGTGCGGCACAAGCAAGGTGAAGAAAGACTGCCCGTCCGAAGCATGACATGCCATGCAACAGCGGCGTCGTTGGTGGAAATCGACGGAGTGTGTCGTAGCGTCGGGTTCCAAACGCTCGCCGTGTCTCTCATCTGCCGGGGAGCTGGGTTCGAGGGGGCAAGGGAGTGTGGGAACTGTGACTGTGTGCCTGGCTGGGCTGGAGTTGTGCCCGAGTTGTGAAGCAATTCAGGGCTGTGTCAGGTCATTGTGAGCACGTGTTAAATCTGACTGATCCTGCGATATGCAAGGGGAAGGCGCTGGGGTGGCACGTATTCATTGGCCAGTCAAGGAATTAGTCGATTCTTTCAGTATAGCGCCATCCCATGTGACAAAGATCTACACATATTGGCACATGCGTCTATGGCCTCCCTCCTTGTTCATGCATATTTACGTCCAATTATGGAGAGCATTGCGTGTGCAAGATGTGCTTGACTCCATTCTTTTCTTCCTTCGTCTTCTCTCTCCCTTGCTCTTCTACGGGAACGGTTCCGAGTTGCATTGTCCCCAGCTTGGAATCTAATCCAGTGCGCATCAAGTTTCAAACAACAGATGCAACTCTGTCTCCTTGCTGGGGGCAGCCAGAGTTCAGTCATAGGGACCGGATGAAAAAAAAGAAGGCATGAAATGGTGGAATTGGGGACAATCGAGCGTGATCTCGCTTGCAGCTAAAGCCTTGTCGACTGTCTTGGGCATCTCGTACTAGGCAAGGTCTGTCCAGCCCTGCATGCCGTGAACTGGTCTGGTCAGCTTCGCCCATGGCGGGAGAGTGCGGTACAAGATTGACAATGGCTTCGCTTTGAAATGAACCACCAAGAGCCTTGAACAATGCAACGGCAGCGCGTGGACAGTGGTGATGCAACCTTCCATTCGCTGTTACACAGGCTCCTCGAAGGGAGAGCATACAAGCTCGAACCCTCGGCGATACTCCGACCTCCCGCGCAAACACTTGCCAGCAATGAGTATCCAGGCACGACGAGCTTCGTACCTGTGGCTAAACCACAACAAGCAGCCTCCCGGCCGGCAAATCCTTGGTCATTCCCCTACCGATAGTCAGGGCCCGTGGACCTTGCAGTCCCCACCTCAGCGGGCAGCCGAGAGAGGGCCACCCCGTGGCATGGCGCCGTAAGCCAGGAACCAAGCCGCGAATCGAGTCGACTGGTTGGCGACAGGGGCGCACCAAGAGGGAAAAAAGACGACGAGGGGCCCGCTGGAGCAAGAGTCCTAACAGCACCTAGCTTCGTCTCGGAGCGCCACTTGGGCCACTGAGGCTTGGGCCTTTAATTAATCCCTTCCCTGTTCCCTGCCGTTCCGTGGCATGGGAGACTGGGATCCTTGCCAGGTTCCCTGGCCGCCGGTGCAACTCGGCAACAGTCATCTGTGTGAGAACTAAACGGGCATGGATGACTTTTGCGCGCAATAGACTTCGAGAAGTAAGAAAAAAGGGATCGACAGAGCTTGATCAATTGGTACTGGACAGAGAAAGAAACTCCACGCGGCATGACATCGCGGCAAGCGATCCTTTCAGTGCCATGGCTTGGAGCCATCTTGATTGTGGCTGGACACACCAGATGAGCAAGCACTCTTCAAGAACCACCGTCATCATCAATCGATTGCGCCTCTGCCTTGTTTGGCGAATCAAATTCTGGTCTCGCGTGCGCTCTCAAAATGTCTCTCTCTGCGTGTGGCTTTCGTGCAGCGAATTCCTCGACTCCACGTGGACGCCCAAGAGATGACGGAGAAGCAATACAGCTTTTCGGTTGGTCCAGCGCCCCGAGATTGCGCGTCAGCCATTGTCGATGTTGGACTTTTTCTTTTTATGTCTCACAAGTGGGAGCTTCTCGCACATGGCTTTCTCGTGTTGATCCATCTTGTCAACTCACATCTTTGTGTCAATCTTATCCATGGCATCGGGCTCTTTGTTCTCCACGTCGAGTCCATGCCGCTTCATCTGCCGATGAATACCAAGAACCTTTCTTGGTGCTTACTTTCATTGTGATTGCTCTGGAGCAAAAGCTTACTGCTCCTGGACCCAAGACTAGTAGAAAGAGTTGCATCTTGCGCCTTGTCTCATCTCATCTTTTCTTATTAGCCTCCTCATCTCCTCCTCCCAAGGAGTCAGTTTATTCGTTCATCACCATCTCCCACTGCCAACTCAACACCACTTTGACTCTGGCTCATTTCACTCCCGTCCTACGATGTTACCATGACATTTCCCCCTTCTCCTTGCCGCCTTACCTTGCCTTGGTCACGCTTAGCCCCCCACTACCCGTCACCCGTATCTGACTGCTATACATAGTCACAATGCCATGTGCATAGCCTGTGCAAGACGGGAATTAGTGCTTTCGTAAAAGGATGCATACACCTTCGTGCCCATGTATCCCACTGTTTATCCTAGGTCGCAATCTCCCGTCATGCATCGTGTATGCCAGTGTGTCCAGCTGTCTGCACCATCATCTGTCCATATCCCCCTCCAGCAGTCCCTCGACTCACCTGAAGCACCCGCTCGCTGCCGTTGGTGTCTTGTCAAGAGCAGAGGCCAGCTCCTGGCTCTTCCCATGCGCCCACAATACGATAAATCGTCCAGGGCCTCACCAAATTAGGATAGCCTCGCCCCAATTCGGTCACCATCCAGCATGCCTTCCCCTGCAAGGCTCGAGATCAGCAACCGTCTTTGTCAAAGTCTGCAATTCACCGACTAACTTGAGCGCTTGGTATCCTGTTTCTCCCGTCTATTCATAGCCGTGAGAAACTTTTGGCTTGTTAGACTGGGGACTCAACTGCAAGTGCTCCATAGTGACCCTCCCGGTTCATCTCATCACATCACATCACATCTCCCTTCAGCTTCAGCTCGCTCTTCTGGAAATAGCCCACGATGCCAAAAAGGTGGAAACTCTTGTCGGCCCATCGCCGACTCACCCATCCCGTCCGTTTCTCCCGCTGGTGGCCGCACCTAATCGCAGTTGGCGTCCGCCACACCTATTTGCATCCACACTCACCAGTATCACCACTACCGTCCCAGCCGCCCTTTGCCCTACCGCTCACTCCACCTGGTTAAAAAGGAAGCTTACCGGCGCGAGCTTCTTCTATCTCCCTCGCGCCAACGGGCCCTTGTCATTACATGACTCTCCCTGAAACGAAACACCAGCTCCGTCGGGAGAAACACCCCGACAAGTTGACTCGGAGGGTATCCATTTCTCTAGTCTTGTCGGCATAGATCGTCCGGCTCGGCTTGGGCAAGAGGAATGGCGGACACGCGACGTCCTGAGACATGGTCGCCAGCGGCTCGTCTCGCCTGAATCAATAGACCCGGTGGCTCTGTCTGGGAACCCGGGAGTTGAAGCCCCGAGTTCAGTCAATCCCGATGTGAAGGCCTCCGACTCCGAGGTGACACTCTGCTAGTTGGACTTTCAACTTTGCTTTCCTTTGCCCTCTCGAGGTTGCTGTCACCGTTTCCTCAGGTGGCCCTGGTTTACAGGTGACAGTTCTCATGCCAGCGTCTGTGTGTCATACGAGTGTATGATTCTGTGCCATCCCCGGCTGCCCTTGGGCATTCTTCCACATTCTCCCGGTCATGAACTACTTGTGGTGAGGACGAGAGGCTGTCTCCATATGACGACATGGCTAAGGGCAAGACTTTCAACAGTTTTGTCTCGTCTCGCATCGTTCATCGATCCTGACGCAGGTAGGTGAAGCAGCCGTCGAGTTCTTTCACCGATGGGGGTTTCTTCTAGTCTCAGGGCTGATTACATACCAGCCAGCGTCTTGGCCCATCCTACGTTGCTATCATCATGTAGGTGTGCCCAACCCTCCACTATCAGCTTGTCCAGTCCCGTAGTGGGATCGGCTCGCCACAGATCAGAGTCGTTTTGTTCTCTACCACCCTCTGGAATGATAGTCCGGGGGCTCCCTCGGGTTTCAGCTTGATTCAATGCTTTCCGTAGGTAGGGAGGTGTTGGATGGCTGAGCAAGACATGGGGCAAGACATGAAGCACCACTGGAATGAAGTGTGGGTGGTGGCCTCGAGTGATGAGTCCCCGCCGCTTTCATGAGTCCTGTACATCTGCTATTCTCATCGGCATCGCCCTTGTCTCTCCAGTGACCGTTGCGTGGGGAGTTCTGGTTGTATGAGTTAATCTCCATGTAGATGAGACGCTGTGTCATGATCGAGACAGACTTATTTTACTTCAATCCTTTCTTCTCATCGCCAACTACGTCAGCGGGGTTTATTCGATACGTTTCTCGTTGTGAAACTTGTGCGAATAAAACGAGTCCTATAGGTGAGGGTTCATATGATCGCCTGTGATCCTCTCGGTTGGGCGAATGGGGCGATTACCGGTCATACTGAGCCCATCTATATTACAATTGTAGCGTTATTAAATTTCAAGTGATGTCCTTCACCAGCTTTCGAGGTATCACAAAACTACATCATTCTACTCCGGTCTTTGTGATCATCTATGGTGCCGTGTTGTATTGTCTTCCTCGAAGCGGTGTTGATCCGTCACTCGTCCGCCTAAGGGTCTTCGGTGTTAATCTTCTTGGTGTGAATATAACACTCGTAGTGTTCCTCTCTCCTGTGGGGGTCATTGATCGTACCGCGGATGGTTTAATATCCTAATGTTGAGTATTGCGTTTGTATAGTTAGTCCATGATTTCACTTCCTCATTCACTCAAGATGGGCGACTACATCTACTCAACCACAACTGCCCGACCGCAACACTGTCTCTATGCGTTCTGGTTGTATTTGAACCGCAGTATATGTGCTAAATCTATATGTGTGATAATTATGTACGTATTTCTGAATGTGTTTTTTGTCGTGGCGAGTTTGTTCAGAAAAGTGGTCTAGTGTAGGGTAGTTGACTGGTACTTGGTGAATTATGAATGGGCTATATCTCTCTCTTAGGCCCTCATTAACATTCTGCGATAATGTAAACGACAAGGCACGGCCTTGATCTGCCATTTGCCGCTATTCTGGGCTATTTGTTTTACAGTCTCGTAGTGTCGGAGGGCTGTAGTACTGGTGTCAACGGAAGACTTGCAAGCGGATTATCCAACAAAGAACAAGTTGGCAACCAACAGGAGATCTCGTCACCAAATAGAGAAGCCAGGAAAACAAAATACAAATGCACAATGATAAACCAGAGCTTAATGTCATGCCTGTACACCTAACATCCAGTTACGATCACATCTGGGTTGGCCGACTGTGCGAGGGGGGCTGGGAGCGAATGCTAGGAAAGTAGACACTCCCAGTCGTCAATTCATTCCCGTCCACGAGGCCATCGGGTATTTAAACACGTTGGAAGTTTACGAGTAACCGAGCGACTCCATTTATGCCTGTCTTCCGGATCCGAAGGGAGATGAGCGCTCAGATAACAGTGAGGTCGCCTTGCTCTGACAGATTTGCCATGGCCAGAAGAGATGCATCGATTGCCATGTGCCTTAACAAGACAGGACAGGATATACTCCTAGAGTCAGAAGAGTCAAAGATCAATAACAAGATCAGGAAGATCAAGGAGCAAATAAGGATGATATCTGGCACTCCCGGAGACCCACCATCGGCGCCGGGCGTCGGTACCGGCGACGGCCGGCCCCACACCAATAAATCGAAGCCACTCGTGCCACGATTTGAGTGAAAAGAAGCCTCATTTGCTCTGAATAAGGTGGGCCCACTGCCTCAGACGTTCCCAGGGTCTCCCGTCGCGATTGGCCGAAGTACAGGGGTACCTTGGCTCGTTCGATCTGACTGTTCTGGGTTGGCCTGCGCTGGAGGATTTATCTGTGGTATCATGACCATCAAACACAGACGGAGGATCAACCTCCATTTCACTCATTAATTCTCGAAGCCATGGCTCGTCGACAGCATCTCACCTTGACCTTTGTCTTGGTCCTCAGCGTCTTTTTCACCCTCTCATACTTCTTCTCTGGACCCTCTAGCAGCGCCCTCCCCAAATTGAACGATGGCCTCGATGTGCCCCTGAAGGATGCCCCTCGATCTGAATTCGCGGCCGATCTTGATTCCCTTCCCTCTGGACTACTCGATGGCGCGTCTATCGCGCCCAAGCTGGAGAATGCGACGCTCAAGTAAGATGCGATGGCTTCTAGGGCCCAATCTGCGATGACGTCGGACCGTTGATGATGCATCTGCTAACAACTCTCTTCCTGTAGGGCCGAACTTGGCCACGCGACGTGGAAGTTCCTCCACACAATGATGGCGCGCTTCCCTGATAAGCCGACCAAGGACGATCGCATGGCCCTCGAGACCTTCATGCACCTCTTTGCCCGACTCTACCCCTGTGGCCAATGCGCCGCGCACTTCCAAAAGGTGCTTGCCAAGTACCCTCCTCAGACGAGCAGCCGCAACGCCGCCGCCGGATGGCTGTGTTTCGCCCACAACATTGTCAACGAGAGAGTGCACAAGCCTTTGTTCGACTGCGAAAAAATTGGCGATTTCTACGATTGCGGATGTGGCGACGAGGATAAGGACAAGGACAAGAAGAAGGCTGTGGAGGGTGCTCAGGCTGAGGGACCGGCACCCGACGCCGAGCTGCACAAGCACTGAAATCTATAAACCTAATATTGGATTGTAAGAGTAGGTATTTGATAGATGGAGACCAAGAAGTCTTGTTGGCACTGGCGGGACCAGGCCGCCCAGCTTGCGGAAGAGGTCTAAGTATACGTGTTCCTTGAGAATGTGTCAAGTTGCTTTCCTCAGCCAAGCGACTCGACGGAACAAATCCAAAATTTGCATAGAATTAGATATCATATCGAAATTGTAAAAGCATATTTTACATCGCATTTTTGATTATGGTTAATCACCAAGACGAAGTGCTTGCATCGCATGTTGAATCACGTGAAACATCACGTGCTGATCTATCCGCCGTGGCGCGGCTGCGCGTTCAGAGCTGCCTTGAGCTTGGCTTGAGCTCCAGCCTTCCCCAAGCAACGAACAACGACGACATACCATCACGACACACCACTCCGAACCACCCGACCGCTCATTTCTTTGAACAATCGAACAGAACAATAGACCGACTGCCATCATGGAGTTTGGACACGCCGGAGTGCTGAATGAGGGTGCGTTGGGAGCTCTTTCGTCATAGCATGGGGTCGTTGAATGGGAAGCTTACGGATGTTGCTAGATGGAATCCATGTGGACATGGACCGCCTGAAGAAGGGTGAGGTCAAGTGAGTTTTACTACATCCTATGCCATATGTGCGCAATGCTAACCGATGGATAGCCTGGGAACCTCGATGTATGTGCCTCCCTGATGTTGGAACGACATATCTTAACATGACGATAGCATGGCGGTTACCTTCAAGGATGGTGTTATTCTGGGTACGCTTCAGCATGCCTGGATTGCCGCAACAGAATATTGACCTTTCTGCGCAGGTGCGGATTCACGAACAACGACCGGTGCCTACATTGCGAACCGAGTGACGGACAAGTTGACGAGAGTACACGATACCATTTGGTGCTGCCGATCCGGCTCAGCTGCCGATACCCAGGCTGTCGCCGACATTGTGCAATACCAGCTCGGACTCTTTGCCATGATGAATGGCAAGCCCCCCATGACACAGACCGCTGCCTCCATCTTCCAGGAGATCTGCTACTCCAACAAGGACCGTTTGTCGTACGTCTTGACCCCATAACACGACTTGTGGACTGCTCTGGAGACTAATGATTATCAATAGCGCGGGTCTTATCATCGCTGGCTGGGATGAGCGGTTTGGTGGCCAAGTATACTCCATCCCCTTGGGTGGTTCCCTTCACAAGCAATCATATGCCATTGGTGGCTCTGGATCGACCTACATCTACGGATACTGTGATGCCAACTGGCGAGAGGGTATGGAGAAGGACGATGCTGTCAACTTCGTCAAGGGAGCACTGAGGGAGGCCATCAAGTGGGACGGCAGCTCGGGAGGTGTCATCCGCATGGTGGTTCTCACCAAGGACGGTGCGGACCGACACCTGTATCTCCCCGACACGGACTATGCGGTGCGGCACGAGTGAAGGTCCTGATGTAGCAGGACAAAGAAAGGGATGAGAATAATTCAGCATGGGCTGGGCTGATACGGACTTGTCATGACATAAACAGGCCATGAAATCAGGGAGGGACTTGCAGGCTAGACGTCACTCGGCCCTGTACACTAGATAATCGGAATAATGACGATGGAGTTTTTCCGAATTCACCTGGGGAACTTGGTCGTGATCCACCATGTGAGCGGAACGGGAGCGGCATCTAGAGCGGGCCGCGTAGTCTGCGTCGGATCTTGAGAGAATCCGAGCATCGGGGCGAATAGCAAGAGTTTGCTCAGGGATACGGCAGTGGAAGGGATCCTTTGAGCGCACTGAAGTGCATATTCAGTATTAAACGTCCAGGACAAGGGCTTAAGGGAAGAGAAGAAGACGGGAAAAGACTGATCTCTCGCTGAAGCTAGAGATGCATCCACGGCTGAGGATCGATCCCAAGAATGGTTCACCGCTCTTCTAGAAAGAGGCTTTGAGCGCGAGAACGAGAATGGCACATGGAGGCGTGCATAAGAGGGTGGGCTGAGGCGGCGAATGGGAGAACGGCAAGGAATAGACACGCGGACACGAAGAGCCTGCCTGCCCAGTGATGTAAGTAAGATTGGGAGTTGAGATGAACAAGTGCCATGTGCTGCAGGCACAATTGCTGTGTGGTTGATAGGAACGCTCGGGCTTGTTCGCCTTGACGATATGAGGCTGGTTGTTCAGCGGTGAGATTGTCGCATGAATCGGCATTGTAGTTTCTGCGGCAGTTCGGTATCAGGACCAAGGCCGATCACTCGCCTAGACGCAAAAGTGAGGCAGCTGAATAGGGCACGTGTGGGCACATGAGACGGAGCCGTGGCGAGGAAGATCACTTTGCGGGAGGATTTTGGGGGCGTCACTAAGGGCCGAGGATTGGGCATTTGCCTGGCATTGTTGGGCAACCACGGTCATGTCGCTGATTCCGTGCATTGAGCGCAATCGCGAGCCTGGCTCCAAAGAGGTTGCAGTGCAGGATCGCGTTCTCCCACAGCCATGCTTATTCGACCGTCTTGGTAATGGTGGAGACTCTTGCGCAGGGGAAGATGAGCTTTTTTTTTACTCATTGTCTTTGTAGTTCTTGACAGATGCTTTGGGAACGAAGGAGGTCAATCGGTCCAGTCCGTAGGTGATGATGGAGGGCATGTTGGTGATAGTCAACGGTGTTGAAACCGGACCCTTGCTCACATGCAGGGGATATATAGCCGGATATACCTGGGCGTCCACTCTCCGTTCAAGAGCTTATCAACTCAACACAATGTCAGTTGATTATTCTCCGGGGCGCAGTCAAACAGGTTGTAAACGTAATTCTTGGTTGCATGTCGTTAAATGTTCCCATCAGAGACATGAAAATGACCAACTCCATGTCAACGGTAACTTCTCCGGGCCGCGGATGGTTGACAGTCGGATCCGGCGCTCGCTTGCAGGCAAGGTACCGGGACTCGTACCCCGAATTTCGGCCGTCTCCAGGTGCGCGCCTCCCCCTCCCTCCCCCAACCCCCATCCCAGAGCCGAGGGGAATCTGCC